>CM061531.1:263897571-264497571 GCA_030545055.2 Neoaliturus tenellus
AGAAAATGACAAGCCCTCAAATCCTACTGTATTGAGAGAGTCACGTACACCGCCGCATTACAATATGCTACGCAGTAATGTCTAGTCAAGCGCACTGCCTCACTGCCTGTCGTAAATGTCGGGGGGATGTCCATTGTCCACGTCGGGACAGGTTCGCCACCCATGTCAAGTGGTGGCCGAGGCGGTTACAGTCGTCCTGTATTGTAACGATTAAACGCCGTATCCATCTTTGCCCAAACAATAGCGCCTCAAAATTCGTCGCTTCGTCATCCGGAGTTCATTGTTAATCACTCAATTTATTTCTCATTTTCCATGAAGGACTGCTCATTTTTCATCTTTATCTCAAAATATTTAAAACAAAAAGCAAGATTTATAAAAAAGCAGTCTCGTACGTACTGGTACGTACAGTTAGCAAACTCTAACTGTTTGTACCTTGTAAATAAAGGTAATTAAGGCTAAAACTACTATACCCCGTTCAAAATAAATGTGCGGTCGAAAGCCAGAATAATTATTTCTCACCACAAGGAAAATTCCCTCAACACCTTACTCAATTCCCCAAATTTCTTCACAATCAGATGTTATTTTAAGTTCACCCTTAAAATTCAGAGTGGAAAATAATACTGATCAAGGAATCTAAAATAAATAAAGAGAAGGTAGGGGTCAAGCCATACAACACCCTCTATGCACCAGGTGTACTTTTGCACCTATGACATCACCCTTTACTAATGCTGGAAATGATAATGATGACGTCATAGGTGCAAAAGAACACCTGGTGCATAGAGGGCATTGCATGTCTTGACCCCTACCTTGTTTTTATTTATTTTAGATTCCTTGATACTGATGATCGTGTTACTTCACCTACTTGCCGTTGAAAGCGCTTCTTGTTACATATCAAATGTCAAAATTACAATATGTATTTACAATAAATAAATAAAATAAAAAACACACAATGGCATAAAGTGACATAAGATATTAAACCGCTGTACCCTATAGTAAGATGCACGAAAATAGTCCGATGAAAATTTAAACAGCTGTGTCCCCCTTCACCCCCTCTCACCCTGCAATGTTGTTATTTGTGGTTATGTTTACCATGTGTAGTACAGTATGAAAATGTGTTTCAGAGTAAATTTGGCAACAATGTATTGACTCCCATCGGACTATTTTCGTGAATCCTACTATAGTAATTCTCAGTGATTCTATTTGGTTGGGTTCTTGGCAACGGGAGGAATGGGGAAAATGGGGAAATTGAAATCTGCGTTTTGACCGCATATTTATTTTGGACGAGGTATAAGCAATTCGTAGAAATGCTTATAATAATAATAATAGGTAAATAGTAACAATGATGAAATCAGCTGTTAATCATAGGAGTAGAATTCATGTGTTACAGATTCAACAAACATATACCAGAGTGCAGCACCCGTAGGTCTACTCAAAACAATCTGAAAGGCGAGTGAGTGAAACGAACAAGCTCATCGTGAAGACGAGTTAGCGAAGCAATCTAGCTCGTCTTGAATAGAAACAAGTCTTTTAGAACTTGGCTTTAACGTTTTAGGGCCCTGATTGTCACTGATATTACATTATACTATCACTGATATTACATTATACTATTAAGAATTGTTTATATTTACCGAGCTGATATTTTAATATCAGCTATATTTTCTAATAAACTTTTATGGTTTTAAAGGCTTGTTTTACATCGGCTAAAAATGTTTTTCTTGTCCCTTTAGTACAATATATTTACAATTTCATTTTTATACATTGAAGAAAACATTTTTATATAAATAAAAAAAAACTTTTAAAGGACTTTTTTGGACAGAAAAAAACATTTTTAATATTGATGAAAAAACACATGTTTAATATATTTTTATTTCAACTGTAAATGATATTTTCTAAGAAACTTTAGTAAATCATTTTAAAAGCATTTTTTTCTTTCGCTAAAAATGTTTTTCTTTACACTTTGGCACATGATTTTAAAAACATATTTTTTTAGAATTACACAAAACATTTTCTTAAAAATAAAGTAAAGTTATTTTGAAATTGTTTTTAGAAAAACATTTTTAATATTGATGAAAAAAACACATGTTTAATATATTTTTATTTCAACTATAAATTATATTTTCTAAGAAACTTTAGTAAATCATTTTTTTCTTTGGCTTAAAAATGTTTTTCTTTTCACTTTGGCACATGATTTTAAAAATTTATTCTTTTAGAATTACACAAAACATTTTCTTAAAAATAAAGTAAAGTTATTTTGAAATTGTTTTTAGAAAAACATTTTTAATATTGATGAAAAAACACATGTTTAATATATTTTTATTTCAACTATAAATTATATTTTCTAAGAAACTTTAGTAAATCATTTTAAAAGCATTTTTTTCTTTCGCTAAAAATGTTTTTCTTTTCAATTTGGCACATGATTTTAAAAACATATTTTTTTAGATTTACACAAAATATTTTCTTAAAAATAAAGTAAAGTTATTTTGAAATTGTTTTTAGAAAAACATTTTTAATATTGATGAAAAAACACATGTTTAATATATTTTTATTTCAACTATAAATTATATTTTCTAAGAAACTTTAGTAAATCATTTAAAAGCATTTTTTTCTTTGGCTTAAAAATGTTTTTCTTTTCACTTTGGCACATGATTTTAAAAATTTATTTTTTTAGAATTACACAAAACATTTTCTTAAAATAAAGTAAAGTTATTTTTAAATTGTTTTTAGAAAAATATTTTTAATGTTACTAAAAAGGAGTGTAAAGAAAATATTTTTTTCTCCGTTCAAAGAAAATATTTTTTAAAGGCTGTTTTAAAAACAAAGATAAAATATTTTTAAATGTGGAAAATATTTCCGCAACGAAGTGAGGTTTTTAAAATATTTTTAAAATATAATCTTGCTGCCTGGGAAGTTGGGTTAAGTCAAATTGTGCCGAGTTTAGCTTTAGTTGTGGTTTACTGGTACTTATTATTGTTGTGTGTTTATGTTTTGTTGCTTGTGTTGCAGATGCGCACCAATGAGCAACTATCCTTTTTGATATGTCTACACTCTCTAGTCACAGTTGTAAAAAGTAAGTAGGCTCACTTAAGCATTAATTTTGTTTTTTAAAGAATACGGTAAATATTTTTATCCCATGAATAAATATCATACACCAGTTTATTGAATCTCTCGTTCATAAAAACGCGTCTTAAGAGAACTGACTGACAAAACTTCTGGATCCCTAGGGAACAAGTTTATTTTCATTTCAATGTCTAACAACTTGGAAATCATTTAAAACTATGGAGGAATTTTTTAACTCAACATAAAGTAATGTCTGGTAAGGTTCAGGAAAATAGTCTGAGGAGAGTTAATGCAATGTTGCCAAATATATCCAGGAACATAATTTGTATACGGTAAACATAACCATATAAATGACAACATTGCAATGCAAGAGGGGGTGAGGGGACGCACAGCTGTTAAAATTTCCACTGGACTATTTTCGTTAACCTTTGCTAATAGTTTGGTTTTTTAGAGCACCATTAAACAATTTCAGTCTATAGAAAATTGTTAGATATACAGGGTAGAAAAAAGTCTTAAAATGATGTAATATTTTTTTAAGTATTTAAGTAATAAAACTAAAATTTTGCAAATTGATTTTTAGTACCGAAGTCTACTTCCTAAAGTACTTATTGTCTTTGGACCTCCAAGGGGAAAGGTCCACAAGGAGTCCGTTAAATGTAAGCATAGGTCAATATGAACATCAAATTAAAGGTATCTAAGAATAGAGAACAATGCCGCAAACCTGACCTCAAAAGGATGACCGAGTCAAAAATGGCAGGCTATCAAACTTTGCATTAAAATTATAGTGCTGAAAACAATGCAATAACTCCCATTTATCAACTTTTTAAGGTCGGGTTTGTGGCAAATTGTTCAGTATGCAAAGCTCTTTAAAATTATGTATGATATGACGTAGGCCAATGCAGTTCCCCCGACGACTTCCACTAGGGACGTCCGTCAAGGAAGTCTTAGGAAAAACTTAAGCCTTACTTAGGCCTACATCATATTATACACCATTTTAAAAGGGCTTTGCATTCCAAGCAATTTACCTTAACCTGACCTCGAAAGGTTCAGTGTTTCGCTTAGGAAGTTATTGCATTTTTTGTTTTCAGCAATATGATTTTAATGCATAGTTTGATCGTCTGCGATTTTTGACTCGATCATACTTATGAGGTCAGGTTTGCTGCATTGTTATTTATTCTTAGAGACCTTTAATTTTATGTAGGTATTGACCTATGCTTACGTTTAAGATTTTCTTCTGACTACTTGTGGACCATCAAAAAACTTTGACTGGTTTGACTTGGAGGTCAAAATATAATAAGTACTATTGGAAGTTGACTTTGGCACTCGACATCAATTTGCAAATTTTTAGTTTTATTATTTAAATACTTTAAAAATATTGCATCGTTTCCAGACTTTTTTCCACCCTCTGTATATTGTATTAATTTTATACATATTTCATTGAAAAAATTATGATTATTTTTGATAATTTAACGCACTTTTTTTTGTTGAGAAAAGTTAATGTAATATGGTTGCAAAATATACAATCTAGTTAACATATGAATGTTTGGAAGTTTTAGCAAATTTCTCTCGGGAATATACTATTACGGTTGTAGTTACGGTAAGACCTAAGCCCGGGAACAATAAATAGTTATTTTTGCTTCTAGGGACTAAAGTACAACTTTTCAAGGGAAACTGCTGTCGCCCGAAGGCGACAATTTCCCTGAATTTTAAAATAACAATTTTGCGTTGGAATGATCCTTTGCTTCAATAAGCTGGTTAAAGTCAAATTAACTTAAAAAACACACACACTCACAAGGTAGGATATATCAATTTTATAGATCACAACAGAAAGAACACAACATAATTTAGGCTTAGTCATAATTCTCACTTAAAAAACACACACACACAAAACACATTTTAACCTATAGTCTCGATAATAGTCCTCTACAGTTAAACCATAACTGTGTTGTAAAACTGTGTACGGTACAGGAAATTTGATGTAATTTTTTCTGCCTCTAATTTAATGTTTGGCAGGTTACAAACTAATAATTCCTTACTATCACTCCATAAACCATTAGCTATCTACAACACAATCCATTTTACTGAAACAAAATGTAAACAAATAAACTGCTCACAAAACAGCTGACACTACAAACGCTATTCTATTAGTAAACAAAGAACAACAAAACGAATAGCCTACAATATGGCCCGGTGCACATTGGTGTGAGGATTGACCGAGGCGAGGGCTAAGCAAGGAATGTGTCGGTTTGTGAAACACGTTCAAATGGAGCAGTACACATTGGACCGAGGAGTGACCGAGGCGATGAGGAAGAGGATGCGCCGAGCTCGGTCGGCCCTCAGCGGGTTTGAAGTTGTAGCACAGTTTTCCTCGGTCTTCGGTCAGTGCTCGGCGAGTCTGTGTGTTTATTTTTTAGAGTTTTTGATGGTTTATTCTTAACATTTATTCGCACACATTCCTCGCTTAGCCCTAGTTTAGCCTTCGCTTTGTCCTCTCCTCGGTCGATCCTCGCACCAATGTGTACCGTGCCTAATTGACATTTGATTGTCACCCATGTTCTTCTTAATCTCTCTTTTAATTTTATTCTTTTGTAACTAACTTTAGCCCCGTGGTGCTAAAAAAGTTAAGTTTCCCTAGGTAAAAAAAATTGTATTCAAGTCATATGGGATAAAAACTAGCACTTAAGTACTCTATGACAAGGAGTAAAATGTGGCTTTATAGAAAGTAGGTGTATGAAAACTTTTTTGTTTTGAGGTCCCCAGAAGCCAAAAACACCACTTGTTCAAATTGATATGTAAGCTAGTTAGTAAAAAAGAATTGTATAAAGCACGTTGATTAATTATTATGATTCCGACTGACTAGGTCAAGCGTGTGGTGCCGGGCTGACCCTGACCTTCGCCAAGATCCCCAACATGCTGCCCCGGACACCCTACCCGCCCGTGCTGCTCTACGCCCAGGCCCCGGGCGTCGCCATCACGGCTACCTGCTACAACAGGTAAGCGATCACCTCTAGGGATGAAGCTGATAAAGAGACATCATGATCTAAGACCGGGAGTTTGTTATTTGTTGTTTTAATAACATCTCCAAAAAATCTTTTCAAACTCATTTTAGTACATAGCTACACCTCTGTCACCCCCCTCTGTAATACATTTGTATGTTTTTCAACGATGGTTTCTTGGTTAGTTGTGCAACCATTATTGTCTTCTACTGTAGTTTAATGTTGAAAGTAATCATGTATTCTCCATGGTATAATACAACATAGATTTTTATCGTTTTTTTATTGTATGGTATTTAAAAAAAATTAATTATGATATCAGTTGTAAATTTTAAAACTAACAAATAAACATGTTATTTTCTCTTATAAGTGTTTAGACAATTGAATTATGGTTGAATGTGGTTGATGGTTTCAATACTTCATTTTCATTTGAAAGGGTAGACATTTTTATGATAAATCAACAAAAATGTGTTTTCAAAATTATATTATCTTACAGTATATGTGCTAAGGTGGGCTTGATTTCAATGTGTTTTTTCTTGGTAATTTTTTCAACTATACACACAATAAAGTAGCATATGCATTACTGTTCCCTCAAGTGCTACTTGTTTCCATTGCAAATGTTCTTCAAGGAAAAAATTATCTCTGTATAAATAAAATTGTCTGGAGACATACATAATATTTTACACCATCTATAATTTTTTAGGATTGAATAAGTTAACTTGTGTTTATATACCTGATTGTTAAAGTGATTTTCCATTAAAGGTGTAAAGAAACTCCAAACTGTGATGGGTTCATAATGGACTACAAGCAAGGTGCATGTTATCGAGTCAATGTTGGAAGACAATATGAAGACTATCAGTTCCAGCCAACAGTCAACTTCTTCAGAAAAGTTTGTTTGAGATGTAAGTCTGTACATGGTCTGTACTGATTACCATTATATAATTACCATTGGCCCTATATATGTATATATGTATTAAATGCCGGTGTAAATCCAATCCCATTTATACAGACTGCTATAAGGTACAGAAATGTTATCTCAAGTTTAATTAGTTTCTTATTTAAATCACAAAAAACATTTTGTGATTTAATACTATTTCCCCATGCCATACTCATACTTAATAAATAAATAAAGTATTTTTTTACAAATGTCTTTAAATTTAAGTTGGCCCATATATTAGTTTTATATATGGTATTCCCGTTGCCAAGTGAAGTTTTTTCCAATGATGACCTGTGTGTCCATGTGTGTATACGAGGAAATGATCAGATCCAGAAACCACGCTAATGGTCTGAACTTGTTCAGCTGACTGGCATAAAGATTCTAGAAAATTGTAAAATTAATTAAAGGCTATGTCACACTACGCTGCTTTACTAGCAGCTAGCGAAGTAGCAGCTACTAAGTAGCCAATGTGACATAGGCAGTAGCAGCTACTATAGTAGGATTCACGAAAATAGTCCGATGAGAGTCAATACATTGTTGCCAAATTTATTCTGAAACACATTTTTATACTGTATAACACATGGTAAACATAACCACAAATGACAACATTGCAGGGCAAGAGGGGGTGGGGGGGACACAGCTCTTAAAATTTCCATCGGACTATTTTTGTGCATCTTACTATAAGAGTAGCGCGCTAGTGAAATTTTACTAGCAAGGAAAGTTGAACATGTCTAACTTTTCGTGCTAGTAATCTGCGCTAGTGAGTCACGTGATCAACTAGCAGCTATCAGGTAGGGACCTGTCGCTTAGTGTGACAGCTTCAATAGCGGACTAGCGGCTACTTGCTACTTGCTAGCGACTAAATTTTCTACAAAAACACATGGACAGCTCTTGAGCTCAACTAGTACTATCAGCTAGTGAATAGACACGCTACCAAAATTAAGTGTGACAGGTTTAAGTAGCTGCTATTTCAGTAGCTGCTACTAGGTAGCTGTTATTAAGTAGCCAAGTGTGACACAGCCTTAACCTCAATGACTAAATGGTAAAATATTTAAAAAATAGAAATGGTAATTTTACCAGACTTAACACTCCTACAGTACTAACTAAAAAACTGTACTTGTGTAGATATGCATAGTAAGTTGTCATTAATTTGGCTTCTAAGTGTAGTTTTTGTCTGCACAGTGCCCAGGGACTGTATCCAGAGAGCTTGGCCAGTCGAGTTCATCCCTGGTTACAAACTGCTCGCTGAGCAAACCCAAGTTTTACCTAATGTTGCGGACAAGTGAGTACCTACTGTACTGTGTCACTACTGGTATTGTCATTAGTCTGCTGACTTTTACTTTTCATGTCTCAATATCAAATTAATTGTTTAACATAATTTTTTAATTAAATATAAGAGCTAATTTCAAACAATAATTAACTACACTGTTAATATTTACTAAATTTGATTAAAAGTACAAAAAATGAAGTTTTGTGTTAAATTTTAAAGTTTTAGTTGTACGGTTTTTAAGTTTCACTACCTACAATTTCACAATCTGGTAAAGGTGCGTCTGGCACTCAATTAACATTAGTAAGTTTTAGTATATCTCATTTTCTTTTCAAGGACAAATCTTTATGTTGTTATTTTTTACCTCAGAGGTGTTCACCATTTACAAGGTATTATAGCTTGTAAATAATTCATAGGTATAAAAATAAAACAATTTATAGAATTAATTGCTTCAAACTGTAATGTCATTGAATTAAACCATCGAAACAAAATAATTTTGGTTTTTATGCAGTCTTTAAAACTGCACACTAGTTTAAATTCAAAGAAAAATATTCAATTTTAATGAATGAATCATTTAAGTTTGGTAGCTCTACACAACACCTCAAATATTGTTTCAACAGTAATTGAGAAAATTACCCCTTCCTCGAATTATCAGTCTATAACTTTTGTTGGATCAACAAACTAATAGAGCAAGTCACCATTTATATTTAATTTTCAAAGTAAAATAAAAGATTCTTAAGATAAAAGTGTCATGGGTAAAAGGAGGGATAATAAGCCTATGTATAATGGACAATGTCACGTATCATTCAGTTCTACCCCATTGTTAGTGCTCTGTGTACAATTCAACCTCTTCAATCATTCAATTAAATCCATCGTAACGAAGAGATCGGTTGCCACAGATGGATGTGTGCGCAGATGTGTTTCAACGGCAGTGCTGGTGCACCGCCGTGCCGCTCCGCGCAGTATCAAGCGTGGTCGCGCACTTGCACACTGAGCCAGTTTGACCGTCACACCAACCCTGAGAGCTTTGCTCCATCGGTTGCGTCTGACCGAGAGTTTGACTATATGGAGAACCAGTGTCCCGTCTTCTTGGGGTACACACCAGGTGGGTTTATGTTTTGCCGTCATTAAAACTTTGGATAAAGTTATTTTCTATTATTTGTATGTTTACAGGAGGAATTTGTTCACATTTAATATGTCCATTGTAGCTAATGGACTTCTTGTTAGATAGTATTACTGTTTTAAATTAAAGCCAAATGGCAACTGGGTTCAGAATTGACACTTTTGGTTTGTGAATTGGCAACCTCTAAGTACTATATAACCACTCTGCCAGTAATTTTTATCTAGTTATTTGTGTACAGATTTATTTAAACATATTAAATAAATACAGAATAGTTGCCCATGGATGGGCGTTCCATGCGGAAAATTTTACAGAGAAAGTTATGGTACTAAAAAAGCCTGTGCAAAAATGGTGTGCTGCAGCCCAACTATTGAAGCTAACTTTTTGGCCATTCTCATCAACCCCTTTGTTGATGCATGTTATCGATCGTGGCAGCATGTGACTTTTATGTTATCAATGACTTTTTATATTGTTTTTCATATAATAATACCCCTTTGGTTAACATTCAAAAAAAGCCAGATTTGTCAGAATATGTTATTTGAAAATTTCCTCACATCAGCTTCTCCCATAACTTGTTCCCTTGTGACACTAACGTACACTCTTTTACTCCAGAAGGTCAACCAGCAACGGATGAGTATTGTTGGCATGATCCGATCTACAATAAGACATCGCTGCGGTCCGACATGGAATTGGATAACCTCTCTGAAAAGCAGGTCAGCTCAATCCTCATAGATTATTCTGCAACTTACAATATTATAATGAAAACACCTATATTTTGAAGATGATTTTATTCCACTGAAAATTTTTGGTCTATAATTAGTCCTGACCATGGGCGGATTAAGGTCTTGATGTCTGGGGTGCAAACTCACCAAAAGATATTGTCATATATTTACTAATAATCTGTCTTTTGTTACATAGATTAATATTATTACCATAATTTATCAGCTGATCATATGTTCTGTTATCTTGTTTATTGTGATGAAATAAAGTATTCTCAAAATGGAGTTTACATAAACGTGTTCTATTTTCATTTACAAAATGTAAGTTTATATAAAATAAGTGTTGATACACAACAGTTTTTGTGGCGACGACTTTTCCATGTTTATGGTCCCAATAAAAGTAGGTTCACAAATGAAACTTTTTGAAATTGATTCAGGTAGTCCTGTTAGTATAATAAGCAAGAGGGAGTTGGACGATCTTCAGTTAAACGTAAAGCTGCAAAACACCAGAGCACGTTTTCGAACATTCACAGGGGAAGGGTTTACTCCCTTAGGAATCGTTAAAGTTCCTGTTGAATATTAAAACGTAAAATCTGTCGAAGAATTGTATGTGGTAGATACTCCTTCTTCTGCTATATTAGGCCGTGCTTGGCTAAGGCATCTCAATATTAGTGTAAACAAAGTAGAAACAGCTAGTATTAAGGAGATCTCTAATCTTGAGGAAGTCAAGAATGACATTTGTGAGTCATTCAAAGACGTTTTTCAAAATAAAGTAGGGCTCATTCCAAATTACCAATGCACATTAAAAACAAAAGAATCTATCAAGCCTGTGTTTTGTAAAGCTCACCCTGTACCATATGCACTCAGGGAGAAAGTTGAGATTGAACTTGATAATTTAGAAAAACAAGGTGTAATTACAAAGGTTCAACACTCAGAATGGGGATCACCTCTCGTTGTTGTACCAAAATCTAACGGTGATGTGAGGCTATGTATTGATTTCAAGTTGACTCTTAACCCCCAATTAGTTGATGCCAGGTACCCAATCCCTAAGATTGAGGACATCTTTAACAAGATGAAAGGAGGGAAGTATTTTTGTACTTTAGATATACACAAAGCATACCTACACCTTGAAGTAGATGATGACAGTAAGAGATTACAGACGTTTTCTTCTCATAAGGGTACGTATCAGATGAATAGGCTTGCCTTTGGTGTTAAAACTGCCCCAAATGAATTTCAAAAATTCATGGATGAAGCAATCTGTGACATAGAAGGGACAGCTGCATATTTTGATGACATAATCATCCAAGGTTCAACGGTCGAAGAATGCAGGGAAAGATTGAAATTATGTCTAAAGCGGATGCAAAGTTTAAATCTTCACCTGAATATTGAAAAGTGCCAGTTCTTCAAGCAAGAGATCAGGTATCTAGGACACGTTATAAGTGCAGAAGGCCTGAAGAAATGTCCTGACAAGGTGAGGGCTATTCAAGAGGCTCCTCGACCAACTAATGTTGACGAACTTCGGAGTTTCCTTGGTCTTACAACATATTATTCCAAATTCATACCTAATGCGGCTGCAATACTTCAACCATTGAACCAACTTCTAGGTAAAAACAGAAGATTTCATTGGACAAAACACTGCGAGTCGGCCTTCCAGACAATAAAGCACGAAATTACAAGTGATCGTGTTCTTGTTCCCTATGATCCAAAACTACCTTTAACTTTGGCAACAGACGCCAGTTCTGTGGGACTTTCAGGAGTACTGTCTCATACTATCCAGGGAACTGAACATCCTATCGCATTCATTTCTAGATCACTGACAACAGCAGAAAAAGCTTATTCGCAACTTGATAAAGAAGCTACAGCAGTCTTTTGGTCCTTCAACAAGTTCTATCAATATTTGTTTGGAAGGAAGTTCACACTTATTGTTGATAACAAGCCACTCCAATCAATTTTTAGTCCAAGCAAATCTTTACCTGTAACAACAGCTTCACGTCTACTTCGCTATGCTACGTTTCTCTCTGGATTTGACTATAAAGTAGAACACAGGAGATCTGAAAATCATGGAAATGCTGATTACCTTTCTAGAGCTCCCTTGCCGACTAAATTTTCACAAAATGATGACCAGACGGACATGAATGAACAAACAATAAATGTCATTTCTGATAATACAGTCACTCATGAGAGAATTGTAAGGGAAACAGATAGAGATCCTCATCTTTCTAAACTAAAGAGTGACTTATTGACGGGCAAAGATCGGAGTGCAGAATTTCACCTTCACAGAGGAGCAATATTCAGGGGCGAAAGGGTTGTTATTCCCCCACAGCTACAACCAAAAATACTGTCACAACTTCACGAAACACATATTGGAATCGTGAGGATGAAAGCTCTTGCTCGCCTGTACTGTTATTGGAAGAATATTGACAGTGACATAGAAAATACAGTGATAAGTTGCAAGGTATGTTGTGATGTGAAATCAAATCCAGTAAAAGCTCCCTTACATGCTTGGGATGAACCAAAGGAGATCTGGCAGCGAGTCCATTTAGATTATGCAGGGCCTTTTAGAGGACAACACTTTTTGATTTTAGTCGATGCAAAATCAAAATGGCCAGAAGTGAAGATGAAGAGTTCATCCCCAAGCTCAAGCTCTACAATCAAAATCTTAAATGAAGTCTTTTCCAGAAATGGGCTGCCTGAAATCCTGGTCAGTGATAATGCTTCCGTTTTCACATCAACAGAGTTCAAGGATTTCTGCAGCCGTAATGGCATAAAGCAACGTTTCATTGCTCCTGGACACCCAAGTACAAACGGACAAGCTGAACGTTATGTTCAGACCATAAAACAAAAGTTAAAAGCGATGGAAAAAGACAGGTGTCCCCTATATCAAGCACTAAATGCTATTTTATTTAGGTACCGAACAACACCGTTAGCTAATGGACGAACACCCTCTGAACAGTTTTTAGGTCGAAACATTCATACCAAGCTGGATTTGTTGAAACCAAATACATCCGACAAAAATAGAATGCTGCAGCCACATTCAACAACAATATTAAACGTGGGAGAGAGGGTGCAAGTTCGCAACTACTCACCTTCAGCAACATGGCTTTATGGCACGGTTGTAGAAAAATTAGGCAGACTTCATTATTTTATTGAACTAGACAGTGAAGAGACACCTAGACCAAATAAGGAGATGTGAAGTGGAGTATCAATACAATGAGAAACAAGTAGCAGAAACATGCCAAATACCACATCGAGCAACTCAAACAATTCCAAGTACAGATTTAAATAAACAGGATTTTTCAACACCAGAAGTCAATTATGAGTTATTAAAAAGGGACCAACACGATACTTCACCAACTGAATCCAGTGAAAAAAAAAAATCGGTGACTTACAGTAATAGTACACCCAGCCAAAGTGTACCCGAATCTGAAATTAATAGTTCACACAATGAAACAATATCAAGCCAACCACGACGTTCCAGTCGAGTGAGACGACCTGTAGAAAGGCTGAACTTATAAAAGTTTTTGTGTTCTATCTTCATGATCTTGAGATTCAAACGTGGGAGAGTTGTCATATATATTTACTAATAATCTGTCTTTTGTTACATAGATTAATATTATTACCATAATTTATCAGCTGATCATTATGTTCTGTTATCTTGTTTATTGTGATGAAATAAAGTATTCTCAAAATGGAGTTCACATAAATGTGTTCTATTTTCATTTACAAAATGTAAGTTTATATAAAATAAGTGTTGATACACAACAGATATTTAAGTAAGTTATTTGATTATCGAAACTCATTCAATACCTTAATACCTTAATTGAAATGGCGACCTAACTCAATAGGCAGTTTAAAGCCAAGTATGAATGAGAGATGAGTGTACCATCAACACTCAATTTAAAATGGTTCGCTAGGCCTAAAAGGTAGCCTATTTCTTTTATATCACAATGACCCTTATTCTTTCAATAATTTATATTACAGCTCATAACAAATGGTAAAAAAATATCATCCCAAAAATCTGGGTGTGGTGTGCGACGCAGATTTACTTACAATAATAATAATACCGTACTTACAAATCTCTTACCTCTCACTTGAGCACCTGCAAAATGATGATCACATTGTTTCTAAATATTGCCAGGTAATTTTTATTCATATAACACAAAAAAGTGCTGGTGTTTCCAAGGGGGCAAAAACAAGCACACAAGAAAAAATTTGAAAAAAAAACATTTTCTACCCAAAAGTGCTAGAGGACAATATTTTATTTCTTGACTAATAGAAAATTAAATGGGATCATCAGTGTTTCAAAATAACAATAATTGAGACAACCAGTATTTTCATTTAGGTCTGAAGTATCAACGAGGAAACAATATATTGTTCCAAAGCACTTTTCCGGAAAAAAGCAACATGATATATCACTTTAGGGCGCTCAAAGGATTAAATAATTTACTTACTTTAGTACCGGTAGTATGGTGACATTTTCTACCTTGGATAATATTTTATTGCATAGGGTTTCCAATGAATATTTGTTTAAGGTGACATGAGACCAACTTGGAAAGTACAGTCGAGTCCATAATTTTTTAAGGTGTTCATGAGTTGTTCAAATTGTTTGATGGTATTTATATCAAATACTAGGTTACCCGGCATGCTTTGCAATGCCATCTTGAGAAATTTTTGGCCCTTCAGGTGAGCTTGCTCACTATGCTCAATCCCTGTCAGGATTAGCTCGTTCGCTACACTTACTCCCTGTCAAGTTCAGCTCGTTCGCTACGCTCACTCACTGCAAAAGCCTGTAATATCCTCTAGTTTTTTACTACCAATCTTCCCTCAATACTTTGAATGAACTACTCAAATACTCAATACTTTGAGCTGTTATATATTTAATATTCTTGAATGTAATCATATGTTCCAATACAAAAATGCCGCTTCCATAAGAATAACATGGTAACTTTGAAGACTTGTGGGGCGGAGTCTTATGGAGGAATCTGGATAAAAAGTATCCTATATGTTCTTCCTGGTTCCTTCTAAGCTACCTCCCCAACAATTTTCAGCCAAATCGGTTTAGCCGTTTTTGAGATATTGGTGTTGTAACTAATACGACTTTCTTTTTCAAATATAAATTATATTAAGTGTTAATCAGATGTGTTGTGTTCGCATAAGCAATTCGCTGTGGATTATCAGCTTGTAAGATAAAGCTTTATATTGCAAACCACCCAAACAACCAATGATCTGATAATTTCATGAAGAAAGAAGAGGAACAATTAAAGAAGACTAATAAAAAGCCAGAAAAAGCTATCTTAGTGATAAATAAATTAAAAATTACCTGTGTGTAGTGAATAAATTATTGAAAGACCTACCTAATGTGTTCATTACCATAAATTGTAAAACATTGGCAGTGGAATAAAAACTATTATTATTATTTTCAGTGCGAGTGGAGGTGCCAGACAGAGGCATCATTCCGCTGCGTCGCCTACACCTACCAGTGCCCTGTCTACGGTAACCGCATCTCCCGTTGCATCTTGCACTCGGACGAAGTCACATCCCGGGTGTCACCCCTGGTGCCGCTGCCTTGCACCACCTACAGAGAGCGTATATCCTGCCTGGACAGTGGGTATTTGGACCATAGAGTGGGAAGAGATTAATTTAATCTTATGATAACCGGACATGACAAACCGATAAGTTTGGTAATCTGAGAAAGGCTCTCTTTCATCTCCTCAGATATTTTTGTGATTTTATCTGAAATATTTTTGGGAAAACTCTGTTAAACGTTTTTTGTATAGTGATAAACAATGTCTTTATTTTTTAATTTTCTTAGCTCTCTCCAGTTAAAAAGTTTTTGTTGTCTAAAACCTTCCTATTTTACTCATACCAGAGGCCCAGAGAGCCATACATCCTATTCCTACCCCTTATATTTTATGGCAATTTTTGTTATAATTAATCAACTAGTTTTACAGATAAACAGATTATTACAACAAAACTGAATACTGTTAGGTTAAGAAGAGTGGTGGAATTCATCCTTAACCAGAATGAGCCATTTTAAATTTTGAGTGGGGTATACAAAATAAAGTATGGAGTCCCCAATTTACGTTTTAAACTGCTTACAGTGGGTAAGAGAAATCCTTATTCCTGAGCATAAAATTTTGAATAGTTGCCATTTTGGGAAGGGTGTCATTTTGACCTCTGGTTTGCACCATTGCTTTTATCTTGACAAACCTTCCAAAATGAGGGGTCACTTGATAGGGGTTACTATTAAAAAAAAATTAAGTTACCCCTAACCCCCCCCCCTCCCCCGCTGTGGTAGGGGGTTGAAAATTTTTTCAATGTGGAATAATCTGCAATCTTTGTTAAAGGTTAATGCCACAAACCAAATATTTATATCTATTTTGGTTTTTAAAAATACATATTTGTTTCTATACTTAATTTACACACTGTGTATTTGACACAGAAATTAATAACTTACACTGCCACCCTCATGGCAAAACATATTTTTTTGTGTAATCTGGCATATTTTCATGAATGTGGTTTAGAGGGATGGTACTGCATAAATTATTTAAGGAAAGAGAAACTAATAT
The DNA here is from genome assembly GCA_030545055.2 of Neoaliturus tenellus. NCBI lineage: Eukaryota > Metazoa > Arthropoda > Insecta > Hemiptera > Cicadellidae > Neoaliturus > Neoaliturus tenellus. Next base: position 263,914,234 of record CM061531.1, read on the forward strand.
CCATAATACCAGTTACTCATAAGGCATTAAAAAATATTCTCTTTTTTTATGGTTTAGTAACCTGCCTAAATCATGCAATCTTATGATTGAATAATATTGTTATTAAATATAAAATTTACCCTACTTAACTTTTGACGGGTGTTCAGCCAGTAACCTTCCTGTTACGACTCCCAATGAACATTTTCCAGTGTCCATCCAGTGTTCGCCGGCATCCATCGTGGTCACACTGAGAGAGAAGATGTTCGGAGGGCAGATCTTTGTGAAGGGCCACGCCTACGACTGTGTGGCGGCCAACAACGGTCAGGATCGCGTCACACTGGTCATTCCCCTCCCGCAGTCCGACTACATCCGGAACAAGTGCGACGTCCAGATCATCAAAGGAATAGGCAACCAGAACAGGTAAATATTGACTTCTTGTATTGGAATGGAAATAGCAAAAAAAAATAAAATAAATAATAATAATAATAGAATATAGATTTTATATTAAAAAGTTACCAGTGTTGGGGAGTACTGTAGCGCGCTACTTGTAACTGTAGCGCCGCTACTTTTTTAGTAGCGTCAGTGTAGCTCCACTACTTTTGAAAATAAGTAGCTTGTAGCTGTAGCGAGCTACATTTTTAGAGTAGTTGTAGCGGATTATTTAGCTACTTTTCTCGCTACTTTGGTTTCAATAAAACATAATAATTATTGTGTTCACATTTCATCATTCATGGCTTGCAAATAAACACGAGAGAAGGTTATAGTCAGCTGTTATGTTTTTCGCTCGTTGGAATCTCTGGAATTGAAGATTACTTTCAATCCATTGGTACCACCATATACGCTCCAATTGAGTACCATAACCACAAAATGACAAGCATCAGTCTTTTTCTCTTTTTTGTTTACTGGCCAGGCCACTAGATGCGCTTAGTATTCTATTACTAGACCTATGCGCCTATATTATAGAATAGAAAATAAACTGCTGAACTAAGTTTATATTTGCACACCGCCAGGACCGCTCAGGTCAGAAATTAAGGAAAGAAATATTTACAATAGGCCTAGCCTAATGAGAAACGACGCGACGTCAACGAATTCAAATAAGAAATAAATAGCCAATTGTTACCGTAAGACTACTGGAATAACGACTCAACAACATAACCTCAACCACCTTGATTGATGTTAGATGTTGATGTTAACGTTTACCGTACTTTCCGAACTCTGTAAATTTGTACTTAATACATTACAGTGTGCTTTATACTTATATTCTGTTTCTGTAGTATCTAATCTTACAATCGACATCATGGCAATTAGTAGGCCTAAAAGCGAGATTGGCGACAAAACTGAAGAAGCTGGTCATTGTGTGCATAGGCCTACACCAGCATTACCCTAGTGGAAATATCACTAGAGATCACTAAAAAATTTTTTAGTGATACGTAGTTGGAATTGGGCAACTACGTATCACTAAACCAAAATCACTAGACTGAGGTCACTAAATCGAGATCACTAAACCACAATCACTAAACTGAGATCACTAAACCGAAGTTCAGTGATACGTAGTTGGAATTGGGCAACTACGTATCACTAAACTGAGATCACTAGACCTTTTAGCTGGTACGGTATCCAAAAAATAATGCACAAAATTTACTTTAAATTATTTTAATTAAAGTAAAACCAAAGTAAAAAAATAACTTTTAAAACATAATAAAAAATTAATGTACAAGTTTTTCAAACCTAAGATTAAAAAACAAAGTATGCTACATTTCTAGATCTTGAGTTTCGCCACTCTATTCAAAGTGGCTATTTTTTGTGAAATATATGTTGGCGTATTTTTCATCCGTAAATTAATTTCATCTTGTGGTTTTCTGGAAGATCCGTTTCTTGAATGAATCTAGAACACAATTAATATTAATAATATTAACCTAGCTACACGCTAAACTATATAAATCTGTACCATAAGGTTATTCAGTTAGTCTTCATTTTGAGTAATCATGATTGTTTTTTGTTTATACATTTCAGTACACTATTAAGAAATTAATTGTATTATGTTCAACGACAATTGGTTACTGTGATATTCAAGGATCAAATACAGTATAGTATAACCCATGTTAACTGTATAAAGAATCAAGAATTTTTATTGCTGTTAATCAGGTACAAGACAAAATTGGCATAGTCAAGTGCTTTTTTAAAAACTACTTATGACGGCACCAGGCGGCGCACGGTCTGTTCACCGTCACACAGAACTTAAAACCGCAGAGACTCATACAGGCTGATCACTACTCAGGTCATAGGCTATACTTGTGGCTATACATGGTGTTACTACATAGCCTATGCGGGACCACGGAAGTCGGCACCAGTTCTTAGTCGCTAAAAAAAAAAAACAATGAAAGTCGGCACCCGTCCCGAGAGCGGCCGCCATGACACCATGAAAGTCGGCACCTGCCACGCCGGTTCCTCCTTCCTCTTTTACCTCCCCTCACGCTCATACCCCGTCATCTCTATTCACTCTCTGAACATTAGCCCCTGTGATAACTTGAAACCCCCAATGTCATTACCAACTCACGGACAGGGCTTATTTGCATAAAATTACAGGCTATGTAGACGATATTAATCTAGAATAGGCCTATATTTTATTGACTATCTACACAATTTATATTAATCATCCTTAAATTAATGGTTTTATTAAGGTATAGTTAAGTATACATTTTTTACTCTCCATACTTGTGATTTTCATGTTATTCGTTGATAAAACTTTGACCACAACATATATTACACGATAATATGAATAAATCGTGACCACTCTTATTATATTTTAGACAAATATATTTAATAGAATCCGGTTCGTAAAAGCTAAAATCAATCGTTACAAAATGATGTTACTGGATTGTTGAACTTATTATGTTCCGGTTCAACTATTAATCAGTTTAATTGTTTCTTGATAGATGGCTGTATGCCTAGGCGTTTCTTATCTGTTACTTTATATATTTGCAGATGCAGGACAAAACTGTAACGAACTTACGTATATATTTTTTTACAGTTAAAATACATCATCTAACGTACCGCTCCGAAACATTTACATTCTTTCACGTGTTACCTAAAAAAAAAAAATTGAGGTAGGCCTATTTGTTTGTAAGTAACTAATTACTGTCTCAGTAGGTTATCCGCATTTTACTGTCTTAAAAACGAGTGACCGCTTGCGATTTAAAAATTGGGAACAGAGCACCCGACTGACCATCGGTGCAGGAAATACTTCCAAGGGTCGACGGTAATCAATAGAGAAATGTCAAAATCATCAATGGAGCTGAACTCTGCACTGATCTAAGGAAAATGGTGAGAGAGTTAGCAAGGGGGCAAAAGACAAGAGAAATAGGGGTAAGACGGCGCTGTGGAGGGGAGACTACCTGAGGCCACTGCAAAACCTTCCTGGTGCCGACTTTCATTGTGGCATTAATAACGCTTCGATGATTTTTGCCGATGGACAGGTTTTGGTGCCGACTTTCATGGTCGCCAGCCTATGCAGAGGCAAAATTTTGCTACCATAGATAAAAAAAAAAAAAATAAAACGCCTTGTCTCTTGAGGCCCGGGGCAATCTGCCCCCTCAGCCCCCCCCCCCCTCTCACTGGCCCTATGTTGAATAGTTTTTGAGTTCACATATACTTAGCCAAATTTACAATGCAAGGCGTGGCGGTTAGGTTAAGTAGGCCTATGTTATTATTGATATAATGTCAAAAATACATTGAAGAGTTATTTACAGTGGAAATAAAAAGCGCACTTAATAAAGTCATTTGGCAAATCAACAGTGCCTGTCGAGTGGCAGAATCAAGTTCCTGTCAACGACCTGACAAGAGATGTTACGGAATAAACAGTGAATTTGACTATGTGTCAGTTTTCGTGTGATAAAGTTGTGACAGTTTTAACGGATGACGTGTTTGTAATTTAAAACATTTTCCCAGTATAAATATATATATTTGTGAAATCATGGAATCAGAGGAACGTAATCGGATCGATTGACTTCTTACCTTACATTTCTCATTATCGATAAAATAAACTTGTGTAGTTCATTAGACTTGCTAAAAAAATTGTATTATTTTATATAAAAAATAAATACATAAATTGCAACTTTTAGATGGAAATGAATTTAATTTTGAGTGATTAATAGATTGTTCACAAATGTTTAGTAATCAATCACTTTTTTTCTCTTCCACTATGTAGGCCAAACTAAAATCTTTGATAAAAGTAAAAAACCATTTTTTTAACATAGCCTACATTACATAAATTATGTAAATACTTGTTTACAGTATAAAATTTTAAAGTAACAAATGGTTTAGACATGTGAATGAGTTTTGAAAAAAATAAAATATTGATTTTTTCAATATATGTGGTATTTTATTAAATAAGTTAGCCGGTCTATAAGACCGTGAGTCAGTTCTAACGTTTCCAAATCAATGTCAGTTCAGCCGGGATACTACCGATAAACATTTATTTTTATCATGTAATGACTATTTCTAGGATATGTGACGTTTTAAGAGGATTTTATAATTTATGTGACCTCAATGTTTTATTTTCTAATCAGGAATGTTAAGACTGGAAATAGGCTAAAACACACAGCTGATTGGAATAGTTGCAAACATATAAATTTTTCTTATGAGAGCAGTTAGTCTGACACGTGTTTATAGCCGTTAAGAGCTACAACACTCATAAAAGGTTTTAACAAGTTTAATTTACTTCCTTACAACTTTCCTTATTTTTACAGTTTAAATACACTTTAGGCCATCGGGTCATTCCATATCAGGTGATCCAAATAAAAAATAAAATTTTCCCTCATGTTTCTCTTTTTTAATAGTTTTTGGTTTAATGAATCATTAGAACAAACACAATCAAAAGGAAGAAAATAAAATTTTTTATCTCATTCGGTTTTTTCCAAAAAAAATTTCAAAGTTTAAAAAAAATTGTGTTTTTGCGCATTCACTGATTTACATTTTATTTAATATCTCTGGCTAGAATCAAGATAGAAAAGTGAAATAAAAGCCATTCTATTCAGAATCAAATTAGCTTTAATTTGATATACAACATGAAGGTATTTGAAAAATTTACATTTTTGATCCCTCAAACTCAAAATTTTGAAAGCGAATTCCAAAAAAGTAATATAATTGAAAATTTTCAAAAAAATACCATAAATTCCTAATGTTACTACTAAGTTGTGTACAAAATTTCAGTTTGGGATCTCAATGGGATCATATTGAATTAAATTTTTATACATAAGCTTGTAATGGAAATGGACACCACATAGCCTTTAATACACAAATTAATTTTGTCAAAAATTTTTATCAAGTTTATAATCAATTAAAAGTTAATTAGTTAAAAAATACCTACACATTTTCCATATTAAGAGAAATGTAAATTTTAGATTTGTTCACTAAGAAGGCCTTCTTTTCTAGAGTGATGACTACCGGTAGTATTTTATAAACTGATTACACTGTACTTAATGAAGGTAAATCGAAGTCTTAGAGTTCAGCTTTTTTTTGCTGCTTTGATTTTATTTTGGGACATTACATATGTTCTTCCTGTAGCTGTGGTAGGGTTCACTTTAGTTAATATTTGATTTATATACTTTTAAGATATTATGTTAGGAAAACAAACCAGGACGCAGGACCAGAAGGATGTAGTAATGTTAACTCTACATCTTCATTTTCATCGTATTTTGACATGACACAATTGCCAGCCACCATCGCCTTATTGGAGAGCTACCACTCGGTCCTAGGCTTTTAAAAGCATTTTGAAATAGCTAGAGGCTTATAAGGAAAATTTTCAATGCGATTTACTTAAAAGTGGTTTATTAATTACCTTGTTTGGTTTACAACTGTATTAAACATCTAAGTTAATGAAGTAATTTGAAGAAACCATTCTTATTTCAATCAACTCAGAAATATTCAGGACCTGACAACTTGTTTTTTGATGTACTATTATACTTCATGCACTGATAAGGGCGCACCACAAATCGTGTCTACAGGTGGACTGGTGGCGAGGGGCGCGGGCGCAGTAGTGTAGCTGTTAAATAAATGGCGGCGTGGCGCCTTGGCGTCTGTTAACCGACACAGAGCTTTAAACCGGAGGACTCATACAGGCTAATCACTCAGGTCATAAGCCATATTTTGATACAGTTTGAAGAATTTGATAGGTCTTTAAAAATACATATATGGTGTTACTACATAGCCTATGCATCGGCAAAACTTTGCTACCGTAAGTAGTAAAAAAAAAAACACCTGAAAATGAGGCCTCCTGTCTTTTGAGGCCCAGTGCAATTTTTTCCCCCCTCTGCCCCCCCCCCCCCCCCCACATCTCGGTGGCCCTGCTACCCACCTTCAGGTTAATGGAGAAGTTTTGTACAGATGCAACAAATTCTTCAGCCTTGTCAAATAAAAAAAACCACAAACACACATGGACATTTACTTGGACACCAAAGTACAAATAGTCTATAAAATATTACCAAACTAATACGGGAGCGGCAGCTCAGTGGTAGAGCTCTGGCCTTACAAGCCAGCAGTCCTCGGTTCGATCCTGGGCGACATTACACGCAAAACATGAGCGGTCACCTCTACCTAGCCTATAATGCCAAAACTGTACCTTGCTGTCTTTAGATCACTGCACAGGCCTATTGGCCCATAATGACGGGCAGTGGAGGTATTAATTTTTTTTTTAAATTCCTACGTTTTGGAAAAACCATGTAAAACGTTTCCTGTCAGCAAGGGTTTTTAACTTTCTTCAAAAGAGCTGAGCGTCTGACCACGACTGACACAAACCTGACATCTTAAAAGTAGTCCTAAATATAAGTCAAATATTAACTAAAGTGAACCCTACCACAGCTACAGGAAGAACATATTTGATGTCCCAAATGAAATTATAGCAGCAACAAAAAGCTGAACTTATAGACTGTGATCGACCTTTATTATGAAGTAGAGTTTGATTAGTTTAAAGAGTAGGCCTAGATACTGGTCAGTAGTCATCACTCTTAATAATGAAAATGTGAAGATATTTTTTAACTAATTAACTTTTAATTGATTATAAACTTATTAAAATTTTTTGACAAAATTAATTTGTGTATTAAAGGCTATGTGGTGTCCATTTCCATTACACGCTTATGTATAAAAATTTATTTCAATATAATCCCATTGAGATCCCAAACTGAAATTTTGTACACAACTTAGTAGTAACATTAGGAATTTATGGTATTTTTTTTGAAAATTTTCAATTATATTACTTTTTTGGAATTCGCTTTCAAAATTTTGAGTTTGAGGGATCAAAAATGTAATTTTTCCAAATACCTTCAGGTTGTATATCAAATTAAAGCCAATTTGATTCTGAATAGAATGGGCTTTTATTTTCCTTTCTATCTTGATTCTAGCCAGAGATATTAAATGAAATGTAAATCAGTGAATGCGCATAAAACACAATTTTTTTGAAACTTTGAAATAAAATTTTGAAAAAACGAAAAGAGAAAAAAACATTATTTTTTCAGATTTAAGTTTATTTTGCATATATGTATCTAATAAAAAAAATATCAACCCCATAAAAAATAGTGAGGTAATTTGCATTTGATCACTTGATATGGAATGACCCCATCAGCAAATTTTCTCTAACCCAGTGCGCTTGATAATCCAGCACAACTTTCAGAAAATTTTTATTGATAGGCTAGGTATAAAAAAATTATGACTGTTCAAGTTTGTTGGGATCGAAAGTCGCGAGGGAACAATACTGTGCCATGCAAAGTACTTTGAAATGCGTGGAGGGGAGACAAGTCGTATTCATCCAACATCAGGTGACATTGTATAACTCTCATTTTAGTTTCTTAATCATATACGATATTTTTTATTACAGTATATTTTCAATGTTTTTAAAATGTAGGCAGTAAAGCTGTTAATAGAATAAAATTCCTACACATTTTTTTTTAATTCAAATTTATTTGATATTCATCCTATAATCCGGAATATTTTGTAATCCGGCATGTGTCAAGTCTCAGACATGTCGGATTAGAGGAAGTTTACTGTATTCCACTTCTTTGTCCTTCGTCAGACTACTAATATTCACATGATTAGTGATAGGCCTCGTTTTATTTTTAACCATTAACTTGCATCAATGTGTGTCAATGACCAAACCGCAATTGCATGATAATATAGGTTTAAGTCCACATCACGAACTGGTTTTTGTTACGGGACAGTAAAAACTAATAGGCCTAGGCAATTAGCGTACGTTAGTCCAACCTTCCTATTTAGGGGTTATTACAGACATTTCTTACAGACACTTTGATCCTATATAAATACAAATGGACAAAGTTTGGCTGAGTACTGTACAGCAAATAGGCTATGTACGGCCTTTGTGGACGCGGCTTAACAAATAAGATTATAAACCAAACCGAACCACATAACCTAGATCCTAAAGTCTGAGGTCCTTGAAAACACAGAGTTTAAATGTAGGCCTATTTGAACTTTTGAATGAACACATTGGAAAGGTTTAAACTTTGATATAGGCCTTGGCCTACGGGTAAAATACAAAATTGTAAACATCAATGGGCAATTTAGCAATGGAGTCTGATAACAAACTTTAGCCTCAATAAAGTATTAGTGGGGGTATATTAGTTGATTTTTCCTACACTTAATGAAACATTAGGCGTATTATTAACGTCATTCATTACTAAGTGAAGGTCCGAATTGTTGTGTAATAAACTTACTATAACTTGTTTAGGTTAGGAAGGGCTAGTCTAAAATTATTGCACATTGAACAATAATCTGCTTAATAAACTGAGCATAGGATAAACTAACTAAATACAGTAGTAACTTAATTAATCTATACACTCGTGTACTAAATTATTAATGGGTTGAAGTCAGTTTTAATAACTTATCTTACCTTTGAAAATGAAGACTGCTCAGTAACGGTCACATCAATTATTTGTGTAACCCAAGTTCAACAAATAGGCATCTCACGTAAAAACTTAACAAATAACTTAACAAATAAACCAAAATAACTGATGTTTAAGTATAATATTAACGATTAAAATCTTGGAAAATAATACGTAAACTCTGTAACTGACAGAAAGTAGCGACATTTTTGAAACTTGGTTATAAACGACAAGACGACAACAAACTCAGCGCCCCTAGCGCCATTGCCTGGAACTCTCTCGTTGGCCTCTCAAACGAGAAGTGGGAAATGGATTTAGTTTGAACTTCATAACTTAAACCTGGCTTGGAAATGTAGCATAAAACCTTTTTTTATCTTTATGGTACCTCTTCAACTTTTTATTTCATAAAGTTACTAAATTAAAATCAAGTATTAATCATTTTCATTCTCCTTAAAATATCTGGCACAATAAAAATTAAATGTAAAACTTATAACCACAGTTTTAAAAATAGGGACAACTTTAGATTTTAAAAAGAGAGACGTTACACAGTAAAATATGACTTTTTACATAGAAGAAAATTACAGCAAGAAAATATTTTAACTAATATATATTAAGATCATATTTCTAGCTTTTGTCATAAAAAATATTTACTACCTACCAAATGTGTTTGTTGACGTAATTTACAAACAAAAATAAGACATGAAAAGTGCAGTTTGTGAAGCCTAATTAGCACTAATTAATTTCTATTATGGATAAATATAAAACCTTTATGAAAAAAGTAAAAATTTAGGTGAAAAAAACCATTTTTTTACTTCACATTTTAATGTTATTTTCATGGGAAAAACGTTAGTTACCGGTATCATTTTTCACTTTTACATTTTATTTTTTTCCCACGTGAAATAAACGTGATGTTCACATTGTATCACTGACTGGGATACTACCGGAGGACTCCCCAATGAACCAGATAAAAAATATGTATTTAAAAATTTTTACTATTATATACACTAATGACAACAAGGAATATTTTGTCCACAGTGCAACTGATCTGCCTATATAGACCATGTTGATCCAGTTGAAGGAATACCAAACAAATTTAGTGTTAAGGATGAAAATATTTATTATACTTATTATCTTTTCTAGATAATAGTTATTATGCGCAAATTATCTTTTCTAGGCGAAACTTACAGAACAAATCTGTAAACAGTAAGAACGATCCATAGTTTTACTTTTATGAATGTAAGTTTGATATTTTATAATATAATAAACACTGTAAATAGCAAAATAATTTTAAAATATTTTTAGTTGAACCTTTTTTGTACCATCTTATTATTTCACTGCGAACAAAGAATTTGTCTGTACAGTTTTAAATATACTGGACCATAGGTCCATACAATGGTCCAGTACTGGCCCAAAACTGGTTTGGTCTATCCTATATAACTGGCCAAAGTACTGACCAGTTCTTGCTGGTCAGAATCGGCCAGTATTGGACCAGAAGTGTCCAATATAATAGGCAGTTCTGGGCAGTTTTTTTCTTCAAAAATATAATTTATGACCATTATTTTAAAATAAGACTCTATAATAATTAGCAATCAATAACTATATGTATGAAACTCAAGTAATAATAAAGAAATAAACCATAGGTTGCAATGGCATAATTTCAATCATCAGAGCAGGTAATCGGTAATTATTCAGTCAATGATTTAATAAATTATATAATTTAAGTAAGAATTAATCATCATCATCACATCATATTCAGTGATTTTAATATGTCTAATGATATTCACTCATGTTTAGTGATATCAATGAAGGCTTTAGTTACATCACTGAACCTCTGAGTGATATGATATCATTAAAAAGTCTAGTGATTTCAATTCATGTTTAGTGATATCAATGAAGGTGCCTAGTTACCTCACTAAAACTCTGAATGATATCACTAAGTCATCTAATGACATCACTAAAAACTGAGTGATATCATTTAGATATCATTAGAAGTTCAATGATATCACTTGGATTGTCTAGTGATCTTCTAGTGATATTTCCACTAGGGTAACCCTACCGTGGCCGGTCTAAGAAAAATGTTATAAACGGAAGATAACTTAATAAATATTGTTGTTTTACGTCTTTGATTAAGTCTTTTTATTCGACAATTTATATTTTCATACCACTGTTCTGTTTACATTACTAGGTTCCATAACATTTACAAATTATTGTATTAAAATGAAAATATGTCTAAAAACAATAACAAAAAAGGTATAGGCCTATATTTAAAAAAACTTAATTTTACTTTTAAGTGGGAAAACTGGGTGGTTATACATCACAAGAGAAAAACAGGACCAAATTGCGAAAGTAGCAAAGTAGCTTTAATTGTAGCGAGCTACTTTTTAATTGTAGCTGTAGCTGTAGCTAGCTACTTTTTTGAAAATGTAGCTGTAGCTGTAGCTAAGCTACTTTTATGAAAAAGTAGCTGTAGCTGTAGGTAGCTACTTTTAAAAAGTAGCTTCCCCAACACTGAAAGTTACTATCCCCAGAGAGTTTTCCACCCAGGAATAGAATGTCCACCTTCCCCTCCCCACTAGGTATATGTAACTCTTCCCCTCATTCCTTTCATCGCCCTTCAGCTTAAATTAAAATTTCCTTGAATACTTAAATTTAACCTTTGACATTATTTATGTAATGAATTATGACTATTTTAGTAACAAAATAATATATTACTTTATGTATAAAATTGAGAAAAAAAATACCGTTCCATAAAATGTTATGCTCTTGGGGTAGCCACCCAGTTAACCACCCCAGAACTTGCTAGTAATGTGACTGATAAGTAATATCACAAAATATCCAAAATTTGTGTGACTAGTGGTTAGCAGGCCTGGATTAACACTTTTTGACGCTCTAGGCCAAAGATAACCATTACGCCCCTCCCCCACAAAAAACCGATTTATGGGCTTATTTTAATTTAAATTATTTTGGCTGTTGTATAAGATCACAGAACTAGCATTTTTGGCACTTTGAAGCAGTGGACTTAATCCTTTTACATAATTTAATGCACCATTTTACCACCATATTAACTTTAGATTTTAAATCAAATATTATATAATCGTAATACACAAATAAATTTTAATCCAGGGCAAAGGGACAATATCAAGGTAAAGGTCGAGGCAAAGGGGCTCTGTTTCCGTCAATTAGTGGAATAATTACTGCTGGTTGGAGGCGCTCTTTACCGCTGATCACAGGCGCTATTTACGCGCATTGGGGGTGCTCCTTACAGTCGATCTGGGGCGCTCTTTACAGCCGGTCGAAGGCTATGTTTACCACCGTTCGGGGGCGCGATTTAACTCTGATCAAGGGTGCTACTTACCGTCGATTAGAGGAGATGTTTACTGCAAGTCGGGGGTGATGCTCTTGACCGCTAATCAGGAACACTCTTTATGGCAGATCAGGGGTGCTCGTCCCAACCGCGAAGGAACCCTTGGTCCCGGCACATTACGGGGTCACCTAGTTCGCCTGAATAGATCTTTCTTCTTTCTCTTTTGCCGAATATTCTAATATTATTACTCTTGTTATTTGTTATTGAATTTAATAACAAAATTGTAAACAAAACCAGAATTAAAATATAGTTGCGGTAAAATATTACCAGGCTGACACCCTAGACCATGACCTAGTTTGCCTAATGGATAATCCGGGGCCTGGTGGTTAGCGCACCGGTCTTGGCAGGGATGTTGTGGATTTAAATTTTGTACTCTGCCCCTGTAGTTTTTTATTAGTACCATTCAACTGTAGCAGCTCACCACCTTGAAGTCTATTTGGCCTGGAAAAAGTAAGGCAAAAGAAGCTGTCAACCTCTTTTAATCCCTGGATACTTAAGCGCTTACTCTGAAGGATTGTTTAGTAAGCAAAATAACAGAGAGGCTTGTCTGTAATGGCTGAGTATCTTTGGTTTAGCTTTGTGAAAAGAAATCTGTAACTTTTTTCATGTTTTATTCATATTGTGAGTTTTTATCTGAAATCTTCACCAGCTTAATATTTAACTATCGTAATTCTTTAATTTTGAAAGTGAACGCTAAATATACATTTTGTAATAGTTAATATCATCATCATGGTGTTAATTTTTAATAGGTCAAGTTTCATCCGGCTCCAGCCAAGATTGTAAAATGACCAAGTTTCAACGTTTCAACAAACAACTTTTTAGGCCTGTGTCATGAACTCTATGTATCTTTTATCATAATGGCCAGTGTCTATAGCAAACTACATAAAAAAACAAATATTTTGGTTACAAAAAGGAATTTCATCTAATTCCTACACAAACACCAAACAATCAGCTGATTGACTGCTACTGCTGTAGTTTTACTAATATGATGAACTTATCACCAGCTGAATCTTTTTCTCCCTTACGAAAAAAGTTAATCCTTCAATGGTTGCATAAAAAAGTTGTTTTTACAGCAATTAGAAAATATATATTATTGTCACATTCTGTCTGAATTACTACACAATGTATTACTGTGACAGGTCCGTAGCAACCACAACGATTGTGGTCCAGCACCATCGGTTGATCCAGACCGCCAGTGACCGTGTGGTCAAGGTCAGCTGTTACCTGGACACCAACAGTGGTCCATCGGGGCCCAACGGCCTGCCACAGCCTGGCAACAACCTTACTCTCAATGCCTCCTTCTACGTCAAGGATCCCATGTGAGTGCTGAGTTAATATCCGTTATAAACATTTGATGAAAGGTCAGATGCATTTTTTTTTAATTTTGATTCAGAAAGATTTAAACCCTTTGAATTGTGAATTTTATTTAGATAGTATATATAATTAATTAATTTGTCAATGGCAAATATAGCGAATGGATTTAGGAACAAGTCTACCGGAAATCGAATTCGAGGACTCAAGAATTATAAGGCGAGCACTAACCACTTTGTCTCCCAGTCAGTAATGATTTTAAGTTCATATCAAAGAGATATGTTAAAACTTTTAATATCTGACCTTCCTGTAACCAACTCCTCCCGACATCCGACTTCAGACTTGAAAGGTTGACTAATTGGTTATACACCCTAAGTCTTTTATAATAACTAACAAATCAAACAAAGTAGGTGTAAGGGGTGATCCGAGTGAACATTCATCATAGTATGAGTTAAAGAAAATTTTCTATAGGTGATGAATTATCCCAAGAACTCCAACTTAGCTAAACCAAAGAAAACAATCAAGTTTCAAGGAGTAGTATGAAAAATGTCAGAGCAGTGTAGTTTATCCTAACCAATGTGTTGCTTTTAGACAACCATCTTATTGGCAATTGTTTATTATTTACTATTATTTTTAACTTGTTAGTCTCATAATGTTGCCCTTCACTTTTAATAATTATTGGAGGTAGTGTAACAAAAATAAATCTGAACTAAAAGGTGGTTTGTTTATCATACACTCTTAATCATTATGATATTACTTCCGTCTGACCAACAGACCAGTGCAAAACATTATCGAAGGTTACGGAAGCTCCAACAATGCCACGTATCCTCCGAGTGCAGAGATGAGAGTTGTGGATGTCGGACGAGGTGGAGTCCCAGCCTCCGAGACGGAACTGGGAGACGAACTTGAGCTGCAGATATTCGTCAATCCTAACTACAGTAAGTGAACACACATAAAGATAAACTTCACTTGAACGTTACTTTTCATTATAATTTTTCATTGAATTTGTTTCTTAGCAAACAATAAGAGTAGATAAAATAGAGATTTTACAAACTATTGTATGCCCTCTGGGTCAGAGCCCTTTGGACAGATTTGCACCAAACTTCACACATACCTTCCTTGAATAATGCTTAAAAAATGCCTGAAAGTTTCATTACAGTCTGTGGACCGGTTTCGGAGTCCATAGGCAACATACATATATACATACATACTTCTCTTTTATGGATATAGATTGTATTATTGAAGGCCTTTTTAGACACGAGTGAGATGGTAAATTAGAACACAAGTGGTCTAAATATCTCCCGAGTGGCTCAATGGCTGGATACAATAATTGCATATACTAATTTATTTACGACCAACTTATTGGTTCTTCCTCAAGTAAATTTTTTAACAGTTTTAATTATTTTGATGTTTTATTTCCAGTTTATAATTTGTTTTAAAAATTTATAATTTTCTTTGAAATTTCAAAAGGAAAGTTTTTATAAAGCTGTTCTATGACATTTTGTAGGAATTAGCGTTGAATTTCTGGTCCGGTAGTTATGTTTACAGTATTCATGCATGAATTCTTCTTTCTTTAAGTAAAATTTTGTCATTTCATAAATGTCAAGCTCTCTTTGGTCCCTATAGATGTACCTGTATTTTAATTTGAAACCTGTATGTTTAAGATCTTATTATGCAACGGGTTCTTTAAGAAGAAAGAAAAAAAGAAGAAAGAATCCAACTTGAACAGAAAAGAATCAATTCAATCCCACTAAGTGGGATTGAATAGGATTTTTAACAAGAATAAGTGGTAGTCCAAATAAAAGTGAAAACCTTAATCTTTTTCCCAATTAACAAAAGTCTTAAAAAGTATATTCTTATTTCTTATTTGGTAGCTTTGAATGGGAAGATGAAGTTTGTTTTTGTCAATTTATTTCCCTTGCTCCTGTTTGCAGACGTGTCCATGATACGCGCGGGTCACCTGATCGCCAGCTCGGGCTCGGGTCAGGACTCCTTGTTGCTTCTGGATTGGCGGGGTTGCCCTCCCGACCCCACCACTTTCCCACCCCTCACTGCCGTTAACAACTCGGCACTAATCGCTCGGTTCCGTGCATTCAAGTTCCCCGACTCTAACATCATCCGGTTCAGCGTCATTCTCACATTCTGCATCACAAAATGTCAACCAGTAAGTATGTTTTGTTTACCATGAAATGTTTGGAATGATCATTAGTTTTGTGTACGCTATAGCTGAAAATAAGATTAGGAAATATTAAAACCATTGTGACACAGTGCTATAACTCACTTATTAATGAAATTATCAGAGAAAACATTGCTATATTAGTAAGGCCCCATTGAGTTCATTAGATTTATTTAACAAAATTTCCAAATTAGGTGACTGTATTTTAAGATAAATATGAGTATAACCATTGACTTTGTACACTACGTGCGTAGACTTCTCATAGCATAGGCATGTGTGAATCATATTGACGGTGGTGCGATCTCGTGCTGCGTCCATCGAAGTACACGTAACTTATGATGGATAAATCAGTATTACCACTCTTCTAAACCAAGGATGAAACAATTTATAACTAAAGTTATGTTTATGTTTGGTAAAATGTTTTGACAGCTTTGTAAATTCAGCTGAATAATAACAACATCGATGGCAGCGACTCTGGTGCGGCGTCCACCGAACTTCCAAATTTTTGCCTCAAACTAAATGCATTGGATGAGAGGTCAATTCACGTTAGTGTACATAGTCAATGGTATAATTGTATGTTTTGTGAGTGTAGATTTATTCCTAAAAAAAACCAGCTGATTAATCTTATATAATAAAAGAGTGCATTTAACACGTTCACTACCAGCCGCCGCATATAAGCGGCGGTCTGGCCAATCCCACAGCCCACCAAAATAATCGTGGACTTCCCAGTAGCCCTAGTGGCCCTAGTGGTTGTGCCTTATGCCACAGACCACGAATAGAAACCGTCCAAAATTAGTTTTTACATTTCAAAATATCTTTATTTCATTAAATAAAAATATATATACAATTGTCTCTTCATTTTTGGTAATTTTTTGAGCGCCGCACATTTGCGACGAATGGTCAGAGACTAAGTGATACATGTTGGCGTCGGCACTAATATAACCTTATTTTTAGTCATAACCTTGAAAAACGGAAAATAAAATACGGCTTATACATAAAAACATTGTATTGAAATATTAGTTTACAAAAAGAGTTGTTTACAATTCATTACGTTAATATATTATGATGTTTTACAAGTTTACAAAATGCAAACGTTCATACATTTTTCTTACACAATAAACTTTTTTCAATGTGTCATATAAGTTATTTGATGAATATTTGTGTAAAGATACCCCAAATACATTAAAAAATAGTACTTTCAAAAATAAATAAAATAAAAATGTACATAAAAACTTTTTAGTGACGTCAGTGATCGTTTTAGCCACGGACCAAGCGCCCCACATATGCGGCGAACTATCCGTAGACCGTGCCTAAACTGTCTAACCATTAAAGTAGACCGCACTGAAGAAATTTCGTATTTAGTATCATGGAACCATCGCCGCATATCTGCGGCGGCAGTCTATTTTAATGAGCCCAGCCGCCGCAGATATGCGGCGGTGGGCTGCTGAGTAGAACTCGCCCGCCGCAAAATTGCGGCGGCGGTCTGTGGTTACGACTTTTTTTTAACATTGTGGTAGCGAACGTGTTAAAGGTCTAGAGAGAGAACTACTGAATGGATCGAGGCTATTTTGGTGTCAATGGATTTCTTATGACCCCTTGATGATAGGAAAAATATGGTATCCCTCGGAAAATGCCTTATAAAGCCACAAATTGAAAATTAGACCTTATTTAGACCAATCTAAGATATGGTTTTGTGGATTTGTTTACTGCTCCAGGTGATCCATATCTTACATTGAAAATTGACACCACTGCTGCTTTAAGTGTTTTTGTAAACAAAACAGACAACTTTTCGTTTCTCTGTGGTTTTTAAAGCAGTAAAATAAATATTGAACAGCTGATGCTTAATAAAAATAAAGCTTTTTGGTTGCTATACTATGAAGACAGTTTATTTAATATAGATGAATTTATGTATTTAAACTTATGAGTTATTTATTAATACTAGTATACGTGTTGCTCGAAATCGAGCAATTTATTTAAATACAGTACAAATGTTACTTTAGCTCTAAATCAATGACATCCGACCAATCCAATAATGTTAATATCATTAATCGCCAATAACTACACGTATTTACAGCTGATTATTAACAGATGTTTCAAATGCTTTATTCAGTCCCCAATGTTATATTTAAATGGGAAATTTTGAGATTTCAATGTTGGATAGCGCCTTTATTTTCAGTCCGATTCTCATCAACTTTTGGCGGAAACAACTACAGACCAAGCCCTATCCAACGACACCAAAAACTAGAAAATCGGTTGAAAATTGTAGGAGACAAAAAAAACCCTTAGTGTATTAAATAAGTACTAGAAATCGCCCCCTGATCGAAATTCGATCAAAATTTCATTTCATCTGGACCCAAGAAGCTTAAAAACATTTTAGAACTAAAACATCTGTTCTTAGTAATTTTCTAGCAGTTATTACAACAGCTGCCTTATGATTCATCCAATTCTCCTTTCTCCATAAGATTAACATTGGAACTTTGAAAGCCTGTGGGGCGTAGCCCTGGAGTCCGATGTGAATTAGAATGGGATTCTGCTCATCTACAGGACTATACCTTTCTAACGGTATGCTCGGATTTTTCCTACGATGTACACGAGCTGAGAAAATAGGAGGAAATGAAACATGCTTGCGTATTAATATATAGATAGATTTAAAAACATTTTATAACTGAAACATCTGTTCTTCCTGTTTTTTAGCATTTGTTTTTACAACAGCTGTCTAATGTTTCAATCAATTCTCCTTCCTCCAAAAGATTAAAATTAAAACTTTGAAAGCCTGAGGGGCATAGCCCTGGAGTCCAACGTGAATTAGAATAGGATTCTGTTCACCTACAGGACTATATCTGGACTACACAGGACCATATACTTTTCTAACAGTATGCGCGGATTTCTCCTACAATGCACATGAGCTGAGAAGAAAGGAGGAAAAGAAACATGCTTGCTTATTATAGAAGACTAGGGACTAGGGAATCGCCCACTTGTCGAAATTCAACCAAATATTTAGTTGATCTTGAGCTAATTAGTTTTAAACAATTTATAGAAAAATACAAACTGTTCTTCCTGAGTTGCTATATTTTGTTATTACAACAGCTGTTTCATGATCAATCAATTCCTTCTCCCATAAGATTAACATTGAAATTTTCAAAGCCTGTAGGGCGTAGCCTCGGGGGCCGATGTGAATTAAAATACCATTCTGCTCATCTACAAGACACTACCTTTCAAACGATATGCGAGGGTTTCTTTTACGTTGCTCACAAGCAGAGAAAAAAGGAGGAAAAGAAACATGCTTGCATATTAATATATAGATAGCCATTCAAATTGATAAAGAAATGGAAAAAGTTTAGTTTTAATACTATGTGTCTGTGTATTAGTAAATTCTGTGACCATTTTCAAACGTGAACATCAAAATCATGAATAATCATCATGAAAATTACCCGCCATTTTTGACGAGCTGTTTGCTAGTTTGTTATAATCTTGATCGAGTCCCAATGAACATCAAAGCTTTTAGTCCACTCCTTTTCTTCAAGAAATGTTACATTTCAGACTGATTGTGGCAACGGTTTGACATCTTACGGTAAAAGAAGGCGAAGATCTCTACCCGAAGATACAATCTTCGATGAAGAGGAACCTCTGCTGATCTCCATGCATGATAGGAGATGGCGTAGAGCTCTCGATGACATCATGGAGGAGATTCCTCTACAGTTGGAGCTCGTGGTGATGACTCCAGGAGCCAAGACGGAGAGTCCTCCGAACCCCCATTTGTCTGATGATGACAGTGAGTTATTTTACATACTGAAGATTTAGGCTTTCAGGTTTTGCCTTTAGTTCTGCATATCTTTCATTCATCATTAGCCATGTATTAATGCAATGCATACCCTTTTCTGATAGAGTTTTAAAAAAGGTTCAATAAACTATTATGATATAGTAAATCGAGACTCTAGGCTGTAAAAAAGTTCACTGAAGATTAATTTGATAAAAATAAAATTATTAGAGAACTATCAGTTAATATATAAAATACTACCCTAAACTTTTTAAATAGCTATTTTACAGTTTTTAGTTTTGATTATTTATTTCTGGTACCGAATGTCGAGCTTCTTAACAAATGTCCAGTTACCAACGGCACTAGCAGGAGTGCCACTGGTGAGCTGGTCTGCGCCAGTCTAGGAACGTCCTTCATGATCGGCATTGCGTGGATCGTCATTCAGATCCTGCTCCTGATTGGCTGCTGCTGGGCACTTGGACGCCACGAGAAGCGGCCAAGCGATCGCGTTAGACTCGAGACTGACTTCCAACCCAAGCACGTCAGCTGGGGAGACTCTCTAACTACATCGACGCTTGGGTAAGACACAATGTGTTAAAACTATGGGTTTTCTTATCCATGGAATTTTAAGTAGCTGGCAGGGAATTACTAGTTTAACATGAATAGTTCTGAGCATTTTTATAACATTACTCGCTGTTGTAAAATTATTTGTCAACAAGGTTAATATTAAGGTTAAGAAAGCCCAAATTTGAACAGTAGTTCTTAAAAAAAAGACTTCATAAGGAAAAAGTTTATACAGAGAAATAAGTTAATTGAGACTGTAGTTTATCTCAAAATATCTCGTCCTTGATTTCGAATAATTAATTTACTTGTGAAATATTAAATTCACTTGTGAGAATTTTGTACTACTCTGAAAGACTGTAAGAAATCCATAAAATTTGATTTTCATTTGCAAATTGAAAGAGGATTTTATACTATTATTTGTTACATATTGCCGATAAGTTCTTACACACAGGGTAGCTGAAAATTCCACTTATACTGGATTTCAGTACGTTGCAGGTCTTTTTAACGCCGTACGTGCAGGACGCATCTTTGCGCCAAAATAGCGAAAGATGCATAATAATGAGGATACACGCACCTCAACGTTGGGTCGTCAGGATTCACAGACCAGTGCTACCAGATAATTTCTTTAATGCTATTTATACACAATTTTCTTTGGCTGAGGGGGGGCGCGCGCCCCCCGCGCCCCCTGTCTGGATCCGCTACTGCCTCCACCATAAAACTTCTTGTATTTGCCATGCTGAACAAAGACACAATTGGTAGACATTTATAAGTGTTAAAATCCATAACTTTGTTTATGATTATGTTATTGTCCAGGATTTTGATTTTTGTTGTTGTTGAGGCAGGCTCAAGCCCAAAGTTTATTTGAAAGCACGTAGCATATTTAACTGAATCAAAATAGACAGAATTTAAATATACAACTCAAAACTAAATATTCATTATTTGTGATTTTGAACAATTTTATTTACTGCTGAAGAAAGTCTTAACTGTGGAAAGTGTTTTTTGCAACAGTTTTGGTGAGGTAAATGTTAATGTTCGTTTTATCTCTATATTTAGTTTTTCTTTCAATATGGTTTGGTTTTCAACTGTCCACTATCTACTCTGAGTAATGAATAAAAATTCTTTAAATATATGTTTCAGTTATCCAATCCCACATAAAAACCAAACAGTTTATGAATAAGTAAGTAATGTATTTGAAACAAAAATGCCATCATTTAAATCCTTTTGAATTTTATTTAAAGTTATAAGTAAAATTAAAATCACTTTTTCAAAATTCAATGTTCTAAGATAACTAAGCTAATGCCTGATAAAATTCTAATTTTTGTAGATCTGGACGTCTTCCAGATAGAAACCAAACTTCCACCATACGAAGCTAGCGCAGAGATCAATCGCAACAAATGTCCTTCACACTCAAGACTGTGGATTTGCCATCTTTTTGTAGCTAAGAGTATTTCATTCTGAGCTTACGAGTATTAATAATTGTATGTAGTTGTAAATAGTAAATATCTGACAAAGTGAAAACACTTTGAAATGCCAAGGCTACCTGAGATTTAGCTTTAAAATTTAATTAACTGCCTTTATTACTAAGCTTGATCACCAAAGCTACTGTCTTACATGTCACCAAGAACACTTACAATCTATTTCAGGGCATTAAGAACTATCAAATTAAGATATAGTATATTAACTGTTGTTTCATTGCCATATTTTTGTTAATGAAAAACTTCACTTTAAGCACTACAAAGTAAACAAAGACCTATAACAAAACATCATTGTAATGACTATTTTAATTTTGTGTTCATAAAATATTTGAAAACTAAAAATATTACTAAGACTAATGTATACAGAAATGAGTAGCACATATGTATCTTAAAAATATTAGTAGGTGTCAACTTCTAACCAGTGTGGTGCTCTTTGTGTTTTGTCAGCAGAAAGATAGTCTTTCTATAAGTATGTCCCTAAAATTTAAGTTCTGAATATTATGTTGATAACACCAATTTATCATCTTTCCATGAAATAATATTGAAAAATAGCATGGTATTCTTTAAATTTGTTGTTACCAATTCAAAAACTTTGACCAACAACAAAATTTATGATAATTTGATCAAATAAATATGTAAATCGGTATGTGTAAATAATGGAAAAATTCTCTATGATGTTTATTTTTGACAATTGTATTTCATATTTCATTTATTTATAGGCCTATAACTATTACAACATTAATGATTTAAGTTAATTTAAGTTAGTTTTGTACTGAACGAATTAAAATGTGATCTAATCTTTTAAATGAATTATTTCACTTCCCTCGTCAAAACCCTCAATCTGTATAAACTGTGGCAAATATTGTTAAGAGGGGCAGTTTCGAATTAAATATGTTATTTAAAACTGTGTATGTTACCATCACAATCAGTACAATATAAAACTTGTAACAGTGACAGACAGGAAGACTTTTTTGGGTTTTCACTAAGATTGCAGTGGATCACCAGAGACCGTTTTGGGTAGTACCAAAAATGTATTAAATTTCATAAATAATCTGGTGAGAGTTGACTCATTGATGCCAAATCCCCTCCCACAACCAGAAAAATATTGTATACTGTATAGAAAAATGACAACATTGCAGTGGGCGCTTCTGTTAGCTGGCATAGCTGTTACACTGCCATTGGATGTTTTTTAAAAATTTTTATGCCTTTTACTTTAAAAGACTTTTAATGCTAAATGTATTAAATGGAGATTGAATTATTTTACTTATATGCAACAAAATTGTTTTTGCACATACTTTGTTTGACTTTCCTGTTGAAGAATTCAATGTTGATTACATGAAATGTTTGACAGTAAGTTTGGTTTGCCTGTGTCAATACAGCCAATAGTCAACAGAGCAGCAATTGATGTGCATTCTAGTGTGATTAAGTTTAATTTTAATGTTTACAGCAAATCAGTGATAGCATAAAACACGACAACAGATGCCTACTTAGTCTGCAGTGCAGTTTATTGTGTGAGTTTTATTACCATTATTAATTTGTTTTAATTTTTACTTAAGGCTGGATAAAGCAGTGAGAAGCTGAAAATTATAGAAAATCTGTAAGTCAAATGGATATACCATTAATATGTTGAATCTATTTATTAATCTATTGAATCTATTGTTTAATCTATTGAATCTATTCAAATAGATCTATTGAATCTATTTGAATCCATTAATATTTAATTAATTTAGTAAATCAATTTTAAGCTATTTATTAAAGTACAGTATTCTTCTTTACATTTAATTGTTTTAAAAGCAATATTTTTACATGAAATGAGTTTTCTCACTTTCACTGGACAAAAAAAGAATCATTGTTTTTCTTTTAATATACTGTTGAAATTATTTAAATGTATTTTGTATTCTCTTTTTATTCATTGTTTTAAAAGTAATATTTTTATTTCAAATAAGATTGTTTATTCTTTCTTTCACTTGATTGAAATAGTTTTTTTTCTCAATTTATTGTTGCAATGACTTATATAATTTAAATGGATTTGTGTAAATTTATTTTGAATTGTTTCAATTAAAAGTACACGGTTTTGTTTATTTTTTCTTGTATTAAAATAATTTACTTTGATTGGAGCCAGACGAAATGTACAAATTAGTTAAGATATGGATGTAAATATGTCTCAATCTACAATTTTGTATGAATGTATGTGTGTGTGCGTGAATCTGACAGTGTTCCCGTGTGGGAGTGGCTCCTGGGATGCGCCGGCTGTGGCGCCGCGACCCGTGGACCCGGGATAGCGAGTCCGCGGCACAGTGCCTGTCACGCCGGCCGGCTTATCACTCCCCCCGCCCCCGCCCCTGCCACCGCCACAGTCCCCAGTCCCTCTACACTTCCAATACTCTCCACCGCTGATTACCTTACTCACTTTTTATCTCCCTATCCAAAAAAACTGATGGCGGCGCATATCAACGCTCAGTCATTGCCTGCTCATATTGATGAGGTTAGGGAAATCTTTAGTTCAAGAAACTTTGATTTGATTTGCATTTCTGAATCCTGGCTTAAGCCGAGTATTCATTCTAATGAAGTATCTCTTCCTGGCTATGCTCTGCAACGTAATGATAGGATCGGTGCGCAGGGTGGAGGCGTTGCGGTGTATGTCAGGGAGGGTATAAAATTCAAAATTGTCCACTCTTCTTCTTCTGAGTACTCGGCTAAGCCAGAATTCTTACTTGTTGAAGTTAACCTGTCTGGGGCGGATGCACTGTTGTTGGGAGTGTGCTATCGACCTCCAAGAACAGGTAGTTTATTAGATTTTGAGAACGCACTTTTAAATTGCATGTTTAGGTACAGTCATGTCTTGATCATGGGGGACTTCAATACGGACTTACTTTCAACTTTACAAAACTATGAATATAGACATTTGACTTCAATGTTTGACTCATGCAATTTGACTATACTTCCACTTCAACCTACACATCACACTGCCGAGTCTGACACTCTCCTTGACTTAATTGTAGTATCAGATCCCCAACTCATTATTCATCATGGGCAGCTTCCAGTTCCTGCAATATCTAAGCATGACCTCATCTATTGTGTGTATTCAATCAAAACTCCTAAGCCCAAGAATAAATTCACCAAATACAGAGACTTTAAAAATATGAATCACGTAGATTTTATGCGTGATGTTCAACAAACGCCATGGCACTTTATTGAAAATCTAAATTCTTTAGATGAAATGGTCAATGAACTCAATGCTGCAATTTTAAAAATTTTTGATAAACATGCACCTATTGTAAAGAAACGCTTAACGAAAAGACAGCCAGTGCCATGGATGACACCTGAAATTCGCAGTTTAATGGCTCAACGTGATTGTCTTTATAGAAGAGCTAAACGTTCTCGTGATGAGAATGTAATGGAACAGTATCGTTATTTGAGAAACAGAGTAAAGCAACTTCTTCGCAACTCAAAATTAAGGTATATTCATAAACTTTTTGAAAATAAAAACCAATCAAGTAGAGTTTTGTGGCGCAATGTGAAAAGTATTGGGCTTGGGAAGCAATCGGATCCGCAACCAGTAAATATTCCTCTGAATGAATTAAATAGTTTCTTTTCTTCCTTTAGTCAAAACATTGACCAAAAAAAGGTAAAGCATTTTCTTGACGAATTAGTAAACTCCCCAACCCAACAATCTGATTATCCTGAGTTCTGTTTCAAGCCTGTCATACAATCTGATGTTTTAAAGGCTATTCGTCGAATCCGTAGCAATGCTATAGGATTTGATGGAATATCGATACGCTTGATCAAAGAAATTCTCTTTGCCATTCTTCCTACCATTACATACATTTTTAATGTATCTTTGAGAGAATGTTATTTTCCCATTTCGTGGAAGTCTGCCTTTATTCGCCCTTTAAACAAGATCTCAGCTCCTGCTTCTTGCCAGGATTTCAGGCCGATCAGTATTTTGCCCGCTTTATCTAAAGGCCTAGAAAGAATCGTACACTGTCAAATTACTGACTTCATTACTGAAAATAATATTCTTTCTGACTATCAATCTGGTTTTCGTGCAGCGCACAGCACTGAATCAGCACTTCTTCGTGTTACAGAAGACATAAGACTTGCAATGGAACGTCGACAGGGTACGATTCTAACCTTGTTTGATTTCTCAAAAGCTTTTGATTGTGTTAATCACAACATCCTATTAGAAAAGTTAAGGGCTATAGGGTTTTCACAGAATGTTCTTAAATGGCTAAGATCTTATTTGTCAGACAGGAGGCAGTGTGTTATGGTTGATGACAATATGTCTGACTGGGAAACAGTTACTTGCGGTGTGCCTCAAGGGTCAATCCTTGGACCTCTGCTTTTTGTACTTTACGTAAATGACGTTAACTCGACTCTTAACCATTGTAAATACCACATGTACGCTGACGACCTTCAAATCTTCGCACATTTCTCAGTAAGTAAAATAAATGAATGTGTGTCTAAAGTCAATGAAGATATAAAGAGAATAATCACTTGGACTGAGAAGCATGGACTCCGACTTAATCACAACAAGACTCAACCGATTATTATCTGTCACTCACGTTTACGAACTTCCATTAACTTTGATGCTGTAAATCCAATAACGGTAAACGGAAACGTTCTTCCCTACTATGACAAAGTGAAAAACTTAGGACTGACTATTAACTCTACTCTTACTTGGGGTGATGCAGTTGTAGATATTCGTAGAAAGGTTTTCGCTTCAATCCACTCCCTCAAGAAATTACAAAATTTTTTACCGTTACATATGAAATTGCACTTAGTCAAATCACTTGTGTTCCCTCACTTTACTTACTGCAACTCTGTGATCAATGACATGACTGTGAATTTCTCTGATATGCTCCAGCGGTCTCAGAACTATTGCCTGAGATATGTCTATGATCTGAGACACTACGAGCATATCACACCTTTTTTTATTGATTCAAAACTCTTGAAATTAAATGAATTGAGAGCAATCAAAATTCTTTCATTAGTCTTTTCAATCTTGAAAACTTCAATTCCCAAATATTTTGAAAATGATTTCAAATTTGTCTCACAAAGTAGTCTTAGATCCTCGCGGTCTGCTTCATTCACCTTGCGAATGCCTCACCATAGGACTGCCGTGTATGACAGAGCTTTCGTTGTTACTGCTTGCCGCCTTTGGAATGATTTGCCCCAATCCATAAAGTCCATCGATAGCCGTCCCCGGTTTGTGGCAGCACTAAAGAAACTTTTCTTTGAGCGGATGGTCTTGGTCGGTGCGTCCTAGGGGGTGTTGTCATTGCGGGGTCACTGTCGGATGTGTGTTAGAGTGAATGAGTGTCTTAAACCTTTTGTTGTTTTTTTAATTTGTTTTTGTAGCATTTTAATTTTTTGTCTTGTAAAAAATTGATAAAGATGTATTTTGTTTTAATTATTATTTAGTTCGATATATTTAAATTAAGCATGTTTTTGTAATCAGGTTAAGTGTAAGAAAGGGCCATGTGGCCCTAACTTTGCCTGTTGAAATAAAGAATTTTTCATTTAAAAAAAAAAAAAAAAAAAAAAAAATCTAGCACCACAGATGTCAATTTCAGTTACAGTCTCTATTTCCAGCTATTTTAATGATCACCGTTTCAGTCATGGATTTGGGTAATCTGCTTCTGAAAAAGCTGATGTAAATGCCTAACTTTTCTATGACAATGCATCAATCAAAATTTAATCAATTAGAATATACATAATGTGTTTAAATAACTTCCAAAGTAAGGGTGTATACCCAGTGAAAACACGGTATGGGATGCTTTTCCCCAAAATTTTGCAAAAGACTGGAAACATTATCACCTATGACATAATTCTAGGTAGCCCATGACATTTGAGTAAGGTGTGCATAAATGTAGTTCCACCTTTAAATGTAGAGCATCAATGCTTTTGACTGTAATACCAAATCATCCAAATTCATAGATTTGATTATGATAAGAAGGTCATTAAGTTAGTGAGTAACACTTTTAAACAAGTGAATTTTTATTTATACTTTCAACCAGCCAAACATTCTGGACAAGACAATTGAGTAGTTTTAGGGTCACCAAATAATTTAACAAGTTTAATAAAACACTAACATTCATAATAACGGTTGTGTTATGTTTATAATATATGTTTTAAAAATACTCCCTTCAAATATTGTAATAGTAACATCACTAGCTGATTTTTATCTTTAAATGGTAATAATTTTACCACTGCTTAAAAGATCCCTTTCATACGACTCAACTTTTCGCCACGCACTGTGGACGGCGTGGCATTTATGAGTAAGAAAATAACGTTGTCAATAGGAATTATAATAACAGGAAGTTATTATTCTTATACTCTTTGATGTCACACCGTCCATGAAACAAAGTGAAAAGTCTAAAAGTCTTATCGTGTGAACTGGGGCCTTACTGGCATGAAGTCCCTGATTTGGTTTTGCCCTTGAATTAAAGCAGTTCAAAGTTGTTAGATTAGTTATAATTTGAATAACAAGAAAAATATGAATCAAGGGACAAATAGCTACAAAAGTTACTTGAACCGAACAATTAAAATCTTCAGTTAGTTTATAAAACAAAACTTACAACACTCTTGTACAGGCTATAATTACAATGATATGAACTTACATACATAAATACATTTATACCCTACTCTATGTATTACATATCCAACATACTATAATTTTTTGTACACCGATAATTACACTGATAGCGTAACATTTCAGTTGGTGTGCGCGCGACACCACTGTTTAAGACTGCACGAATAGTGATTTGCTAATTGGTCAAAACGTGTCAGGAAAACATACAAAAATTTAGAATCTATTTCCATAAACAAACGATAGTAAAAACAAACAAAATATTCTGAGGTAGAACACATCCTAACTACAAAGTCAACACTGTTTCGTCTTGTGCTATGTACACGAGTGACATGTAGGAGAGGAAATTCGGCTGTCCAAATACGTTATTCCAAGTTGCAATCCCAACATTGTTCTCATGTAATTGACAGTAGCATAACGTAAAACTTTTATATTTGGTGGCATCAAGGAAATGGAGATTTGCTTAACTTATTTATAAATAAAATATTTTCCTTTAATATACATGGGAGTAACACAACATCTTCTGGCACGAGTATTATATTGTAGTTAATTATTATCGATGGGTACATCTGAGATATTGTCAATTATAAATTCATATTCTGTTATTTGGGATAAAACAGCAGTACCCAAAAAGAAGCTTGTATTAGAGTTTGTAATTAAAAAGTGTGGGAAGTGTGGGACATTCCCATGTTATTATATCTTTTAAATTAAATAATTATTCATGTTGTCACAAAGGATAAAATCATTCATAATAATATGAAGGCTAATACATTGGTGAATGAAAAGTACCTAAAACTGATGGTAAATAAAAATAAATATTTTATGTTTAACATTTTTTTAACTGATTCACGCTATTCATTTTTTGTTTTCACAAAATAAATACAAACTACTTATTAAGTCATATTTTCATCTAGCGAAGTAGGCATAAAATATTAATTTGTGTTGAGAAATATTGAATAAGTTGGAACCTTATAAAATATGTGATATCAAGAGATTTAAACAAGAGAAAATGCCCTTGGAACAGTTTTACTGTTCTGTATTGAAGCATAATTAAAAAGTATCGATAAAACTAAATCAGTATAGCAACAGTGAAGGTTCAAGCATGGGGCCCAGTTACAATAAGGTACACTTTAACATTTATTTACATTGACAATATACAAGAAGGGTTTATGAAGAATAAAGCTATTTACTGGGGCTTTAATGAATTAACAATTCTTAAAAAATACACAACTCAAAACCTAAACAAAACATTTTAACTTTTAACTAAGAGAAAAATTAATAATCATTTAAGTTGACTGAAACTAGTACACTACATTTTCAATGAATTACTACTTACAAGCTAAAGATTGCAATTACACCTATGCTGATTTTAACATACATTGCGTATAATTTACAGTGCGTAAAATAAAATAAAACAACGCATTAACGATGACGAATGCAGTCATCTATCGGAATCTAAAACAAACACACTCCTTCGATCTAACCCTGTCTACCTATCATTTATCCTTATGGATAGAAGTGATTTTATTGATTCGCCTAAAGATAAGTGAAACTACATGATTTATACAACCTCTCAGAAATCAAAGATTGTAAAAAATATGACTAGGTATTGTAGGTAGTCATTAACACTTCTCGCTCTTTCAGTAATTTCTCTCGCGGATATTTTATAAGAGTACCTATTTTAAAAGAACAGATATTGAAAATTTGGTTCTTTAGTATTAACATTAGGGTGGATTTTCAGAGCTACCTTAAATCTGAGAAAGAACAATTTACAACACAATTCTTTAAAATGACACCATTTTATAATATAAGAAGAAAAATTGAGTAACTTAGTTGATAGTTGGTTAAATACCTTGTTCAACCTACATGGGTGTCTGGATTGATTTAGGAAGTTTCATAAAATTTCATTTAAGAATTTTTTATTAGTAACTTTTTAATAATCAACATTTTCGTAAATTTTTGGTCTAATTAAAAACCTAAGAGTGCTTAGATAATATTTTGGTCATACATACTAAGGCACAGCATGGAAAACCAAAATACTCTCTGAAATTCAAAACATATTCCATTCTCAAAATTTTTATTCAAATTAAAACAAAACCTAAAATTATTAAATAGATCATATACAAACAACAAAGCAAATTGTAAAAAAATGGTATGGCATGATGAATTCTGAAATTTTTAATACATTTCTCTCATTTCATAAATGACATTATGAAATATTTCGATCCATCCCAAGGTATAAAACTTACTTTCAACCAAACCAGCTATTCTTGAACTTTGGTTAATTATTTTATTCCCTCCAAGAAGTTAAAAATATTAATGACGGTTTAAGAAATTTTGTAACAAATTCTCGAAATGGGAAAACTCAGAGGGGAAATTCATAATTGAATCGGGAGAAATAAAAGAAAGATTGCCCTGATAGTTTTAATTAAGGCAGTTTCCAGCTTGAGAGCACGGTACAACACCCAACAGGATTGGCGTGATGCTTGTCCGCTAAGAAAATACTGCACTTAACATAGCTTTGTTGAGAACATCACGCTTCTGTCTATGAACTGTATAAGTATTGCCAAAATACCATTTGTAAACAAAATTTTCAGAAAAAATAGAGTCTGAGCTGCAATGTTCCACCTAGATCCAGTATTACACTCAGTGAAAATATATATTTCTACATTTCACAAAGCAATCTTATTTTCTGATCATACAATTGATTCAAGCCATAACTAACCTTTACAAATTTTTTAATTAATTTAAAATTTAATGGGAATCTGATAATAAAATATAAAACTTAAATTTAATATTTTGTAACTTCTAGTAAGGGTAGAAGTTTTTTGAATTAAATTATAACTGTAGAAAACAGCTTTGCTTTACAATCAGTCAATAAGTACTTCAAGTGTTAAGTAAACTTAATGCTCACCTTGGCCCTCGATCTAGCAGGGTTATAAATAAATGTTAGCATGAATGGTAATAAATGTTTTTACTGCAATATCAAATTAAATGTTAGAATCTCCTGATTGAAATGGTATAAAGCAATTCCTTGTACAGTAGTTGGGTTTTAAATTATACATAAGCAGTTTAAAAAATTGATGTTCAAACGACCAGTGACTAGTCGTTTGCCAGTGGAGAAATCACTTTAAGGACTAGTTACTTGTCACTCGCCAGATAGAGGGTTGAAAATTTTCTTTATCCAAATTAAGTAAGTTGCAACCAAACCAAAACCATTTCCGGAAACGATTAACAACCGAAACAAATACAAGTGGAACCCCAGCGCGGCACTTATACAGTTGATAAACATATACTGCTGTATTTCAGGTTACAAAAGTTAGAGTAAGACAAAGTTTGAGTTGTGGTTGTGCAGATGAGATTAGCAGTTGCAGTTGGGGTTGTGAGGGCCCTGCGGCTGTTCCGTAAGTCGCGTGCCCTTCGCGTTGCTCAGAAGGTCCGGGTTGGAATCCAGGCTCTCCGACATTTTGTCGCAAATTATGTCTACTAGGCGCTCGAACACAGCCTGATAAAAACATCTTAGGTACAATACAGGTTTTTTTTCAATAATATAAGATTATATAGTTACTTACTTTTCATATTTATCTAGCTGTGCATCCTATATTTTTTTTACAGAGAATGAAACATAAAATAAATAAGCGAGAGAGCGATGTAGAAGTGAGAGAGTTTGCTTCCTCACTTGTCTTTGGTATGAACTCTTTTATGACTCTCAATCTCCTCTCAGAAGAGTATGAATATAACTCAAATGGTACATAGTATTTTTTTTAAACTCATGGGTGTAAAGTGTATTTTTCCACGCCATTTTGGACCAAAGTTGTGGATGATATTTTTCATTGCACTGTAACTAATTCTAATAATAATAAATTATAAGATAAAATTTTTTTTAATTGTATGTCGGTTGATCAGTTGATTTCTGTAGTACAATGACATCAATACCATTAACATTCTGTAGGTTAATTAATATTCAAAACAGTTATTTATACTAAACATACATATTCTAATAAACGCTACTCTCTAGAATTGATACTAGTGATGTCAAGAACATATAGTGTTACCACGTTCGCTGCGGCATGTAACCGATCGGTTACAAAGACGTTCCTTCGCGGGTGCGGATGTATCCGATCGGTTACATATGACAATGTCAAGATAATGCGACTGCTTTTCCTCTAGCGTTTGAGAAGGAAACACATATTGTGCATTAGCGTGTAGGTAAGGGTATTGAGCTTTTAGATTACTTGTGATTAGAATATATTCTACAGGTTTTTAATTTCACGCTATCGTTGGAGGAATGTAAATATAGTTCAGCGTGCGGGTTGAGTTTCGACATTTTATATGCCGCAGCGAACGCGTTAAGGATCCTTCAAATTTCAGAACAAGGGACTAAAAACCACCGTGCTTATTTGTCAAATGATATTCAAATAGACCCAAATCAGCTGAGGTCAACCACCTTTGACCACAACTTAAAACAAAGAACATATTTTAGCACCTATAATCTAATTTTTATTTATTCAAACTAATCTTGACTACAGTAGAAGCCCTCAAATCCGGCCACCTCGGGACCGGACCACCGGCCGGATTTTAAAATGGCCAGATTAACTGGCGGTTTATTAAACTTGTTAAACAGAGACCTGTGTGATATGTGTGTTCCAACAATGAACTATTAGGATGTATTTAACAATGAAGGGTATCATACTTGCCAAATCAATGTAATGTATCAACTTTTTAACCGTTATAGTGCTCGCCTTTGAATCCCAGCGAGAAAAGTTAGTAGCTTTTTAAAGGTTTGATTCTGGACCCAGTTGCCATTTGTCATTGGGCTATTAAATAATGATGCTTTTAACGGGTCGTTGTTACATAGTATCAATACTGGGGTTTGGACTGTTCCCCATCAAAACGTTAAAAATGCCACTGGCGTAGATACACCCAAAAAATAAAAATATAAACAGATGCTAGGAATCTGATATCTTATCTTATACTTTAAAACTATCACTGTTTGTGTGCTCAAAGTTATTTTACAGTCCTAGGATCATTAGTTTTTTGTTTTAATGTTTTTTTTTTTTTTTTTTTTTTTTTGGGGGGGGGGGGCCTCGAGTGATTGATTGGAACTTAAGATACTTTTAGATATTTTTTTGAAACACTGACTCACTCTATAGTGCAAATTTTATGGTGAGTATATGACTGAAGGGCGAGTGTGATGATTCTGATGGATCAGAGAAGTGTAGCTTTCGTTCCATTCAGAGAAAAATTTGATTTCCGTCCTACAGCCTTTCAAAGTGTCCATATTCATAGGCTTCTCCTTGGAGGATCAGCAAATGCCCCCCAAGTTTTGGAAAGAAAATATAATTGTACCAATTTGTTCTATGTGTCCCACAACTATCTTTGGTGTGCTACGCCTATGCCCATCTTATTCTTTTGCAGCTACTAAAATGAATAAAAATCAACTCATAACTGTAGAAATGAACCAACTTGTAACATATTCAACCTGTGGTTTATCGAATTTAAACCCATTGGCCTGGCAAGAGAGTGAAGCAAAGAGCTCACCGTGCAAACGAGCTCATCTTACCAGTTTTACAAGTTTATTGAGCAAATGCTCATCCCCCAAACCCATCCCCTTATACAGTAGATTGTAAACTTCATACCTTAACGTTAACGTTCTCTTTTGCTGATGTTTCGAAAAACTCTATTCCCAGTTGCTCGGCCAGCTGCTTCCCTCGCTCAAACGATATCACTCGCTCATCCTCCATGTCACACTTGTTTCCGACTAGAATAACTTGTGCATTGTCCCACGAGTAGGTCTTGATTTGGGTTACCCTGGGGAAAAATTTCAATTACATCATTAAATCATTTTGATCTGTAATACTCCTCAAATTAGTTAGTACTATAAAATACCATCTGCAAAAGAATTTAGTTAAGGTGGAAAAGTGATCTTTCCCAATTTCTCATTGGCAGGATTTCTTTTCTTTACATAAAGTAAAGAGCAAATTTTTTTTTTTTTTTTTTTTTTTTTTTTTTTTTTTTTTTTTTTTTTGAGGGAGAGGCGGAAAAATGCATTACGCACACAGGTGGCCAGCCTGTAGTGTGGGGCTCCCCTAAAAACGGGTTTACCCACTAAAAAACCTCCTCTACTCTTTAGGAATCTAACCTGGAATTGTTTGTCACATTACGTCAGGCTAGGCCTAAATTTGGCTTACGCCCGTGTGGCTCGCTCCTTATCCAGCCGCTCGATCAAGGGATCTGGGCCACTTCGCGGTCCAGATCGGTTTTCTTTTCCAGGAGGATGCCCCGGACGAACTGTGACAAACAATCCCAGTTGCCCTCATCCTCCAAAATCTTTTGGCAGACCGAGTCCACCGAAAATACACCAAAGATTTGTGTGGCCTCCAGGCGGGGCCCTTCCCAACGGGGACAGCGGAAGAATGTGTGTTCCGCATCGTCGGGAACACCCGGGCAATAAATGCAGTCCGGTGAACCGGTCTTTCCCATCCGGTTCAGGTACGACCGAAAATAGCCGTGACCTGTCAAAAATTGGGTCAGGTAGTAGTCCACCTCCCCATGCCGCCGTTCCACCCATGGTTGGACCTGCTTGATAAGTCGCGCAGTCCATCGTCCTCGGGTGTCGTGCTCCCAGCTGTGTTGCCACTGCTGGAAGGTTCGGGAGCGCTCTTCTGTTCTTGCCGTGTCCTTGCCGATCTCGCCTTGTCTCTGATAAATCGCTTTCCTCTCCCCTGCCAAGAGCTTGACAGGGATGACTCCGGCGACCACCAGGACGGCAGGCTCGGACACTGTCCGGTAGGCGGAACACACCCGGAGCGCAGCTTGACGCTGAACCCGGGCGAGTCGCAACCTGTAGCACTCCTTATCTAGAGCGCCTGCCCACACCTCTGCCCCGTAAAGAAGCACGGACTGGACCGCGGACATCAACAGACGTCTTCTGCTGGATCGGGGACCAACGACATTGGCCATCAGCCTACTAAGGTAAGTCACTACCTTAGCGGCCTTGTCCGCCGTACGGAAGATTTGATCCCTCCAGCTTAACTTGGTGTCCACCATAACCCCGAGGTATTTGGCGGCACGAGTTGATGTGACCACCTCCCTTCCCACTCGAAACGGGACGACGGTGTCGATCCTCTTCTTCGTGAGAATCACGATCTCCGTCTTACTTAGAGCAAGTGAGAGACCGTGATCGGACATCCAGTTGTTGACCACCCGCATAACTCGGTTCAACTTCAGTTGGGCCAGCTCAACGTTGCGTGCAGCAATGAGAGCTGCGACGTCATCGGCGTACCCAACCAAAGTGGTTTCCTCAGGCATCTCGGACCTCAGGAGGCTGTCATAGGCAACGTTCCAGAGATCCGGGCCGAGTATTGAACCTTGTGCGGCACCAGAAGTGACTTCCATCGTCCGCGTTCCGTCCCTCGTGTCATAAATCAGGCTTCGAGAGCGTAGATAATCCTCGATGAGCCGCAACAGATATGCAGGAATACGAAAGGTGTTGCGAAGCGCATCCAGCATATCGACCCACCTCGCAGAGTTGAAGGCATTCTTGACATCAAGCGTAACAAGAAGCACTACTCGGCGGGAGAAATGGTTGTGGCTCTCGGCTCTCTCCACAGCTCTCTGAACTTCGGTGACAGCGTCGATCGTTGACCGTCCCTTTCTGAAGCCGTACTGATGGGGGCATAAGTCCCCGGCAGCTTCCACGGCAGAAGTCAGGCGGGAACGGATCAGCTTCTCGAACAGCTTTCCAGCCGTGTCCAACATGCAGAGAGGCCTGTGGGACGACGGCAGCTCGGGATCACCTTTGCCCTTGCTGATCAGTACAAGCCTGGCTGTTTTCCAGGGAGCCGGAAACACCCCTTCTACCAAACAGGCATTGTACATTCTCAACAACAAGTCAGCGTTGATTAAAAATGCTTTCTTTAAAGCCTCACTGGGAATCCCGTCCGGGCCAGGAGCCTTGTTGCTCTTCAGGGAGAGAACGGAGGTTTCTAGCTCCTCGAAAGTGAAGAGTGGAACGTCCTCTACCCGTCCGAAGTCAACCGGCGGTCGCTGTGGATGTTCAGGAAACAACGCAGCGACGATCCTCCCCATGGTGGCGCCCTCCATGATGGAAGGTGGAGAGCGGGCGCCGAGTTTCTGTGTTACAAGTTTGTAACCCAGGCCCCAGGGGTCGGAATCAACGTCGTCACGAAGTCTCCTCCAGCTATTCGCCTTGCTCCTGTTGATCGCCTGGCGGAGAGATTTTCTCGCAGCTTTATAGGCCTCCGACTTACGAACTCTGTCTGCGGGGATTCTCGCTCTTGTGGCGGCTCGTCTAGTTCTTAAACATGTTCTTCTGAGTTCCGCAATCTCTTCAGTCCACCAGTAAACGGGTTGTTGTCGCGTCGGGGTTTCCTTCGCGGCATAGACTGGTCGCAGGCCGAGACGATCAGTTCCATCGTGGATGTTACTAGTGCCTCGGCCCCAGCCTCACCAGGATTCCCCTGCGCTCCCCGAGAGATGACTTCGTTGAACTTGACCACGTCCAGTTTGTTGGTGTTTCCACGGCGTGGCCCTTCCCGAGATGCGGAAACTCGACGATTTGCCTGATCATGCAGGTCAAACACGACGTATTGGTGGTCGCTACCCGTGTAGTCCTCCACAACCCTCCAGCCAGAGATCCTCGGAAGGAGCGACTCAGACGCAAAGGTGACATCGGGGATTGTGCCTCTCTGCCCGGGGCGCCGAAAAGTAGGTGTGTCGCCCTGGTGAGGACGACAAGACCGGCCCTGGCGATGAAATCCAGGATGTATTTCCCCCGGGAGTTGGTAGAGGGCATTCCCCACTCGACGCCCTGGCGTTGAAATCGCCACCAACGACGACATGCCCGGTGGTGCCGAGAACGCACTCCTCTAGGTTATCTATCTTGTCGCGGAAGTCCTGGACGGCCTCGTTGGGTGTGAGGTAGCAACTGAAGATAGTCACGTCCCCACACCGAACCCAGACGAATCCTCGGCCGCGCCCGTGACTCCGCACCAAGACATCTCGTGTATTACGTGCCCAAAATGCAGCAGTACCGAGGCTGTCCGAGATCCAAATGTTTGGGTCTCTGTCCCGATACTGTTCGCTGATAAGGAGCGCGTCAGCACCAAGTTCTCGGGCGAGCTGATCTAGAAGGTTATCAGCTCCCCAGGATCTATGAAGGTTGGCCTGGAGGATGCGAATTACCGGCCGCTGCCTTTTGCCTGTTCAAGTGCGGCTCTGAAGGCACCGCACTGACCAGACCCGGGTAAGTGACCGAGGGCACTGGAGCCTGAATCCTTGCAGAGGAAGCAGGAGGGGCTCGAGGAACATTCCTTGCGTTTGTGGCCTTGGCTTCCACACTGGAAGCAGTTGGCACTCCTGTCGGGCCCTTTACAGTTTCGGGAGGAGTGGCCGAAACCGAGACAGCGAAAGCATCTCGAAACTACCACCCTCCGTTTGAGCCTGCAACTGACCCAACCGACTCTGAGGTGCTGAAGGCTAAGCAGCTTATTGGCGTGCTTTTCGCCCATCTCAGCAACAGCCATCCGGAGTTGACTTCGGTTGGGCTTTGTCAGCCATACCCTCACTCCATCAGCTGGTATCTCCGGGAGTGCCACCTGGATCGCACGGGTCACCTCCTCTTCGGTGGAGAGGGCATCAAGGTCCCGAATCTCGACCGAACACTTCGGTTCTAGGGCCTTGATTGAGCCTTTGTCCCCAAGTGCAGTCTTGAGGGAAGCGGCAAAACCGATCTTGTCACTCGACTTCCCCAGTTCGAGGAGGACATCCCCGTTCTGGGTTCGCCGAATAGACTTGATAACGGTGTCGGTCTCCTCCGGTTTGGCCTGCGATCTAATCTGACCCAGAACATCGGCAAAAGATCGCCCCCCTAAAGGCTTGATCAAGATTGCCTCCGTCCTGGGCTTCTTAGGCCTGGGTTGTTTAGGCTTTCTGACAGACTTGCCAGATGCCTCCCCAACCGGTTTCGAGACTTGCGTCCGCTCCACCCTCGACGCACTTTTCGAAGCCGCCTCCGCTTGCTTCTGCCTCCTCCTTTCTTTCTTAGACAGGCGCGTCTTCCAGCCCCCCAAAGGTGTTGAGGCAGAGTTTGCTGCCAAGGCAGGATTAGCCGCCGGAGCAGGGAACTCTGCAGGAGTAGCCGCTGGAATCACGGCAGCGCCCGGGGCGGACTCAGTAGCCTGGACAGGAGATGTCTGCGATGCCGCAGTGACAAAAACCGGTCTCGGCACTGAGTCCACCTCAACAAGCTCAGGGCTTCCAGGCGAAGAACCGCTCTGCCTCTTCTTTCGCTTTCTGGCTTGAGTCTGGGACTCAGCCAGGTGAGCTTGAGGCGAAGCAGAGATGACTCGGTTCGTGACATCGCGCTCCTGCTTCACTGCCTTTAGCCTGATTTTCCGGCATTCCTCGATTTCTTCTAGAGCATCTTCGAGTTTCGGGATCCCCTCTTTTATCGCCTTGTTCACGTTCTTTTGAATTAAGAGGGCCTTGGCCATCTCCTTCAAAAGAGCTTTCATCTTCTTCAGAAGTGAGTCTTCCTCCTCGTGGGCGTCGTCCTGCTGCTGACGAAGCATTTGCAGCTCGAATGCCGCACGAAGAGGGCTCTTCCTGGGAGGAATCCCTTGGATATTGGCTAATGGTGTTGCCGGCTCGGCCACCTCCATCGCCATACCGATCTCCTCCTTCTTCTGTCCGGTTTTGGACGACGATCCGGCACCACCAAGAGCCTTGAATGGCACCGGCGGGGGGGTGGTTTTAATACCCTTCGTCGGCGTTCCAGTGTTCAAGGTCGGAGACCTCTGCAGTCTTGAGCTGCGCTTAAAGGCGGCCTGCTCTATCTCATCATCGTTCGTGTTTTGCATTTTAAAATCCATACTTTTGTTTCACCAGCGCATCGTGCGGCAAGAGGCGGCCCTTCATCGGTCGAGAGCGTGTACACCCTCGGAGGTCTACCCCCCGTAGGAGATAAGACACCCCTACCCCGGGACTCCGGGGCCCGAACCTCCGTTTGCCCAGCACCGATACACAAAATGTGCCGGACGTGCTGGGGGTCGCACCGTGGCAATGCAGAGTCCGATCCCTGCATCCATGCCGCACTCCCTGACTAAGGTCCGAAGCGGCTGGCTTCTGACGACACACTGGAGGAGACCATCGGCAGTGCGAGGCACACATCAGTCCCTGCAACACAACAGGGACACTCCCAGGACCCCCCAGCATGCGCCGGTCGAAAGAAGGTGGAAAGACACCCTTGATTCGGGGTCGAAAACAAGAAGGTGAGCAAGGTTAGCTCAGGAAAGAATAAAGACGGTGAGCTAAGACCTGAAAGATGAGAAGAAAGGCCCTAGCTCGGGAAGAACTGTGAGGAGGGTCTCACAGCTTGGCTCAGGTACCCCGGGGTTGCCAAGAAACACCCGTACAGTGGAAAGCCCACTGCCCCTGAGGGGAAGTAAAGAGCAAATGAACTGGACACTAAGAAAATATTAAAGCAAACTATAAACAGAGGCTATAGCTTTGTGATACAAAACTTTGTTTTTGCTATCAAGAGCAGTACAAGGTTTTCACCTGGCTGCTGATATCAAGATCAATCAGTGATTCAATTGAGTTGGAGAGTTGAAGAAAAGAAACAAATTTGTTAACTCCGAAACAGGAACCGTCAAAACATTAAAATTTGCCAATTCTAGGAATCTGCCCGCAGCCCCTTGGAGCGGTGGACAGGTAGATGACCCCACTTCAAGTACGTGTTTATTCATTAGTTATTCAGGCTAATTCCTGGAATCGGCTAATTTGAATGTTTTGAGGGGTCCAATTTCTACCTGTTTTGGAGTCTGCAAATTTGTGTCTCGCCACTATTTGATCCATCTGCTCAAAAAGTGCACCCTATTTGATAAAATGTCTCATGATAAATGTTTGTAATATGGTCCTTGGTAAAATTTCTTTACAAACCATCACTCTGCTATGATTAACTTACAAAGTACTAAATCAGGTTTATGAAAATTGCCAAAATTTTAAAATTATGTTTGATTATTAGATACCCTCCTCATATCCAAAAAATACAAAACTCATTGATTAAAATAAGAATTGTGAATTTATCTTTTACTCATTTCAGCATGTCTACTAACTATTGCTATACCGTCACTTGAAGCCAAAAGAAACATAAATGGTTAAAGCTCTACTTTTTGTTATTTGCAACTAGATGTAAGTTGAATTTGTAATGTGCTCACCAGTCTTGTACACTGTTGAATGACTCTTCGTTAGTGATGTCGTACATGAGTATGAAGCCCATGGCGCCTCGGTAGTACGCCGTCGTAATGGTGCGGTACCGCTCCTGCCCAGCCGTGTCCTGGAAATGGAATTGAGTAATCGGTAACTAAGTAATGAACAATATGCGCCTTGGGCATGTAAGGAACAATTGAACAGTGGCAGATGCAGAGAGTATAGCCTAGGTTTATATAAAAAAAATTGATGCATGCAATCACTGGTATTGTCAGATGGAACTAGCTCTTCTGTTTTGTGTTCCAGCCACTAATGTGCTAATTAAGAGCTTGTTTGAGTCACATAAGCTGAAATTGCACACATCTCTCTTTTTTGTGGAAACCTTAGATATAGCCAGGGCCGGCTCTATCAAATAGGCGAACTAGGCCACCGCGGCGCGAGGAGCACCATCGCGGCGGTAAAGAGTGCCCCCGATTGGCAGTAAAAAGCCCCCGGCCGGCAGTAAACAGCGGCCTTGATCGGCGGCAAATTGCGCCCCCAATAGTTATAATTAAACTGGTGTTAGACAGTAGCTTCGATAGGAAAAATACTCCTGATCAGAGTTGAATTGCGCCCCCAATCGACGCTTAAAAGGGCCCTGATCAACGGTAAATAGTGCCCCTAATCGGAGTCAAATTATGCCCCCAACCACTGGTAAAAAGCGTCCGGCTTGAGCAGAAGTCAGCTGTCAAGAGCGTCCTGACTTTAGGTAAATATAACACCTGGTCAGTCAAAAAAGCACCCCTATCAACAATAAAGATCATGCCCTGACCAGCGGTAAACATTTGCCTTCTAAACAACGGTAAATAGCACCCCTGATTGGAGTTTAAATGATTCCCCAACCACTGGTTAAAAGAGCCCCCGAGCGGTGGTAAATAGTGCCCCTGTTCACCAGTCACGAGGACCCCGACTGTAGATAAATACCGCCCCCGACCATCAGTAAAAAAAGTGCCCCAGATCGAAGGTAAAGAGCCCTCCGACCTGCGGTAAAAATTTGCCTTTGCCTTCTAATCAATAGTAAATAGCGCCCCTGATCATATTAGAGTTAAATTGCGCCCCCAACCGGCGGTAAACAGTATCCCCACCGTCGGGAAAAAGCGCTTATGACTGACAGCAAAGAGCGCCTCAAATAAGCATAAAAAGTGCCTTTGATCAGCGGTAAAGGGCGCTGTCGAACGGAGGTAAACACCCTCCTAATTGAAGGTAAACAGCTCCCCTGATCAGAGAGGCCTTGGATCGGCAGCAGTAAAGAGCAACCATATTGTGGGTAAAAAGGGGGCTCCCAATAGGAAAAGGAAATAATAAGCTCCCGTGATCGGCAGTAAAGAGAGTCAACAACCAGAGGTGAAGAGCGCCCCCCAAGAAACTGATTTTTTAAATTGATATCTGAAATGGATAATAATAATCATCATTTTATATTTTTGCATATAAGTACATTTAGGTCTATTTTGGATCTTTGCATTTTTGCTATGGATAATTATTTTGCAAATTTTGTTTATAATTAAATATAAGGAGTTTTTTTTTATTTTAAATGCAGGATTTGATAATGAACTGTTAATAAAAATATTTTCTTGTTTTAAATGTTGTTTTCTTTCTAATATGTAATAACGGCTATCAAAGAAATGGCTCGAGTGGTTGGGGGGGGGGGGGGCGCATACCCTTACCCTTCATATGGTCCTAATAAATTTTTTTATTCTTAAAGTCTACTTTTAGTGTTAAAAGGGCCCATGCCAACATACCTGCATACTCTTTCCCTATATTTATCAAAAAGAGAATAGAAATTAATTTCCCTATTTATGAGCACGTAATGAAATTTTGTTTACAGGTTCATCTGGTCAAAATTAATATTACTAATTTGGAATTTCGCTGAGTACGCAGGTCTGCTGCGACAGGGGGTATTTATTTCTAACCTTGAAAATACTCTACTGGATCATCCTTTTTACCTCCGATATTACCTATTATTAATGTACAGTGCACTTTCGTTCATTAGAACTAAAATGGCGGATGGCCAGTTTGGATGCTGAAAATTTGCGATGAAACAAAATCCGTAATGAGACATATTTTCCCTGTTACAATGACCAACTATGGTTATATTCACTATAGTTGCTGAGATAACACAAAAGATTTTATGAAAATTAGATATACTGAAACAGGAATTAAAAAAAATAATAAAAAAACCCAGAAAATATAGATACTCCATACTACCCTCCATATTCCAGAGCAATCTTTTTTGCCGACTCACCGGTATGGATTATTTTAATAGCTTTAAGGTTTTTACGTTTGGCTACATACTTCTCCAGGTTCACCATGAGTGTTTTTACTAACTTTTGTTAAGTTCTAAGTAATTTTTGCACCTAAAGACGGATCAGATTCTTTATTTTTGTGACACAGCCCTACCGTTTTGATTTAGTATTGGACAACCCTATAAACAAAGAGATTTACAAAATCAACTGTGAATTGAAACAAATGAAAAATCTTAACATACTAGATATTAGCGACTTCAAACGCAAGTTCTTCACTGGTCATGGGCAACATTTGAATAAGCTTGGAAAGCAGGTGCTAAGCAGAAGAATTGCAGACTTTGCATTAAACATTAAACTATAAAAAAAATTGGCAAAAATTGAAAATGAAATCTCTTTAAAAGTAATAGAGGATAGTATGGACACCTACATTAGCAAATTTAGCAGCAACGCAGAAGTTTCCTTTGCTCACTGCATATCAGCAGATTTTTACAACCAAAAGAAACATATGAGCCAAGGTGTGGCAACAGTATTCAGAGAAAAGTTTGGAAGACCAAGTATGGAAGAATATAGCTCGAGTAATCTAACTTATCAGAAAACCGCAAAGGGGGCAGCTGTGTACAGTCTTGTTACTAATATTTTCAAAATGTCAA
Source organism: Neoaliturus tenellus (assembly GCA_030545055.2). Classification (NCBI taxonomy): domain Eukaryota; kingdom Metazoa; phylum Arthropoda; class Insecta; order Hemiptera; family Cicadellidae; genus Neoaliturus; species Neoaliturus tenellus. Next base: position 263,957,506 of record CM061531.1, read on the forward strand.
CAATTTTCCTGAATACAAAATAAACTATGATTTGGCCTTTACTCAACTGGCGGAGGATTTTAAAACCCGGAATTTAAAAACTTTAATATGTTCCACTATGGGCTGCAACCGAGATCGTGTCTCACCTGTTCATTTTATCACAAATTTATTAAAATTTCAAAAACTCACTGGAGCATCTGTGATTATTATAACAGGCAAAAGATTATCACATAAATATCTTAAAAATGGTATGAAGCAATCAACATTTGTCCAATATTTGAAGCAAATAATAGTTGAGCAGTTTTACAAGAGTTTTGTTATGAGAGACTACCACTGTAATGAAAGTGTTTTTAACAATGATGAAAATGATCAAGAGGAACTTGGAAACAAAGGACAACCTACACTGATGACAACTTCAGAACACAGCATTGGTCCTGCAACACAGTCAGCTGAGCCACCAGTATCCTGCAGCAGTGAACCTACATCTAGATCCAAGTCAACTGGTCTTCAGCCATCCCATCAGGAAGAAAAGAGTGCTAGTGTTATGGTCAATCATGTGTATAGTGAATCAGTGAAAGTGTCACCCAATCCCACATCTGATATGAACTATTCTGTAGAATTAAGACCAGAAAATGTAAACGGAGAAATTAATTTAGAAAGTAGAAGGTCTATTACACATTTAGAAAACATTAATACTCAAAACTCTACAAGCAATTTTTTAAACTCACAAGTATGGCCTTTTTTTTTTTTTTTTTTTTTTTTTTTTTTGAGGGAGAGGCGGAAAAATGCATTACGCACACAGGTGGCCAGCCTGTAGTGTGGGGCTCCCCTAAAAAACGGGTTTACCCACTAAAAAACCTCCTCTACTCTTTAGGAATCCAACCTGGAATTGTTTATCACATTACGTCAGGCTAGGCCTAAATTTGGCTTACACCCGTGGGGCTCGCTCCTTATCCAGCCGCTCGATCAAGGGATCTGGGCCACTTCGCGGTCCAGATCGGTTTTCTTTTCCAGGAGGATGCCCCGGACGAACTGTGACAAACAATCCCAGTTGCCCTCATCCTCCAAAATCTTTTGGCAGACCGAGTCCACCGAAAATGCACCAAAGATTTGTGTGGTCTCCAGGCGGGGCCCTTCCCAACGGGGACAGCGGAAGAATGTGTGTTCCGCATCGTCGGGAACACCCGGGCAATAAATGCAGTCCGGTGAACCGGTCTTTCCCATCCGGTTCAGGCACGACCGAAAATAGCCGTGACCTGTCAAAAATTGGGTCAGGTAGTAGTCCACCTCCCCATGCCGCCGTTCCACCCATGGTTGGACCTGCTTGATAAGTCGCGCAGTCCATCGTCCTCGGGTGTCGTGCTCCCAGCTGTGTTGCCACTGCTGGAAGGTTCGGGAGCGCTCTTCTGTTCTTGCCGTGTCCTTGCCGATCTCGCCTTGTCTCTGATAAATCGCTTTCCTCTCCCCTGCCAAGAGCTTGACAGGGATGACTCCGGCGACCACCAGGACGGCAGGCTCGGACACTGTCCGGTAGGCGGAACACATCCTGAGCGCAGCTTGACGCTGAACCCGGGCGAGTCGCAACCTGTAGCACTCCTTATCTAGAGCGCCTGCCCACACCTCTGCCCCGTAAAGGAGCACGGACTGGACCGCGGACATCAACAGACGTCTTCTGCTGGATCGGGGACCCCCGAGATTGGCCATCAGCCTACTAAGGTAAGTGACTACCTTAGCGGCCTTGTCCGCCATACGGAAGATCTGATCCCTCCAGCTTAACTTGGTGTCCACCATAACCCCAAGGTATTTGGCGGCACGAGTTGATGTGACCACCTCCCTTCCCACTCGTAGTGGGACGACGGTGTCGATCCTCTTTTTCGTGAGGATCACAATCTCCGTCTTACTGAGAGCAAGCGAGAGACCGTGATCTGACATCCAGGTGTTGACCACACGCATGACTCGGTTCAACTTTAGTTGGGCCAGCTCAAGGTTGCGTGCAGCAATGAGAGCTGCGACGTCATCGGCGTACCCAACCAAAGTGGTTTCCTCAGGCATCTCGGACCTCAGGAGGCTGTCATAGGCAACGTTCCAGAGATCCGGGCCGAGTATTGAACCTTGTGCGGCACCAGAAGTGACTTCCATCGTCTGCATTCCGTCCCTCGTGTCATAAATCAGGCTTCGAGAGCGTAGATAATCCTCGATGAGCCGCAACAGATATGCAGGAATACGAAAGGTGTTGCGAAGCGCATCCAACATATCGACCCACCTCGCCGAGTTGAAGGCATTCTTGACATCAAGCGTAACAAGAAGCACTACTCGGCGGGAGAAATGGTTGTGGCTCTCGGCTCTCTCCACAGCTCTCTGAACTTCGGTGACAGCGTCGATCGTTGACCGTCCCTTTCTGAAGCCATACTGACGGGGGCATAAGTCCCCGGCAGCTTCCACGGCAGAAGTCAGGCGGGAACGGATCAGCTTCTCGAACAGCTTCCCAGCCGTGTCCAACATGCAGAGAAGCCTGTGGGACGACGGCAGCTCGGGATCACCTTTGCCCTTGCTGATCAGTACAAGCCTGGCTGTTTTCCAGGGAGCCGGAAACACCCCTTCTACCAAACAGGCGTTGTACATTCTCAGCAACAAGTCAGCGTTGATTGAAAATACTTTCTTTAAAGCCTCACTGGGAATCCCATCCGGGCCAGGAGCCTTGTTGCTCTTCAGGGAGAGAACGGAGGTTTCCAGCTCCTCGAAAGTGAAAAGTGGAACGTCCTCTACCCGTCCGAAGTCAACCGGCGGTCGCTGTGGATGTTCAGGAAACAACGCAGCGACGATCCTCCCCATGGTGGCGCCCTCCATGATGGAAGGTGGAGAGCGGGCGCCGAGTTTCTGTGTTACAAGTTTGTAACCCAGGCCCCACGGGTCGGAGTCAACGTCGTCACGAAGTCTCCTCCAGCTATTCGCCTTGCTCCTGTTGATCGCCTGGCGGAGAGATTTTCTCGCAGCTTTATAGGCCTTCGACTTACGAACTCTGTCTGCGGGAATTCTCGCTCTTGTGGCGGCTCGTCTAGTTCTTAAACATGTTCTTCTGAGTTCCGCAATCTCTTCAGTCCACCAGTAAACGGGTTGTTTGTCGCGTCGGGGTTTCCTTCGCGGCATAGACTGGTCGCAGGCCGAGACGATCAGTTCCATCGTGGATGTTACTAATGCCTCGGCCCCAGCCTCACCAGGATTCCCCTGCGCTCCCCGAGAGATGACTTCGGTGAACTTGACCACGTCCAGTTTGTTGGTGTTCCACCGGCGTGGCCCTTCCCGAAATGCGGAAACTCGACGATTTGCCTGATCATGCAGGTCAAAAACGATGTATTGGTGGTCGCTACCCGTGTAGTCCTCCACAACCCTCCAGCCAGAGATCCTCGGAAGGAGCGACTCAGACGCAAAGGTGACGTCAGGGATCGTGCCTCTCAGCCCGGGGCGCCGAAAAGTAGGTGTGTCGCCCTGGTTGAGGACGACAAGACCGGCCCTGGCGATGAAATCCAGGATGTATTTCCCCCGGGAGCTGGTAGAGGGCATTCCCCACTCGACGGCCCTGGCGTTGAAATCGCCACCAACGACGACATGCCCGGTGGTGCCGAAAACGCACTCCTCTAGGCTATCTATCTTGTCGCGGAAGTCCTGGACGGCCTCGTTGGGTGTGAGGTAGCAACTGAAGATAGTCACGTCCCTACACTGAACCCAGACGAATCCTCGGCCGCGCCCGTGACTCCGCACCAAGACATCTCGTGTATTACGTGCCCAAAATGCAGCAGTACCGAGGCTGTCCGAGATCCAAATGTTTGGGTCTCTGTCCCGATACTGTTCGCTGATGGTTCACAAGTATGGCCATGGCTATTAGCAAAGTAATAGAACATAACTCTAAAGCTTCAAATCCTTCTTTAACTGAAGCCAATAAACCATCTATTGTAACTGTCTTCCATCAAAACATACAAAATCTTGAAACCAGAATTGACTCATTAATTATTACCGTTGAGGAATTAAAGCCACAAATAATAATCCTAACAGAACATAAACTAAACGAACAAGAAATAATGAAACTCAAAGTACCAGGATATCAGGTTGCAACGTTTTATGCAAGAACTGATTTTGGGGGAGGCGGAGTGTTAATTTTGGTGTCAGAAAAAATTGTTTTTAAAAACTTAACACTTAATTCTTTAAATGCACTTAATCAGGATAAAATTTTTGAATCTTGCGTAACAGAGATTAAAATTGGTAAAGAAAAAATTTTAATCGTTGGTCTTTACAGAACACCATCAGAAAACGCAGAAATATATTTGGACAAATTAAATGAACTTCTGAAAATTTTGAATAACATGAAACGAGATATACTGTTGGGGGCGATTTTAATATTGATGTTTTGAAGGAAGACAAAAAGAGTAAAAGATTTAGTAATGTATTAAAAATGCATGGTTTTCAATATACAATTAAAATCCCAACGAGAGTAACTGAAACTTGTCAATCAGCGATTGATAATTTCATCACTAACATAGACAGCAATTTTTTTTAAAGTAGAATGTTTAATTACAGCTTTATCAGATCAGGATGGACAACTTTTTAAAATTCTTTATTCAAAAAGTATAAGCAGTAGAAACAATATAAATGTTAAAATACATAAATATGAAAGAAAATTTAAACAGGAAAACATTCAACTTTTCATTCATGATCTTTCCAAGGAGAATTGGACAGATCTTTATAATTGTGATGTTGAAGAGAAATTTACTTACTTTTACAATGTGTTAAAATATTACTTTGATTTTCATTTCCCTAAAACTAAAATTGTTACAAGTAAAATACATAATGGGTGGATAGATGATGAAATTATCAAAGAGCGTCACCAAATAATAGCAGAGCACCACTTGTACAGAGATGATAGAAGTAATATTAAGTTAAAGAATTATATCAAAAAACATAAAAAGAAATATAGAAAATTGATACAATTTAAGAAAAAAAATCATTTCAGTAAAAAAATTAGAAAATCAACCAATGTTAACAAAACTGTTTGGCAAATTGTTAACACCGAAACTAAAAGTAAAAAAGAAAAACTTTTTAGTAATATAGTACTTAAGCAGAAAGACTTCAATGTTGATAACCCATATGCTGTTTCTAATATTTTAAATGATAGCTTTGCTAATATATGGTTGACAATTATGTTTTACCAAATTTGGAAAAACCCCAATCTAGTAGGCCTATAGAAAATTTTTCTGTAAATAGTAAGTTCAACTGTCAAACCATAGATGAATCTGTACTATCATCAATAATTGACTCGTTAAAACCTAAATGGTCATCAGGTTATGATGAAATCCCTTCCAAAATTATTAAAGAAGCTAAATTCGCTTTATTAAAACCCCTTTTACATGTCATTAATACTTCATTAATAACAGGTGTTTATCCCGCTCAACTCAAAATTTCAAAAATAATACCGGTATACAAAAAAGGAGATAAAAAGGATCCTCTTAACTATAGACCTCTAGCAATTCAACCAGCACTATCAAAATTATTTGAGAAAAGTATACTTTTTCAGCTGGTGGATTACTTTGAAAATAATAACTTATTAGACGAAGAACAGCATGGGTATAGAAAAAAAAAAATCTACCGTAACAGCACTAATATCTTACATAGAAAATATATCAAAAAATTTGGATGAGAACAACAAGGTTTTTGGTGATTTTTTGGACATGTCTGAAGCATTTGATAGTGTTCACCACTCTTACCTATTAAATAAACTTAAAATGTATGGAATAGACGGAAAAGAATTAAATTGGATTAAATCATACTTAGAAGGCCGCCAACAGTATGTTAGCATTGGACACATTGATGGAAATAAGATGTACAACATTAATTCAAAAGTACGAGAAGTAAAATATTCTGTGCCACAGGGATCAGTGTTAGGTCCGTTCCTGTTCATATGCTACTTGGGAGGGATGCCAAAACATGTATCCAATCATGTAGATAATAACACCCTACACTTGTATGCAGATGACATAAGTTTGTCAGTTCACGGTAAAGAGATTGAACTTCTAGAAACCAAAATTAACAATTCAATTTCAACACTAAAAGATTACTTAAGCGAGAAAAACCTTCTACTAAACGAAAATAAAACAACCTTCATGATGTTTGAATGTAGAAACTCAAAAAAACATTTTTCAGATAATTTTGTATCTGAAACCAAATTTCTAGGCCTTACATTAGATAGTGCACTCAACTGGACCACACATGTTGATAAAATTTGTAAAAAAATTAGCTCAGGAATTTTCGTGATTAGACGATTAAATCCATTATGCAACACAGAAATTTTGCGAACAGTTTACTTTGCCAATGTTCACTCACATATATCTTACGGAATTGAAATTTATGGAGGGACAAGTAAGTTTAACTTAAATAAAATTTTACATTTACAAAAGGAGGCCATAAGATGCATCCTCAATTTGGATAAAAATGAATCTTGTAAGAATCATTTTCGAGAATTAGAGTTTTTGACTGTTTATAGCCTTTACATTTATAAAACCATATTGTATGTAAAAAACCATGAGGCAAAATTACTAAGACAGAAAGACATACACAGTTATAATACGAGAAACAAATCAAATTTTTTAATTAAAAAGCATAATAAAGAAAAATTTAAAGAAAGTCCTAATTACATCGGAATTAAATTCTTGCATTCCCTCCCTTGTAGTATTAAAAATGAAGAAAATTTCAACAAAATAAAAAAAAACTGAAGAGATTTTTAATTGATTGTGAATTTTATAGTATTGAAGAATTTATGGAACCATAACAAATAATAAAGTGGCTTACTATTGTAAATATTAGCTTTAGTTGTGGGCAATAAGTATTTTTTTACAATTATGACGCATTCATGTACATTTTTTTTGTATGTGTTGAATAAAAATTGATTTGAATTGAATTGAATTGTACTGATGATACATAACAGTTAATTTGTTTTTTGTGCCCCCCAAAAAGTTTACCATGCTACACCTATGTAAGTTCAATAATAATTTCCAGTGACCATTTACAATGCACATTTCAAATAGACATGTAGGCCTAACATTCTCTGACATTTTAAATGGATAAAACAGTACAAACTTTTTAAATGGTGCACCTCACAAGGACCACATACTTTTTGCATGATAATAAACCCTCCTCTTCAAAATTATAGGCTATGTCCTCTAGAGATACAGTGCACTCTTGTTCATCGGAACTAACTTGTTCAGTTCGAATTTCAAAAAATTCCGATGAAGGGAAGTCTATAGTGAGTTATATTTTTAGCCTTTACGGTGACCAATTATTGTTATATTTACTACTGTTGATGAGATGACACAATATATTTTCTGAAAATAGGAAATAGGTGTACAAAACAACATAGGAAATAAAGTTCCTTGTAGTCTCCCCACTCAACATTCCATATAAATCTTTTTTGCCAACTCACCGGCATCGATTCTTTCAACAGCTTTAAGTTTATCCTTGATAGATATATATACACCTTTTCTCCTTTTCACTCATATAACAGTAGATTGATATTCAATGAAACACACGTGTACTCGCTATACAGACAGTTTATCAAGCGGATGTTTGATTAATGTCAACCAATCTTCCTATTTCTGTGTGATTAGTTACACAGCCTCCTAAATCACATCGTGTGATGCAGATTTTGAAAAGCGTCCGGTGACAAGCGATGCAAAATGTGATACATTACTTTAATGTGGGTATAACGAATTGGAGATTGAAAGCTCTTAAGAAAAAAAAAGTAATAATATCCAGATCACCAGTTCATCCGATGAAGCAGAGTTCGATGTCACCAAGTTGGATGAACGAGAGTGTACTGTACTGTAACTAATAGAAATCTTTTACTTTATCTCTTTTATCTCCAGTACCTACCTGGAGGCCGAGCATTTACATGGAAGCAAACCTACATCCTCATTCCTATGGTGTTTATGGAGAAAATTAAAAAAGCCGAATTCTGTTGGAAATTCACAGATTTTTTAGAATTTCAATTCAAGATAATAACAAAATAAGATTTTTCATAGCATAAAGACCAATGTAAATATTATTTTCATCTTAAAACTAGGTTCTTTGCAAAGTTTGAAGAAAATTGTTTGAGCAATTTTCAAGATCCGTGCATACATACAATATTTTACTTGTATTAGAGTATAGTACAAAAATTAAATTTTAACAGTCAACAATACTTTTTTCACCCATAATACTCACCCAGATCTGTAACTTGACCCGCTTGTCATGCCGAAACACGGTTTTCACCTTGAAGTCGATGCCAACTGTTGACACAAACGCGGAGGTAAAGGAATCATCAGCATAGCGGAATAGGAAGGAAGTCTTGCCCACACTGCTGTTTCCGATGATAAGCAGCTTGAACATGTAGTCAAAGTTCTGGTCAGCGGCATCTTTCTGCCACTTGGGCTCCCCTTGACCTCCGGCCATCTGAAGAAAAGGAAAATTTTCACTAATGTTGTGAATTGAATGGAACCGTGTATTTAAATTACTCACCTCATAATCTCAAAACCCTGAGGCTAAGTTAATAGGCAATAGAGCTCATTTTATTATTTAAAAATTGCCGGTTCAATCATGAGAAAAGTTAGAAGCTTTTTAAAGTTTGAAACTGGACCCAGCTACACACATATGTTCATTTGGGGCTATCTATATATTAATACGCAAGCATGTTTCATTTCCTCCTTTTTTCTCAGCTCGTGTGCATCGTAGGAGAAATCCGCTCATACCGTTAGAAAGGTTTAGTCCTGTAGATGAGCAGAATCACATTCTAATACACATCGGACTCCAAGGCTACGCCCCACAGGCTTTCAAAGTTCCAATGTTAATCTTATGGAGAAAGGAGAATTAAATGAATCATTAGACAGCTGTTGTAAAAACCTGCTAGAGAATTAGGAAGAACAGATGTTTTAGTTCTAAACTGTTTTAAGCTTCTTGGGTCCAGACCAACTGAAATTTTGATCGAATTTCGATCAGGAGGCGATCTCTAGTTTAAATTAATTCACGACCTAGACAAATTAATCAGGTGCTTTTGTCAGCAACAAAGCTACACCTCACCTGATCCATCGCACACACCCTTCAGCCATATCTATCTTCTTATTTCTATAAGGGTTTCGTCTGTTACGTCCCTTTTTCTCTGGACCTACTGAACCGATTTTTAGGATTGAGGTGTCATTTTAAAGCTTAGGATATACCGCAGTGACGAATCATAATTAAAGGGGTCATATTGTCTTGGGCTTCGCCCCCCTCGCCTTTGATTAATTTCTAGAGGGCGCTTTAAAATTATGACCAACTTTTATTGCAAGTTCTTTAATGTGAATTGTATAGTAAATGCCAAAATTAGAGAGACTGGAGGCAGGTAGTCCCAACCCGTCCTAATCCTTTGTTGACAAAACACCCCCTGTTGTAGCGCGGCTGGCCGGTTCGGCACCGGAAAGCCGCCCGGGTCTCGGGGAATTCTCAGAATTTTGGCCACTGCCTCAATTATCCAATAATCGAACCAATGCACGTACAATAAAAATTCATGGACTATGTGTTGCGTGTTGATTAGACGATTATAGCAAAATTTGAATCATAGTTCTACGATGTTTAATAACCATTTTAAAAAGGGATAATCCTCAGACAAAATAGGAGTTACACCTTAGGCAGTGGCCAAAATTCTGAGAATTCTCCAAGACCCGGGCGGCATTCCGGTGCCGTACCGGCCGGCCGCGCTACAACAGGGGGTGTTTTGACAACAAAGGATTAGGACGGGCCAGGACTACCTGCCTCCAGTCTCTCTAATTTTGGCATCTACTATAATTTAACAGCTGATTACCTTCAGATGAATTTTAAAAGCCAGATAGTAAACAAAAACAGATCTCTGTCACTTCATAACCAACATTCATGTACTGTAGGTGTAAATTCTAGATTTCTTGGTTTCACTCATACAGAATAGTAAAATGCGCAATTTGCGCATGGGCGACCTTGTCTATACTTTAATACCCTAAGAGGTTTTTTTAAGAGAACTCAGGACTGGGGAAAACTGCTGTAACTCCGCAGTCCTGAAGAGAACTCCTTCTACAATTTTCATCCGATGTTAAAGTTTTTAGTGTCCATGGATAGGGCCTGGTCTGTAGTTGTTTCCGCAAAAACATGATGAGAATCGGACTTGGAAGGGTCCTATCTATCCACAATTAAATTTGAAATTTTCCCATTAGAACAACATTGGGATTGGGTTGAGCACTTTAAACATATTTTAATGTAAAACTTTGAATCCGTGTAGTTTTTTGAGATTACTGATATTCACACTATTGGATTGGTCTGATGTAATATTGATTTAGAACGAAATATAACTTTTGTACTGTATCAAATTAAAATGCTCGATATTGAGCAACAAGTACACTAGTAGGCCTACTTATTTAATACTCTAGGGGTTTTTTGTTAAGAAAACTCCTCCTACAATGTTCAACAGAATTTCAAATATTTTTTGTGTAATTTGATATAGGGCACGGTCTGTAGTTGTTCCACCTCCACAAAAAATGGGATTGGGTCAAGAATTTTAAACATATGTTAATGTACAGCAGTAAATGAGTGTAGTTTTTAGGTCATTACCGGAACTGTTATTAATCAATATTGGATTTGAAGGTTTATTTATTAATTTATTGATTTATTTGTTTGGGTGAACTAAACGTATATTTGTGCTCGATTGTAAGCAACACGTTTGCACTAGTTCACTTTTTAATATGAACCAAAGTGTGTCATGAATGTATCCAATGTAGGCCTACTTAATTATGTTGCTGTTTTGATCGTTGATGGGCTCAGTTTGGAGACCCAGTTGCCATTGGTCAATGGACTATTAATGAATAACTAAACTATAGTGTAATTTTTGCTCGAAATCAAACAATTTAAATTGAAGTATTTATATAACTATTTTGGATTTTATGATTAGCTCTAAATCCATTACATCAAACCAATCCACAATATTGTGATTATCAATAATCACACAAAACTACACTTATTTACAGCTGTACATGAACAAAAATGTTTAACCCTTTCAGTCCCGGTGTCCTGTGTAAAGAACATGGCATTTTTTGTCTTGATAAAATGAATATAAGTGAAAGTAGAAACAATTTGATTGGCATGTTGGAGTACAAATATGGTAATCTTTCATATTTCAAAGCCGTAGTGGCACACACACAGTAAATGGAAGTAAAAAGTAACAAAATCAGTGTTGACCAAGATGCAACTCTCAAAGGATCAACCGATCTCCAACTTCCACGCAAGCCTGCCACCGTTTATTTTACGTGGGCCTTCCCACCAACTTGGCCACAGATCGGCTAACCCTTTTAAGAGTTCCACCACCAGATCAGGTATGGTCGTGAACGGATATCGAACCCGATCCGTCGTATCCAAAATTATCCATATGTTTACATTGAGTTAATCTAAGTTTAAGTTAAACGTGTTTGGAGATTTCTCAAAGCAAGTTAACACCTAAAATCAAGTTTAAACCAAAATAATTGTCCATAGGATTAGCATTCAGATAAACTAATTTTAAGTTAAACCGTGTTTGGGGAAAGCGCCCCTAAGATAAACATTGAATAAACTTTGAAAGATTGCATGTCGTAGACCTAATTATCGATGTGAATTATAATGTGACTATGATGCTCATTTACGGGACAATAAGTACACCTTTCTAACGGTATGTGCAAATTTCTCCTACAATACACGCACGCTTAGAAAAAAGGAGATAAAGAAACACACTTGCCTATTAATAATGTATTATATAGGAGTTATTATAGCCTCAGGCCCTAAGATAGTTTTGCATAAAAATCAATAAACCTAGCAAATTTAAAAGTCATCAAAATTTTACACTCCATCACATAGGATTATACTGTTGTCCTGGCCTTAAGCTTTACTGATAGTTGAAATTCTCTAAAACTTTAAAATAAATTCAATCAGATAGAAATGAGCCGATAATTTGAGTGTTTATTGATTATTTATTTAGTACCTACACCAGTATATATTTTCAAGCAACTCCCAAAAAAATTCAAACCCTAAGTTTTAAGCAAGGCTTAAATAATAAGTTGGATAATAACTTTCACCCCTCCACACAAAGGCGACGAGGACCTGTGTGAGTTGAGAGGTAATTTTCTCTAATTTAGGGAAATTATATTCCTTCAAGGCAGCACTAACCAGAGGAACTACACTTAAAGTTACACGACTGCACATAGGCTGCCCACTTGAGGGATAAGTAAGCAAATTCAATCACTTAGCAAATTCAATTGTGTTAAACAGACGAGGTTGTGTGGCTATTGGCTAGTCAGTCACGCATGCATGAGACCATCGAGAACAGCGTCCCATCAGCGGATTGTCAAATTTACTTGGCTCTTGTCTGTCATTAGAATGGAACATCGCTAATAAATTGTGCTTGGAAATTGGCGTGTACTTTCATCTCTCTCCTGACTAGGTTATGCAGTGCTGCTAACCTATTTTGCTTATGATTTGTTATCAATGCTTAAACACACAGGAAGCACAAAGCTTCTTGACAAAAAAGAACCAGAATGAAATTATAGTAACTCCTGTCGATAATTAAACAGGCAATGGTTACAAAAATCATAAGGAAAATTTTTTTTAACATTGAGTTAAAACTATTGATATAAAAATAAAAATCTATATAATCCCTGATATAAAAGATATTCCAGAATTACACCTACTCATAAAATTTTATTAAAATTGGTCTTCATGTGGCTATATACCGTAACAGGCATTTGACATCTTCACCACATCAAAACACTCGAACAAATGGAAATCACTAAAAATTCTGATCTGGAATCAGGAGAAGTCAATCATAATGCTTCCACTAATAACTCGAATTGGATTAAAATTGATGAAAAAAGAATAATAAAAAAATAACTAAGGGGTATTGGTACGACAGTTGTATTTCGAAAAATACTGGTCATGGTTGGGATAGTCAGCAGTTTAATCCACAAAATACAGTAGTTTTCATCACTAGGGCGGAAAGTGACTTTTTCTGTGAAATCGCGCGTTTTACGAGCGGAGTCGAAGTGTAGCACACTATAAACACACTACATGAAATTATAAATTATAGACCAATGAAAAAACTGTACCGTATTACTTACATAGTATATGATGAAAAATGTCGTTTGTAGCTATGCCGAAAACGTTTTGCCCGCGCGACTTTGTCTCGAACTAAAAACACGATCTCGAGGCCGCCATAAAACGCCATTTTTGGCCCCTTTTAACAAAATATACTACTAATACATATGTTGATCTTAATTTTTCACAGAATATTTGATCAATAAAAAGCTTTCGGTCACTGTAAAGGAGTTCGGTTACTGATCAGATAAACGAGGAAAACTAAAATCTATAAAAGATCGGTAAAATCAATGTTTTATATTTACCTATTTTTGAGTTTGATTTTCAATACTGTTTAGTGATGTTACAGTTTACAAAGTATCATTGACTATACACATTAACGTGAATAGACTTCTCGTTCAATGCATTTCGTTTGATGCCGAAATTTGGAAGGTTTGTGGTCGCCTCGCCACAGGCGTAGTAATCTATACACTGTAAATGTTCAGTTGGATTTAAAGATTTACAGTACTGCTAAACATTTTTTTCATGAAATAACCATTACCCTCAGTTATAACGAGGGTAACGATTCATCCTTAGTTGAAAAGGGTGGTATTATTTTTGAGTGTATATAGTCAATGGTATTGCCTACTATAACCCCCGCCACGTAACTTGACGAATGAATTTTCACTACTATTCAGTTAAAATGATTGGATAATCAGCTGTTCTATACAAAATTGCATGTAACGTAAGCTCGATGTTTTTGGAAAAGTACCCCCTCACCTCCCCTCGCCCTACCCAGCTGTTTTTGGCCATTCGTCAACTTATGTGGCGTGACCTATACGTATTTGGCTTTCATATGCCACCTGTACTTCTTGTTCGCCACGGACGATTGCGCCCCCGTAAATTAGTTTCGAACACTAAATTGGCACGGTTGTCACACCTGACCGACAGGTTTGATCTATCAATATGGCTAACAACCTAATAAAAAGTACTATTTAATAAATTATATAAGAATCCACGTATGAAAATGTAATTATATATTAGTTTATGATTTCTTTTTGGATAAGCTGCCATTATTCATTATATTATCGCAACTTGGAATCAATTGAAACTTACAACTAATTATTTAAAACTCATTCCTTCTTTATACAAAATCTGAAATAACAATGTCATTTTGGTCAAAATTATTATGATAACAAAGCAATGCCAAATTGCTACTGGGCCTCTATATGGAGCAATTTAATTTATTTTGATGGCTTAAGTTATCAAAAAATTAGATGAAAATTTAAAGTTGTATTTATCCGTTTGTTAAGAAGCTTACAAATTCGTCTTGTATCTTGTAACTTTTAAACAGTGACAGCAAAGAACCGACAAATGAAGAAGGAAATACCCCTCCTCTTATAATGGAAAACGCTGGAAACGAAAAGAATAGGTCTCATATTATATGCTCTGTGCCAGTCGTACCAAGTAGCCTTCTGTGTTGGCGACTTTGACATAGTTCGCAAACTTGCAAACAATTTGAAACTTTTAACCGTTTGGGAATTCGTCCCAATGGGCAGACCAATAAATTGTTGGTGGTATATCAATATTCCATTATGTTAAAGGGTGAGTTATCTATAATTTTCAAACGATATACCTGCAGTTATAGTTTAAACTATTTACAACAATTCAAACATCGCGTTTAGTTTTACCAATGAATACAGCAAAATGTTTTTGTATTCACTGGTTTTACACATCTTGTTTTAATCTGTGAAATCTGTTATATACGGTATTATATTGCTTGTATTGGACACATTTCTCAAACACGACAAACAAACAGATCGCAGGACGTTTTATAAGTATGGCCTAAATCTCGTACAAGGAGAACATAATTAATGATAGTATATAATTTCATTATAATTTAGGTTCATTCCATAAACTTTGCAACTACATAATAGTAATTTGCGTATGAAGGAATATATTACACCAGATAGAATTACATACCAGATATCAGATAGAAATAGATTACACACTAAATAGATTCTTGTATTACACCAGAAATGTAAACAGTATCGTATGGGTGATTTGGAAAGACTTGATTTCAGGATAAATAAGAAAATATGTCATCGTTATTGAGTGGTCATGTTGTTGAACATTGTAAAGAAAACTGTAAATATGATGGTTCAAGGTCACTTTCCCACTGATTGTCGGTTTCAAAATAAATGTCTGCTTCAAGTTGACCATTTACTCGCCCCTTCTGTTGGCTTATAACTTATAAGAATATGTAATCCTTAACACTTGTGTTATGGTTAATTTTGTGCTGGATCGTTTATACCACAGTATCTAGAATATTATGGTTTACTAATTAAAAATATTGAAATTGATAGGTGTTTTCAACCAATCGGGTGCAACGTCAAAGAAAAGGTTCAACGTTTTCTTGTTACAAAAATACACCCAGCAGGCCGAGGAGGTGACCTGTAATGGATTTTTACTTGAGGTTCGTGTCTGCACTCACGCCATTCCGCTCGCCTTCGATAGCGGTCATTCTACAGGAGTTTATTTTTATACTCCTAAAAAATTATAAAAATTGAATTTTAGAAAAAAAAACTACTCTCTTCACCTTGAAGAACTACAAAGCTTTGGACTCAAAAACAGTCATCTGAATTTTAATACACATGAAATCAATAAAAATTTTATTTTCACATCAAGAAGCCTAAAAAACCTATTGTGGTATAGGCGGGAACCCCTATCTCTCTTCCAACGCGCAATTTCTACGCGATCCCCAAACATCCGTTTCGCGAGACAGACATTTCACTTTAGTTTTACCCTTCGTTGAACACAAATCTAAATGTTCATTCATTTATTCTTTGTTATATAATGACAACCGTACAACTTCAATGTAAACGTGTCGCAATATTATTTTTTACGTGCCACACTTACGTTAGCAAAAGAGGAAAGGCAAGCTAGATTTCTCACACACTCTAGCTTTGGGTGATAGAATGCATTTTTTAACTGGAACCTGGAGGATTCTAAATTTACGAGTGAACCAATTTTTTAATATACTGCTTCGAGACAGAAGAAAAATTAACAATACAACCAATGTATTAAGTATATTCATGTTAAAGCTTTCCGAGGCCATCAACATAAAAAAGTTAACATAAACCGCAATTTACTGCAAGTTACGTCCGCAATTCTTTTATAGTAAAACTAAGTTGACCATGCAGTTTCGTTTATATACCACGTATAGCCATTATCAAAACTTAAATACAAATAACGTTTATTACTTTCTTGCGAATTCCGTCAGTAAAATAAAAACACACTGAACACAAAAATTAATATCTTTATACGTTTATGTTTTGTGTTCAGTGTGCTTTTATTTTTTGGTGAAATTCGCAAGAATGGAATAGCGACGTTCTTTAGATTTATTTAAGTTTTGATGATGGTTAATTGATATCCAAAACTACAGTCAACGCTGTACTACAGTACTACAGGAACTATAAAGGAATTGCGGACGTCAAGGTATGTTAACCTTTTTATATTAGTATACATTGATGCAGCAAGAGTGCAGCACTGCAGTGGTGGAGAATAATGCAGTGGTCGGCCTACAGTACTGATGTAATTAAGAGACGACAGTGCGGAGAGAATAGTTCGTATTTGAACTATAGTATGCATTCCCATTTATCTTAAAGAGATAAAGTACGGGTCCTCCCACTATCTATTCTTATAATAATTCAGTTTTGAAAATCTTGGCAGAATCGAATCTGGAGTTTCACTGGACCGATTTTAATTATTAAGATGTCGTTGGAAAGCTCTCATCCTGTAGATTTGCCAAAAAATATGAAAGTTTGGTGTTTTTTAGTATTTATGGTAAAAAATAAATAAAACATGTTTTCCATAAGAAATACATTGGAAACAGGTTTTTACGATTTTTTTATTTGAAGGCAATTTTTGGCTGCCTTTATTGTGGTTATTAAAGAAATGCCGAAGAGTAATTTGAAGGAAATTTAATTCTCTTTCAGAAAATCACCATCCACTTTGGTCGATTTCCTCACCGTTCAAAAGTTATTTACAAAAAACCAAAGCTACTACCAGTTTTGTTTGCGTTTCCAAAATACTGAATTAAGTGAAATCTTTGGGAAATCAAATCTGGAGTTTCACTGGACCGATTTTAATTTTTAAGATGTCGTTGGAAAGCTTTTATCCTGTATATTTGCCAAAAAATATGAAAGTTTGGTGTTTTTTAGTATTTATGGTGAAAAAATAAAGAAACATGTTTTTCATAAAAAAAACATTGAGAACGGGTTTTTACGAATTTCTTATTTGAAAGCAATTTTTGGCTGCATTTATTGTGGTTGTCCAAGAAATGCTTATTAGTAATTTGTAGGAAATTTAATTCTCTTTCAGAAAATCACCATCCACTTTAGTTGATTTCCTCACCGTTGATAAGTTATTTACAAAAAACCAAAGCTAATACCAATTTATTTGCGTTGAAAATTCAGTTTTGAAAATCTTTGGGAAATCGAATCTTGAGTTTCACTGGACCGATTTTAATTTTTAAGATGTCGTTGGAAAGCTTTTATCCTGTAGATTTGCCAATAAAATATGAAAGTTTGATGTTTTTTAGTATTTATGGTGAAAAAATAAGGAAACATGTTTTCCGTAAGATATACATTAAAAACGGGTTTTTAAGTTTTTTTTTTTCATTTGAAGGCAATTTTTGGCTACTTTTACTGCGGTTATTTAAGAAATGCTTATTAGTAATTTGTAGGAAATTTAATTCTCTTTCAGAAAACTATCATTCACTTTGGTCCATTTCCTCATCGTTAAAAGTTTATTTACAAAAAACCAAAGCTACTACCAATTTGTTTACGTTGAAAAAATACTATGGTAGAGATATTTTTATTAAACTTTGTACAGCTAAATCTAGAGTACTGGACCGATTTTAATAATCTTTTATGTGTTGTCCGAAAGCTTCGTCTATGTTTATTTACTCAAAAATGTGAAAGTTTCATGTTTTTCTCAGCAGTTATGGTGAAAAAGTTAAAAAGATAAACATTTTCTTCCTTTAAACTGTGTCCATGAAACACATGTTATTAATTTAACAGCTGATTGATGCATTGTTGTGTCCTTGACTTTTCTTTGTTTACATTTTGATGTTTACATCTGGGATTTGTGGTTGTGAGTTTCTTACGTTTTGATGGCTTTTAAATAAAGTTATGTGATAAAGCAGTGTGTGGTTTTAAGCAGTATGTGATTTTTACAATCATAAATTAATTGTTATTTGAAAAAACTAAACTAAATTAAATCAAACTAAATTACTATAAAACTGAACTAAATTAAATAATTACAAGTATAAATTTTTAATTGTTCTGAAAATGAATAATTTTACCATTTATAATATAGATCGCGACTGAAACTGTTTGTTTAGAAGTTTATCTTTTCTATGCTATTCAACACAATCTAAGTACGCTGAAATACGAACCAATTATTTTTCTCAAATAAAATTTCAATATTGAAAACAAATACTACAATTTTTTTTATTTCACCAGAAATAGCCTATAGGTACCATTTTTCTAGAGACCGTTGTATTTAACCACAACGGGCTTTGTACCTAGTAATATTATAAAACAAAGATAAACTAAATTCATAAGTAGAACTACTGTAGTTATGTTGATTCTGGATCGTCGACTCCCTTATCCACGCTTGATACACACTATTGCATCAGGATTAACAATACTCTTATTTTGCATACTTCAGAAACGATCCTGACATTAATTTCTTACTCATAGCCTATATTTATATAAACAAGTTTGATAAAAATTAAAATTGTCGAAAATAAGTTATTCTACATTATTTACACTTACCGGTATATTAAAAATAATATGTTATACTGTACTATTAGTATTGTTGGATTTTTTAGGTGGGATTTTTTTTTCAAAAATCTTCATCGTGGTTCAAATATGCAGATTTCCTGTATGGTTTGAAATAAAATGTAGAGGCTCTAACTTAAATAATTATTTTAAACTCTTATTTTGGCTAATTGACAAAATGCCATGACAAACCCACAATTTGAATAAAGTTAAAATTTTACAAAACTAAACAATAAAAAATTTACCACAAAGCAATCAAATAAAAAAAACGAATTAAAAATTGATATTTTCACTCTTCACAAACTTGAAGATGACGTCCAAAACTTCAAGATTTTCATAGGATAAAATAGAGACAATATTAAATGGAAGTTCCACTTTCAATTTTGTTAAATCTTTGATCATATTCTTCCTTTTCATTATACCCATTACATGCAAAAAGTAGATGGTCAGGCGAGGCAATGATCTTGAAGTAGATGGTCTTGAAGGCAATCAGAGACTTAAATAATGTAGTAAGATAATTTAAAACAATGAAAATTTTCGAGCTGTCCAGTTTTTATGTTTTAAATATTAAAAGAAAGAACCAGAATTAAATGTTTTTTATCGAAAAGTTGAAATTTCAGAGCACTCCCTAAAAAGGTGTAATAATTCAAATGGTCACCGAACTTCCGAATGTATAAGCTGTAAAATTAATTAATTTTAGTATATTGCAATCTAAATATAAAACTCAAACATAAAACTTATCAATTATTGTAAAAAAATCGTATTTTATAATTTATTTTATCTTGCAAACCTGGTAGATTTTACAATCAACCTAAGCGTTTTTTCTAATTAATTTGCGGGAGTGAAGAGCGTCGCAGCACTGTGCTTTAATTTTCAGTGGTGCCAACATCGATATGCCCGCAGAGCCCAGCTGAGAGATTGTGGGGGTTGGTAGGAGTGGTTGAGGGGGTGAGTGTGTCTGTTAGTGCAAAGGGGGGGGGGCGGCCGATATAGGTGTGGAAATGGCCTGTCATTCCAACTCTTATAACTATTATAAGAAACGAGAAAAACGTTCACCGATGAATAGATGAAGCTTGAAGATACCAAATATTTTATTTTTGTGCAAGTAAATAGCTTTTCAAATAAAAATTGTCTGACCGTACATTAAACCACGAGTAACCTATAAGTCCTATTGGTTTTTTTTTTTTTTTTCATGAACACAATGATTTTTAGACATTGCTTGTAAACGAACAGAGTATCAGAATTCTATCAAATCCTCATGGACATAATCTGATGTCAACATTTACAAATACCGTAGGCATATTCTTCATCTACAACAAACTCAACTAAGGAGGAAACCCCGTATAGGCCTATATGTTTTGTTCTAGACGCCATTCATTATTGTCTCCGTTTGTGACTGCAATACAAAAATAGTTACTATACGAAATCATATTTTATGAACCTCTAATAAAATAGTAGTTTGAAAACAAAATCAGCGTTTAAACGTTTGAGATTTTTTTAAACGAGCGATCGTTGCTATGAACCTGGTGTTATGAAATCCCCACCTGGCAGTAGATTCTTGGTGTATAATTAATCTGATAATTATCTGCTGTTGGAGCTATTTCTGCATGACCTGGGCGTATAGAATGTGGGAATCACATTTTCATTTTGATACAGTGAGTTTTTTTACCTAACTGAATGCATAATGTTGTATACACATTTTTTTAATTTCTAACCATACTGAAGAGCAATTTTTTTTATTTGTTTGAATATTTGTCGTCGAATACTATTATTTATTTGATACCTATGCATAGGACGTAGAACCTACGACAGCAAGATACTAACCTATGTACTACTACGATACGTACGTTTACTAAGATACTTTACCTACGTTGATAAAGCTAACGGAATGTGATGCAGTAAAACTGCATCTTAACAGATCCAGCCCGCTTCAGTCTGCAGTATCTGCCACCTTCCATTTTTATTCCCATATAAGACTAAAGTTAAATTTGAAACATCCGCTATGCCTTTAATATTGATCGAGACAGATTCATTTGAAATTTTAATATCTAGGAGTCTATGAGATAAAAACACGACTATAGAGCAATTTATGACATTAAACTACTAAAAAAAAAAAAAAACATGTATGCATCTCCGAAAAAGAAGTTTTGAGGATACTTGTTTCTTTTTCTTTATTAATAAAAAAGAAGTACTAATGAGCATTTGATTTCATAGCCCCATAGGTATTAAAGTTTTCTATAAAAGACATAAAGATTAATCTTTTTCGAATTAATTAGAGGCGTAGCGGACGTTTCAAATTTCAAATTCGCCTTACGGGAATAAAAATCCGAGATGGAGGGGTACTGCAGACTCTTAATAATAAAGAATAAACGTGCCGTCTTCAATCAGCAGTGGAATTAATAAGTCTCCCATTCTTCCATTGATGTCTAGAACGCCTCGGGTAGGCCTCAAGTTGGATGTTGCGAACCGTATAGCCTCTCCCCACCGTGTCGGGCCGGCTACGAGGCCCGCTCTTGTTAACGGGGGCAAACCGAACCTCTCGCGAATTCAACCACAAGAACGTGGATTTCAGATTATCTGAACGAGATTCTAATGGATGAACTTTTATTGGCGCAAATATACTCATGTGTTAGTAGAATAGATAAATGCATTAATGTATTTCGCCATAAAGTTTAGAGAAAAGATCCAAGTTTAGTATTCCGTATTTTTTTCGCTGAGCACGCTGGTCTTCAAGATTGGCTCTATTGCTTCGTTCAACATCTTTTCCGCACAATAACAAATGGCCCTTTGAGAGCGATAGTCAGCCTACAACAGAATGCAGCTACAGCCTACTGTAGACTGTGTTTATTTAAGCTACGTATCTCAATAAACAAAAACACATATTTCAATATAAAAAAAACCTCTTTCTCAAAAGGATAAAGAAAATTTCTACCAAGAATGGGGTGGAGGCATGCCTTTTGTATTTAAAAACAATACCCACTCCACATCTCAGTTGATTTAATCCAACACAAATTTACGATGATCAGTTGAATATTAGCGGAGTTAGTCTATAACAGAATTTTAAACAAACTTACTTCACTTTCAGTTTCAGAACTATGTCAAAATAATATTATTTTCTTAGCTCAAAAATTTCAATTTTCCTTTCAACCTTTTTAACAGTTTCAGCAATAAGTTTTATATCAATTCTATGATAAAGTATGATGGCAAAATGAATTGGTACTTTACATCACTGGGTATGTTTCATAATATAGCTGAGGCAATATTATGATAATATTTTTGTTAGTAAATGAAAAGTTTGTATAACGAATGTGGTTCTTGATTAAAATATTACAGACCAACATCTCGCCAAAACGAGAAAACACAAACAGAGGTTTTCAGGGGAACACATAGCGAGTAAACCATAATGTGCTAACGTTACGGTCTCATATTATAGGCAATTAAATTATCTACTGACCGCTGCAAATATTTTTTAAAAACACTTATTTTTTGACTATGTCTTAAGTAAATGTGTGGAATAAGAAGTAATTTAACAAAAAGTAATTACATGGTTTAGTAGATTTGTTCGTGCACAATGTATAAAAGTTTAATGAGTTCTCAAACAAACATGCCTCCTGCCTCAATGCTAAGATCCATACATGTTACAAACGCTAAATAGAACCTTCATTATATATTATAACGCACGGCAAGCGTGGGACGCAATGTCGGAGTGCGATGTCAGTTTTAATTTACGGTAGGTCTAAGCAGAAAGTCCGAACTGCGCAACAGGCAACCAACCTCTGAGATAAAACTTGACAAATTGACAGTCAGTGTTGTATTGCTTACTAAGGCATTTAAGAATTGTCTAGATTTATGACTTTTATCCAGTTGCGTATACAAAGTTTTCTCTCCATTCTTTGAATGTTGGTATATTTATTTCACTGTATCACAAATTATTCAAGTATATATTACTCAGTCTCACCCCATGTCATTGTCAAGTTACACAAATCTTAGGAACGTCCGAGTTGTTGTCATCGAAACAAATATTTTCATATATATTAATTTTTTCTAAAAAATAAAATTTATGTTAGGCTTTTACAGCAATGATGTTTAATTTATATACAGCAACAAAGGCCTACGCAAAGGAATGCCCATGTAAGCCTACAATCCAATATTGTGATTATCAGTAAAAAAAAACTACACTTACTTACAGCTGTATACATTAACAGAGTTTTACATGCTCAACTCAAAACAAATTTTATTCTAATTAAAATTTTCAAATTTCAATTATGGATAACATCTTTATTTTAAGACATACTTTCACCTATTTTTGGCGGAAACAACTACAGACCAAGCCCTCCAATGACACAAAAAACTAGAAAATTGGTTAAAAATTGTAATAATTTCTCTTTTGAAAAAACCTTGGCGTATTGAATAAGTACTAGAGGTCACATAATAGCCGAAATGCAACCTCATTTTTTCAGTTAATCTTTGAAACCAATTAGTTTATATGATATTTAACCTGTGAAATATCTGTTCTTCTTTATTTGCTAGAATTTGTTATTACAGCAGCTGTATTCAATCAATACAATAAATCAATCACCTTTCTTACATGAAATCAACATTGAAACTTTGAAAGCCTGTGTAGGGCGTAGCCCTGTGTACCGATGAGAATTAAAATAGGATTCTGCTCATCTACAGGACACTAGTCTACCTTTCTAATGGCGCGGATTTATCCTACGATGCACACAACCTGAGAAAAAAAACATGATTGCCTATTAATAGTATAGATGAACATATACTGGACCCAGTTGCGATTTGTCATTGGGCTTTTAATTAATTATCCTATGATTTCTTATAGGTAAAAAATGACCTATAGTTAGAAATAGGTTCTGGCTTGACTGGCTTTTTACTGGCTTGATATGTTTGTGACATTATGACTGACTTGGTTTTCTGCTATATCACCTCTGTGTAGTAACAAGAGCAGGTTTCGTTCGACCCGTTCTACATCAAAACGTAAAATATACCACGGGTGTAGAAATACACAAAACAAATATATATATTAAAATTATATATTTTTAGTAACGCCCAAATTTGCCTATTATTTGAAAAATTTGATAACTTCCATCTTATTACTTATTCGTCTAAATTCACACAAACCATGTTTCATGACCATCCTGGCCCACGAGCTCCAATATTTCAGTAAATCCAATAAACTCACATAATAAACAGTAAAATTTCCCTTGTGATAGGCCTAGTATTGCTGACAGTTGGGTTTTCATTTATGATCACAATGCAATCATGAATTTTCATCCAAACAACAAAGTAGTTTTTTTCGTGTATATTCTTTAACCGATTTAATTAACTTTTTCACTAACAATCAGGAAGAAAATGCAATGGGTTACCTTGAAGTCTCAAGTTTTGCATAACATTTGTTACACTATATTTTTATGGCAGCCTAAACAACACAACACGTGCAAACAGCTGGTGTTGCGTGACGTCATTTTACATGACAACTGACGTAATTTGACAATGCTTACGCAGTCTCTAGGTAAATGTGACGTCAAACCAGCTGAGGAAAAGCATAACTTTGCATGATCTTTTTGCATTATAGTCGTAGGCTACTCCTCTGATGGAGCACTTATCGTTTACAATGATTCCAGTAAAAAAGGATTATTAAAATATAAAATTTTAAAGATTTAATAACCACCGTTCCTTATTATTACACATGCAAAACTTTTCATATGCAGCAATGAAGAACAAGAATTCTTTTAAATAAAAAAAACAGTATGTTTAAAATTAAAATAAATTAATAATGTACGGCATTTAGCAGAGTTACCCTAGTGCTTAATGTTTACATAGATCTTAAGATGGGAGTTACAAATGAATTTGGTATTAAGAGTATTGTTAATTGCTCCATGGACCCGCGTTTACTAGATGATGTTGAGGATCCAGTAACTTTTAACATACGACATTGAGGTTGGTTGCCTACAAAAATAAGGTCGTAATTTTCTTTTCACTGCTTTTGTATTATTATTTTGCCGAAAGATAAGAGGATTTATCCGTAGTTCTTTTACTGAAATTTACGAGGGATACAGCTAAATCTTTGGACCTATCCACTTTATACGCTTGGTTAAAAATACTGTAATAATAAATTAACCTATAGATTTGTGTCATAGACGAAGTTAACATCCACAAGACATATGGTACACTATAAGATAAAAGAAAGTATCTATATATTAATGGGTAAGCATGTTTAGTTTCCTCCTTTTTTCTCAGCTCGTGTGCATCGTAGTTGAAATCCACCCACACCGTTAGAAATGTATAGTCCTGTAAATGAGCAGAATCCTATTATAAATCACATCAGACTCCAGGGCTACGCCCCACAGGCTTTCAAAGTTCCAATGTTAATCTTATGGAGGGGGGTAGTTGAATCATTGGACATAGCCGATGTAAAAACAACTTATAGAAAAACAGGAAGAACAGATGTTTCAGTTATAAAAGGTTTTTAAACTTCTTGGGTCCAGATCAACTGAACTTTTGGCCGAATTTCGACCAGGAGGCGATCTCTAGTAATAATGATTGTGTTTTGTGTCAGGTTATGTTCCCGCTGTTGAGTTGACCTCATAATGTTGACCCAGTGCCCTCCAATCGCCCCGCAAAAACTGGCTTTATTTATTACATTTGACTGACTTGTTTTTATTTTTATTTTGAACAGGCACACCATCTCAGCATGAAAATAGTTTGCAGCTTTTTATGGTTACAAAGAACAGAAAGAAATTTGGATGGCTTCTTAATTGAAGGGGCGAGTTGTAAATCACTGCAAAAGCATGGCCAATGAAGATAGTCCTTAAATATCCCATTTAAGATGCTTTGAAAATTCTCGTGAAATAATTTACTCTACACTATTCCAGGTATGTACTTTGCACCTTACACACTAGTTCAATGTTATAGTTTTATAAAGGTATGTAGATAGGTAAACTACAAAGCCAACGTAAAGGAAGATTAGAAAAAGCTTAAGTACGGTGTAATATTTCTATCAATATTATTAATTTACGAGTTTTATATAGTGATCCAATTGACCAATATTTGCAAACTATTTAATACACACGAATCGAATGAGATTTATTGATTCACACCCAACAAACTATCATTACTCAGAACAAGAAAATCCCTATTTTTATTGATTATGTTGAATTTACAGCCAATGAAAATAACACAGAATAAGCAACCCAATAATTAGCAAAAGCAATTTGTAAAAAATGCCACAGTATTTGGAACTCCTTTGAACGACTGTCGCTTTCAATTCACCTGTTGTTCGATTCAAGGAGGGATCGTCAATATTGAGGGGACGGGTTCAGCAGGAGTCAGCAAATTGGAACTAGGGTCAGCACTGCTCTCAGAACCTCCATCAAAGTAAAGTTCATTGACGGATAAAATTTATCCATAATTCAATAGATATGCAACTTCGATAAATTTTATCACCTTCGCTACCTTTCTAGCACCTCAACAATTTATACACGCTTTTTACAACATATAAAAAAATGACACTATGAACATAAAAATCCGATATTAATTTTCCCATGATAAGGGGAAAACTCAATAATTATGGGCGAGAAAAGAACCCCGAATCGGCGATATCCTATCGAATCCCACTCGGAGATTATGGATTTGCCGCCTCGGTAGAGACCTCGGGGAAACGATCGTGACAGATATTTGTGGAGGCTTACCTCTATTTAATGAAGGTGTATTAAACTGGGTGTCCAGAAGTCATTCAACAAGAACGTGGAGCAATGGCGTCGCGCGACACTAACGCGCCCTGCCGGGCGTCGCGGGAACCATTTATTGATTGGGGCGGCCGCCGCGCCGCGCCGCGACGTCCATTCACAATCACAACCCCGCGCCCGCGCCATCACAAGACCTTCGAATACTCGATATCGAAGTGTCGTCATCGAACGACTACTCGGTTATGGGTGTTCGATAGGTTCGATACAGCCGGGTGTTCGACTACTTATCCGAGTCGTTGTTTTTATAGAATAAAGACAAAACCGAAACGGATAGAGTCGATAGAGATATAAGAATTTTAATTTATTCTAACTGTTACAGTTTATATCCTCTGCTAAACAATATTGGCTTTCTTTTGAGAGGAATTTTCCTACTTTTTATACGTTAAGGGAAGTAAGATCAACCTAAATATGGATGTAAGAAAAATGGCATCTTCGGCATTTTTATAAACTTTCTTGGTGAAAACTTTTTAATTGCTTAATTTGGAACAAGCTCAAAAAGTGGCGGGATTAATTAAGTATGAAAAGGGGTAAAAATAAATAAAAATCAGTCCAAAAATGGGGATATTAACATTTATTGATCTTAAACAAAAGGACCTTGAATAAACATAGGGGTTCAGGTATCGAACAAAAAGTCTAGTAAATTGTTTAAATTACGCAAGGTCTAGTTTCACAACGACGAGTGCAGCAAAAATTACAGCCGTCCAAAACTTAGTAAAGATATATTAATCAGTAAAACTGAATCATCTTGCGATAGCTTCCAATTTTGAAGGGTCATTTCGCGGCAATTGGTTTGTATTACAAATACTTAAACTTACATGTGTTGTGAATTATGCTCATTGTAATTAATTGTTCTCTTTGAGCCATCATCCTCAAAAATTCAAAATTGTCCATAATGATGCGTTTTTTTTCTCTGAATAAGCCAATACGTTCGGTTAAACAGGTTCTCAAAACTGGTACGATAATCGATTTCAGTTTCGTCCGAGTACCCAAAACGCATTTATAAGTATCGAGGAGATCGATAGGTGTTCGATAGTCAGTGGTGCAGCGCCCACACAGGGCGACGACGTAACATTACTTACTACTCCCAGCACACTCCATTGCAGCTGGGCCGATCGAGTTAATTTATCGTTTGTGTTGTGCATGGTCACTTCAGCCTATCAACTCTTCCCACGCGTCATGTCAGAGATTTTAGAGTAGAAAAACAATTTAAGTAGGTCGATAATACTGATTTTTAACTTCGAAAAACGTTCTTATTTATATTAAAAATTACTATTTGTATTGATTTTGCTCAAGATGAGTTCATAGGTTTTTGATGGAATGGATAGTTAAATTACAAAACCGAAGTCCAACAATGTCGATATTTCGGAAGGTTGGGTTGGGCGATGTGATTTGTATCTGCGAGCCAGTTCCTAACGGATGCTTTAACGGAAATAATGAGTCCACCATAACGTAAGGGCAAGGACAAGGACTGCATAAAAAAGTGGTTGATGTTCTACACTTTTTTTGCAAACTCTTCACCAAAATAGATGACTGCTCCACTTCTAGTTTATGTTCTTTATAGACACTACATTAACCATCGTGAAACTAGTGAAGAAATTAATCTTTTCGCCCACAAAGCGCATTGGCTCAACCGAAAATACGGATGTCTGGATGGGTGACCTCTAAGTTTCCCCATAGCTTTTGGCAGTGCAGTGGTCCGTTAGATAGGGACGCAAGACATGTGAGGTCGGGAAATGCGTGAAGTTATCCTCTGTTTCAGCCAGGACGGGCGTGCAGTCGGGCTCAAGGTTCTCGTAGGTTTTGTGATTCTTCGCGGATACAGCATACTCTCGTACTTGGATCCAAGTTGAACGCAAGTTAACCTGCTGACCCCACACTCCTAATGTCGAGTGAGGTAGGATGTCGTGGATATCGTGGTCGTCACCCGACAGCATCATAAACCGTGAACCAACCTGAACTTGAATTATGCACCACCTCAGAAATTCCGGACACACGTTAAAACAGAAACTAAGCAATCCAACAATTGAATTGTCAACCGAATCTGATTACAGCAGTGCATTGCGGTGTACAGGTACCTCTAGTCCTACATACTAACAGAGAGGATTTCTATCACTACACAGTAAAAACCCTAAACGTAGCACATTCTTGCGAGTCTCGAGTCTTACGAGTATTTAGGGGGC
The DNA here is from genome assembly GCA_030545055.2 of Neoaliturus tenellus. Taxonomy (NCBI): domain Eukaryota; kingdom Metazoa; phylum Arthropoda; class Insecta; order Hemiptera; family Cicadellidae; genus Neoaliturus; species Neoaliturus tenellus. Next base: position 263,986,396 of record CM061531.1, read on the forward strand.
AACAATGGGTTATTTTCGACCCATTAATGATGGCAAAATATGGAATCACATACCAATGCTCTAAATATGTCACAAGTGAAATAACATTGTGTCAAACCATTTTCAAAACTTGCTCAATTTGATTAGTTATTCCTTAAGTTTGTCCATTTTATATTGTTAATTTTTTATTTACTACAATTTTTCATTCTGTTATTTTTTTTAAATCAAATAACAATTTGGAAACCTATACACTTAATTTAGACGCATACCAAACAATTTAAAGCAAATGCTACATACTTTGAATTTACAGTGTTTTTTTCTCGTTTTTTACACTTTTCATTTCTTTGAAGAGGAAAAAGGACAAACAACTGCTCCGGGACCACGGAAGTCGGAGTTCCACACCAGTTCTTAGTCGCTATAAAAAAAAACAATGAAAGTCGGCACCCGTCCCGGGAGCGGCCGCCATGACACCATGAAAGTCGGCACCTGCCACGCCGGTTCCTCCTTCCACTTTTACCTCCCCTCACGCTCATACCCCGTCATCACTATTCACTCTCTGAACATTACTCCCTGTGATAACTTGAAACCCCCAATGTCATTACCAACTCACAGACAGGGCTTATTTGCATAAAATTACAGGCTGTATAGGCGATATTAATCTAGAATATATTTTATTGACTATCTACACAATATAGGAATCATCCTTAAATTAATGGTTTTATTAACGTATAGTTAAGTATACATTTTTTACTCTCCATACTTGTGATTTTCATGTTATTCGTTGATAAAACTTTGACCACAACATTTCTTACACGATAATATGAATAAACCGTGACAACTCTTATTATATTTTAGACAAATGTATTTAATAGATTCCGGTTCGTAAAAGCTAAAATTCATCGTTAGAAAATGATGTTACTGGATTGTTGAACTTATTATGTTCCGGTTTTACTATTAATCAGTTTAATTGTTTCTTTATAGAAGGCTTTACTAGGCGTTTCTTATCTGTTACTTTATATATTTGCAGATGCAGGACAAAACTGTAACGAACTTACGTGTATATTTTTTTTACAGTTTAAATACATCATCTAACGTACCGCTCCCAAACATTTACATTCTTTCACATATTACAAAAAATAAATAAATAAATAAGTACGATTGATCGTAAGTAACTAATTACTGTCTCAGTAGGTTATCCGCATTTTACTGTCTTAAAAAACGAGTGACCGCGTGCGATTTAAAAATTGGGAACAGAACACCCGACTGACCATCGGAGCAGCAAATACTTCCAAGGGTCGACGGTAATCAATAGAGGAATGTCAAAATCATATGGGCTGGCCCGGACATTTAAAACAATTAATAACTCCCGTTAAGAATGAGGTACTAATTTTTTTAAACTTGGTACTAAATTGTACAAAATAGGTACTAAATATTGGTATAATGTTTTATAAAAAAATCCAACATGGCCGGGCCAGCGACATGGTAATTAAGCCCATTTATTAACAATATACCACGTAGTAATAATTATATTTTTTATGTTTTTCTAGTGACTGATACAATATTTTTAATGTTGGTACTAAATAGTGCAAAATAATTCTGTTATGATGATATAAGTATTTACTATAATTATCGTCTCGGCCGGGCTGAGAGGTCATTGACCTCTACTAATTAGAGGGCATTGCTCAAAATCCATTGAGGTACTAATTATTTTACTCAAGGTACTAAATAGTACTAAATAAGTATTAAATAATGATATATAAATTATGGTAATATGTCGACATGGCCGGGCTAGCATGTCGCTGGCCCGGACATTTAAAACAATTAATAACTCCCGTTAAGAATGAGGTACTAATTTTTTTAAACTTGGTACTAAATAGTACAAAATAGGTACTAAATATTGGTATAATTTTTTATAAAAAAATCCAACATGGCCGGGCCAGCGACATGGACATCAAAAACATCAATGGAGCTGAACCCTGCACTGATCTAAGGGAAGTGGTGAGAGAGTTAGCTAGGGGGCAAAGGACAAGAGAAATAGGGGTAAGACGGCGCTGTGGAGGGGAGACTACCTGAGGCCACTGCAAAACCTTCCTGGTGCGGACTTTCATTGTGACATTAATAACGCTTCGATGATTTTTGCCGATGGACAGGTTTTGGTGCCGACTTTCATGGTCGCCAACTGCTCTTGTGAAGGTGAAGGTGTTTTGCATAAAGGGATGCAAATTGCATCCATGCAAAAGTATGGAGATATAACAAGCAAGTGTCAAATCACTGTTACCAACCCTGTACATTTGACAGAAGCATTGATACCATCATTGCAACAACCCAAAATCTAACAATTCCTTGTTGGAATGCATATCATTGATTGTTTTATTTATTGCTTGTTTTTATTTATAATAAACTGAAACCTTCATATTCAAACCATGATGGTGTTGATATAATTGAAAAAAAAATAAAGAAAGTGTAAATATGATTTCAGGAATTCAACCAGTACGTACATTTGATGCGAGGGGGGATTTTTTTATCATACAATTTTATACTCCCAAGTCATTAAAAATATTTTAAAACAGAAGCTTTAGTGAGTACAGGCATTTATAGAGGTAAAGGCCTGAGCAATAATTAAAATGGCAGTTAAAATTATACTCAGTTTACTTAACCTAACGAGTGCCAACTTAACAAATCATAGTCAATATACCAATATGAATAATGCTAATCGAGAAGCTATTTAATTAAACGGAGAAAATAAAATCTTAAAATCAAGTTATCAATAAATCAATCATTACACCAACAAAAATCGTAGTCATAAAAAGACCTATAAGATGAGGTTGTTTAGAAAATAGGCCAATTGCGCCTTATCTACTCAGTAGTGGCACACCTTATCATTAACATCCGCTCCACTTTGAACAATAATTCCACCAGTTCTCTTCCTCCTTATATAGTCTTTTCTCATCGCTAACCTAACCAACGCTCATTTACATGCTTGTATTTCTAATAAGTGATTTATTTTAATTTGTTCACTTAACAAATTAAATAGACAGCCGTGGTTAATTTAGTTCCTTTCTTCGTTGCACGAATTGCATATTCAGATAGAGACAGCAGTGGTAGACTATTATTTATGAGTTCCATTCTTCTATGCAAAAATTGCAGTTTCAGATATAGACAGTAGTAATAAATTTATTAGTTTCTTTCTTCTTGCGTCTTCGTTGAATTTTTAATTGCACAAATTGCAGATTCATAGATATCACAATACGTCGAGTATATTTATTATTTCCTGTCTTCATTGAATAATTACTTGCACTAATTGCAAATTCAGTAATGCCATCGAACTTATTATGTCTACTACAGTATTGGCTATCTATTATAACTATTTTGTACCGGTTAATATGCCAACTACCAAACAATACCTCGTTCAACTTCTGAAATATTATACATACTTTAATCCTTAGGACACATAGAGAGTCCTTTTCTTTCCGAATCCTTGTATTTAAAAAAAATTGATAGCCTAATTATTAGTTTATGATATCGTAAGCATATTTATTGGTAATAAATGTTCGACTTTAATGCTCAATTTTCCAGTTATTTGCATGTCGTTTAACTGGGCCACAATCAATATTAATAAATCCGGGATTCAATCTGATTTTTAATCCACGAAATAATATTTTTAATGTCATGTTTTGTGATCTCTACAGTCCGACTCGAGTCAGAAGGACAAAATTGAAATTCCCTCGTCGCAAGCTGTTTGGTTACTGTACACAGAGAGTTGGACAGGGACAGGGTGGCCGAGATATTGCATTCACCCTCAACTGTTACTGTTGTCGTATGTTGGGCACTGGGCCAAGTCTGCGACACTATTGTCTGGATATTTAACATCGGATGCATGCACATTTCATAAACTACCATTCTGTTAAAATACAGTTTGTTGGTATTTTTTATATTTACAACGTTTCGAAAACCAATGTTATATTTGGCCTTAAGTTTTTTGTGATTTTAAAATAATTATTGCGCAAATCTTCAAGATTTAGTTAATTGTATATAAAATTGTCTATAATCATTGGAATTACCTTAGTAATTTAGTAATATGTAGGTCTGTGTAAGATTAAAATCATTGTACCTGAAGAAAATTGCTTATTTATGGACATCCAATCATTTTAATTCGAACACCGGTGGAGCAAATACAAGAATAATCTACAATTTGAAGACCTAGCTCGGTAGTATTAGGAATTATCACGGGACCAGACGGTTCTTGTTGAACCTGTCTTTTACACTCCGAGGATCAGCGCGATACTTTCGTCGGTCTATATCTGGGCGCCCTTTGCAATCTCGGACTGCTTCTATTAATACTGTATTTTAATTGTATTAATCTACTTTTTAATTTTTGTCCATCTTAAAATTAACTAAATGAGTTATAGTAGGTATAAAATCCTGACCAATGTTAATTTGGAAAATAGTAAATCAAAAAGGCATCTCTTTGTCTTAAGGGTCTTGGGCTTGGCTTGTACGGTTCCCGTGATGACCCCAAATAGTGGGATCGGATCGCTTGCCTCCTTGGCGTCGACATAAGCGAAATAAAGAAACCCTAAAAGCAAATAATTTACTGCTGAAAATCAGTGATTGCTTAAGAAAATAAGTCTGAATTCTACATAACATACGGTATACCCTCCGTTAAATGGGTTGAAAATTTAGAGCTGTATCGGAAGACTGTGGGTCGACACAGGATCGCGCCCTTGACGGGGTCGGCTGTGAGTGACTCTTCAACGTGCGTGTGAGCAACGAGTGAGCTGTGTCGGAGGACTATGGGTCGACACAGGATCACGCCCTTGCCTTGGTCAGCTGTGAGTGACTCTTCAACGTGCGTGTGAGCAACGAGTGAGCTGTGTCGGAGGACTATGGGTCGACACAGGATCGCGCCCTTGCCTTGGTCAGCTGTGAGTGACTCTTCAACGTGCGTGTGAGCAACGAGTGAGCTGTGTCGGAGGACTGAGGGGTCGACACAGGATCGCGCCCTTGACGGGGTCGGCTGTGAGTGACTCTTCAACGTGCGTGTGAGCAACGAGTGAGCTGTGTCGTAGGACTATGGGTCGACACAGGATCGCGCCCTTGACAAGGTCGGCTGTGAGTGACTCTTCAACGTGCGTGTGAGCAACGAGTGAGCTGTGTCGGAGGACTGAGGGGTCGACACAGGATCGCGCCCTTGACAAGGTCGGCTGTGAGTGACTCTTCAACGTGCGTGTGAGCAACGAGTGAGCTGTGTCGGAGGACTGAGGGGTCGACACAGGATCGCGCCCTTGACAAGGTCGGCTGTGAGTGACTCTTCAACGTGCGTGTGAGCAACGAGTGTAGCTGTGTCGGAGGACTGAGGGGTCGACACAGGATCGCGCCCTTGCCTTGGTCAGCTGTGGGTGACTCTTCAACGTGCGTGTGAGCAACGAGTGAGCTGTGTCGGAGGACTATGGGTCGACACAGGATCACGCCCTTGACGGGGTCGGCTGTGAGTGACTCTTCAACGTGCGTGTGAGCAACGAGTGAGCTGTGTCGGAGGACTATGGGTCGACACAGGATCGCGCCCTTGACGGGGTCGGCTGTGAGTGACTCTTCAACGTGCGTGTGAGCAACGAGTGAGCTGTGTCGGAGGACTATGGGTCGACACAGGATCGCGCCCTTGACGGGGTCGGCTGTGAGTGACTCTTCAACGTGCGTGTGAGCAAGGAGTGTAGCTGTGTCGGAGGACTGAGGGGTCGACACAGGATCGCGCCCTTGACGGGGTCGGCTGTGAGTGACTCTTCAACGTGCGTGTGAGCAAGGAGTGTAGCTGTGTCGGAGGACTGAGGGGTCGACACAGGATCGCGCCCTTGACGGGGTCGGCTGTGAGTGACTCTTCAACGTGCGTGTGAGCAACGAGTGAGCTGTGTCGGAGGACTATGGGTCGACACAGGATCACGCCCTTGCCTTGGTCAGCTGTGAGTGACTCTTCAACGTGCGTGTGAGCAACGAGTGAGCTGTGTCGGAGGACTATGGGTCGACACAGGATCGCGCCCTTGCCTTGGTCAGCTGTGAGTGACTCTTCAACGTGCGTGTGAGCAACGAGTGAGCTGTGTCGGAGGACTATGGGTCGACACAGGATCGCGCCCTTGACGGGGTCGGCTGTGAGTGACTCTTCAACGTGCGTGTGAGCAACGAGTGAGCTGTGTCGGAGGACTATGGGTCGACACAGGATCACGCCCTTGACAAGGTCGGCTGTGAGTGACTCTTCAACGTGCGTGTGAGCAACGAGTGAGCTGTGTCGGAGGACTATGGGTCGACACAGGATCGCGCCCTTGACGGGGTCGGCTGTGAGTGACTCTTCAACGTGCGTGTGAGCAACGAGTGAGCTGTGTCGGAGGACTATGGGTCGACACAGGATCGCGCCCTTGACGGGGTCGGCTGTGAGTGACTCTTCAACGTGCGTGTGAGCAACGAGTGAGCTGTGTCGTAGGACTATGGGTCGACACAGGATCGCGCCCTTGACTTGGTCGGCTATGAGTAACTCTTCAACGTGCGTGTAAGCAACGAGTGTAGCTGTATCGTAGGACTATAGGTCGGCACAGGATCGCGCCCTTGACGGGGTCGGCTGTGAGTGACACTTCAACTCTTCGATCCGCTTTATACACAACTGCGACCCCAAACTTTGTTCTCCTTAAGTAATTACACATTTTTAATTACTGATATTTTCTATGTAAAGTTGTATCATCAATGTAAATTTTGCTTTTTTGTATTAAAAAATTGTTTGCACCCTGTGCTGGTTAACTTTTAATACTTTCCCGAATTAATGAACTCAATATATAAATATATATATATATATATTATATATATATATATATATATATATATATATATATGGGAGAGAGAGAGGGTGAGTGGGGGGTGGCAAAAGTCATTACATTAGATACTGAAAAAAATTGAGACAGGGTAACGGCTAGAGTACAATATATTATTCTTTTTAAGTGAAGATATCTTTTTAATTTGTGGACTTTTATAAAGAAATAATAAAAACTACGGTGGCAAAATTCATGGAAACGTCCGGAAGATGTATTTGGAACAAAAATAAAGTTAAATGTACCAACAAGATTTGCTCATTTTGTTTGAAACTATGATTTAATATTCGACGAGCGTTGCTCGATTTGAAGAAATCCCTTGTATAATCTACTTAGACAAAGGCCCATTCCAGACTCGGCAATCGCTCCGGCTTTTTTGCGAAATAATTATTTAACAAGTTACTGCTTGAGACTTATTGAATACCACAATATAAATGTTTGAGGGGGATAGCCTTAAAAGCAGAGTTTAGTTTTTATGGCTAATTGATTAAGATAAGCGATGGTTCACTTACGATATAGGTTACCTTCGGGAAATGTAACACACTGTTATTGTTGAGATGTTCCAATACAATCGACGATGAGCAATTCACGTTCTTATTATTAAATAATCAAAAACACTATTTGAACGGTACAAAATGTACTTACCCTTGTTCCTTGTGTATTTGAACTAATTCCTCCTTCCTTTCCACTCAATTTTATGTTCTTATACATTTAAGGTGCGTGAGTAAGTTTTTTATCCTGTTAGGTTTCGCTCATTTGATTGGAATTTAAAATTAATAATTTCTTACATCAACCTATTACAGGTAACATCTATCTATCTCCTATCCTATACTAATACGAGCAGTGTCTGAAGCAATTTATTTTCCACGATCTCGAAATCTAGCGGGTAGTTTTTGCTTAGACTTTGAATTTAAGAGTGATTTGGCCCAAAAATAAGTTTAGAAATAGCCTCAACCCCAGCAGGAAAAATCAGATTTTATCGAAAATTAAGTTTAAAAAAAATAAATGTTTGAACATTGGTCTAATGGGTTGCCATCAAGGCAACAAAATAAGAAGGAAAGGTAAACAGAAATAAAATAACTTTAATTTTAAGCGTTCTTCTTAAACAGCTGTTAACTGTGAAGAGGTAAGGTTGGTTGTTTATCTAAACTTAATAGCCTGATTACCATGATACGGTAACAGAAGTGAATTAAAAATCAACGAGCAATGCGCGGTTAACCCGGTACTCTGAATACTAATAAACAAGCACGTTTATTTTCCTTGTTTTTCCTCAGAGCGTGTGCATGGTATGAGAAATCAGCGCATAAAGTTAAAAAAGTATCGTCCTGTAGATGAGCACAATCACTTTATAATTCACATCGTACCCCAGATCTACACCTACGTTTTTGTATTCATTGGCTACACCCTACATGCTTTCTAAGTTTCAATGTTGATCTTATGTGTGTAGCTTATTTGATTGAATCGTTAGACAGTTGTTGTCAAAACAAGTGCTAGCTAAACAGGAAAACAGATGTTTCAGTTATAAATTACACTAATTAGGGCCCATGTCAACCGAATTTTTGTCGTATTTCGACCAGGCAGCGTTCTCTTAGTTGGCGATCTCTTAGTCTTCAAAGAGGATTTCGTCTGCTACATCACTTTTTCTCTCGAACTACTTAACAGATTTTTAGGATTCGGGGTCGTTGTAAAGCTTATATTATTTAGCGCGTGAGCGAATAGTGTTTAAAGAGGTCATTATTTCGTTTCGGGCTTCGCCTCCTAGCGTTTGCTTTATTTCTAGAGGACGCTTTAAAATGTTGACAAACTTTCATTATAAGATTTTAAATGTGAATTGTAATTTAAGAGCTGATCTTCTGTCACTATACAGTATACCGTACGGTAATCAATATTTATAGATATTGTTTTTAAAACATTCACATTTTTATATGAAAATGTTCTCCTTGATAGTTTAATGTTTAAAGTCATAAAATTTCTTAAAATTGTCCTGTAGGCTAGAAATAAATATATTATTAAATGCAAATTTTTCGCACGTGTCTTCTAGTAAATGTTTATCGAACCGTGCCCGGCATTGATGTCTGATAGGACGCTCACTTATACTTCACTTACGTACATGAAAGGAAAGTAAATATCGCACTTCACTGTTTATGGAACGCAATTAAACTAGACAAACCAACAACAAAAGCTTGGTATTTGCCCAACGGCCTTTTTGTATAAAACAAATCACTCTTTACACAAACTGTAAAAATTGTTTCAGTTGATTAAAAAAATATCAATTTGATTAAGTGCAGTTTTTTTCTGATTTATTTATATACTTGTTGTGTACCTTGTATTTGTTTAACAGTGTGGAAATAAATAAATAACGTTGTGGTCCGTGCGCAAATTGTGCATTTTATGATTGGGCGCTTTCACACTTGACGACACGACAACGACACGGCAACGACACGATATCGCGACGATATCGTCGAGCACCAAAATCAATGTTATCTTATGTACCGTTTTCACACTTGACGACACTCCGCAAAAAAGTCGTTGTCGTGTCGTTGTCGTCGATTGGTGCAACTGATTGTGTCGTCACGATATCGTCCCGATATCGTTTGGCAGCAATTTCAATTAGATATTATAAGTGTTTCACACTTACCGATTTGTCGGGGTCGGGTCGTTGATGTGTCGTCGTAGCCCGGCCGGTCGGCGATCACCGTCCTCCCATCAGTCGGGGATGTGTCGGTGCATAAACGCTAACTTTTATTTTGAGATTTTTGTGTTACTATACTCTATAACATGATGTCCTTTTAAGTGATGAAAATTATAATTATAAATTGTTTTCTAGTTTTTATGCAGACTTTCTATCTTCTTAATTCAATAAGAATTTCTTATGTTAGGGCCTAAATATTTTGTTCTCTCGACATATATAACCTTTTATAAAAAGTAAGGTGTAATTTTAAAGCTGATGATGTTATGCGTGTGCGAATCCATACTTATTTACAGCTTGAGCTAAGCTGGCACTTCGGCGTGGCGCGGCAGTGAAGGCGGAATTTGGGTGGAAGCTAGATAAAAGACCTTTCTGCGAACGTACCGCTGCTGCCTCATATACAATACCAGGTTCGCCCCCAGACGATGACTAATAGGAGACGATATACTCTTATGACATACAATGGGAATGATTAAATACGCTGCCTGTATTGGGGTATGAGCGTTTTCACACGGGGCGACACGGCGCCGGCACGACACCGACACGATGCCGTCCCGGTGTCGTGGGGGTTGAGATCCAATGCTGCCAAATGTAACAGCCTACACACACACCGACACGGCATTGTTGTGCCGTTGCCGGTGCCGACTTGTCGTTCGCAGCATCGCTCCCGCCGGCGCCGTTCTTGTGTCGTTGCGAGTTTTGTGTTCTGTTCTCTGGCGTTTATTAACTGATTAAATTAAATTAATTAATTGAATCTGTTCAGGAATGTCTGATAATAAGTATGATGTTGTTACTCTAATAGAATTAATAGAGACAAAGCCCTGTTTATGGGATAAAACGTGTGAAGACAACAAAAATAAGATTGTAAGAGACAGAAGTTGGCAGGAAGTTTTCGAGTACATGGAAGATGGATATTCAGAAATGACACAACAAGAAAAGAAAAAAACAGGTAATTGATATATTTATATTCGTTTATTTATTTCAATACAATTATGAAAGCAACTCTTAACCTACGTATTTAAGATGGCTGTTATTTCGTTTACTAGGCCTACAGAATGTAAAGACAGTTTTATTGTTCCAAAGTCAAAAGTAGGCCTACTGCCGTCTTATATCTTGGATAACTGCCAGGGAAGTTTACCGTGTGTACTCATGAAATAGTTCGCGAAACAGGTACGAACTCCTTTTCCACTCTTACCAGTTGAAGTGGTTTTTGAAACAGGTAACGGTTCAAAGCGAGAGCCAGAAGCAATAACCATATCACTTTCATTTAGTTCACTATCACGTGTACGCACTACGTTGTGGAGAATTACACAAGCTTTGACAATGTTTATGCAGGACCTTCTGGAAACATTCAAAGCCCTGTGGAAAATCCTCCATTTATTACTAAGTATCCCGAAAGCACATTCAACAAACCTTCGTGCCCTATGTAGCCTGTAATTAAATATACGCTGTCTTACACTAAGATTGTGATTAGAGAAGTCCTTCATAATGTGTTCATGAAGAGGAAATGTACTATCACCAAGAAATATATATGGTACCTTCAAACCATTTTCACTTAGAGGTTTTGCTTCGGGTATATTTATCTCACCGCTATTTAGTTTTTCCCAGAAACTTGTAGTTTGAAAGACTGCCGAATCACAGTCTTTCCCATATGCTCCGATATCAGCAAACAAGAACCTGTACTGAGAGTCAACAATAGCTAATAGTACAATGGAGTAGAACTTTTTGAAGTTGAAGTACATGGAACCGCTGTTTGGAAAGTTCTGCACTCTAATGTGTTTCCCATCTATGGCACCTAAACACATAGGGAAATGTGCTCTTTTTTTGAATTCGTCAGCAATAGTCCCCCAATCCTCTTGTTTCAATTCTTTCAGGTACTCAGCTCGAAACGTGTCCCATATTTGACTGCAGACATCATTTACAATGCCACTTATAGTTGAGACGCCAATTCGGAATGTGTAGTACATTTCTGTAAATGTGGCACCCGTAGCTAAGTACCTGAAACAAATCATTATTATACATATAATAAAGCTGTATTTAATAAACTGAAACATCCTGATACACTAATAATTCCATCTGCTCATCTTTTTCATACTAACATTACATGGTTATATGACCTATACAGATGCTACATAGATGCTTCTCTGTTTCAGGGGACATGATAATGAAGAAGTGGGCAAATGTCAGAGATTCTTTTATGCGTTCTCTACGATGTGGCACTGGCCAGGCAGCGAAAAAGAAATACATGTACAGCGATCATTTAATGTTTTTACTTAAAACAGGGAAAAAAGCCGAAACTGTAAACAATTTTGACGTTGATGCTGTTGGTGGTGATGCAAACGACGAGGACAGCAACGTTACTGACATCGGTTTACAGCGAGATGACGACTTGACTGTCAACTTTACTGAGCCAGTAACGTCGGCAGGTACTTCAACTGGTACTTCGACTGGTACTTCGGCCGGTACTTCGGCATCTCAGAAAGTATTCCCTAATACTTCCAAAACGGTCAGGAAAAGACAACTGGATCCAATTGAACGGGAAATTTTGAAAGAAATTAGAGAAGATAAAACGCCGAAACTCACAGCCCCACCTTCAGACCATGAGATGATAGTGTCCTCATTTTTGCCTCATATAAGAGACTTGACAGCATCTGAGCTGCTCGACTTCCAGGTTCAAACCCTGACCTTGATTCAATCAATAAAAAAACAAAGAGTGTCATTACCTCTGACTTTTAATATTACCTCTGATGATGGGAGCAGTTCCACCTCATACCAAGTACAATCGCCTTCACCAGGAACAGAAAATAACTTTCAAAATGTGTTACTTCTATGCTCAACAGAACATAAGCAATAATGGACTCATTTTGTTGATTCAAACTTCTCTTTTTTCATTATAAGAATGCTCACTAATGTTTAACTTTATGAAATTTTGGATTGTAAGTCAATTAAAAATGTGTATTCATAGTTAATTGTGTTTGTTTCTTACCTTAGTGTAACTGCTAACATTTCCTCTGATGGAATAGCCATTCTCATCGTACTGTCTTGTTTCTTGATATTATCCCTTAAACTCACTAATATATAGTCAAATGTATCCTTACTCATGCGAAAGAAATTAAAAAAATTATTTGGGTCTGTCACCAGCTTATCAAATAAGGTATAATACAAGCCATCCAAATATCGAACTTTTAGTATCGGGTCAATCCAAAGTTGTCTATTACGACGGCGCCTTTTGCGTCGTAGATGTAATAAATATAACAAATACAACCTCCTGTTGTAATCAGCCATTTCGTGCTGCCTACTACAAGAAGTGAGTTAGTTCTCCACCAACAGCCAGAGTCGTGTCGGTGCCGTGACGGTAAGTGTGAAATGCCTTAACGAATTGACGTGTCGGTGTCGGCATCATGTCGGTGTCGTGCCGGTGCCGTGTCGCCCCGTGTGAAAACGCCCTATTGTGAACTGGTTTTCATGTTTTGACAAAAACCCTTTTTAAGTTGTTTTTTAGTATAAATATGTTATATTTATTTTTAATTCTACATTATTCAGGATACATCATACAAATTTTGAGTAAAATTCCTATTATAAACAAAAATTTACGATTCCCGGCAAGATATATCTCATGATTTGTGGAGTTAAAGCGATTGCCATCCAATTTTCATGTTTTTGGTGTCGTAGATAGGGCTTGGTCCTTAATTGTTTCAGCAAAATTATGATAATTATCGGACTTAAAATAACGGCCCTATCCAGAAGTAAGATGTTCTGGGATGAACCCAGCATTGTGTGTTTCTTCTCCTTCTTTTTTTTCTTATATTAGTCGAAGAAGACAAAGCAAATAAAAACGACTGTTAAACTCCGTCATATTAAGGTTGAAATTTTATTTTGGCACTAATACCGTGTCGTTGTCGTGTTGTTGACGTGTCGTTGTCGTATCGTCAAGTGTGAAAGCGGTAAGATTTACCTGTGTCGTGTCGTTGCTGTGTCGTCGTCGTGTCGTTATCGTGTCGTTGTCGTGTCGTCAAGTGTGAAAGCGCCCATTCTGTATGAGTGAAACTCACTTACGTGAATGTTGATTATGAAGTGACAGAGATCTAGGTAATCAGCTGTTAAGGCCCCGGTCTAAACGAGCCCGAATGCCGCCTCTCGGCCGCGGCCGTAGCGCTCGCTAGGCGAGTTTTATGGATGATGGATGCAGAGGTTTACGGGGATCGTGTTTTAAAACTAACCACTTAAGATAGAGATTGGCTATTAACTTTTTATAAAAGTAGAAAAAAGGATCTCGTCATCTATCTTTTTAGAATTTTTTAAATATAATTTCTAATTTTAGCTATAACCATTAAAATCATCTGTTTTTCTCGAATCAAGGGTTTTTTTAGAATCCTGTTATCTTCTGCTAAATGCACCCTAGAGCTATAACTAAGGTGTCATATTAAAGAAGAATAACGGTGCTAAATTTCCTTAGTTACACTTTGGTAATATCACTTTGGTAGTTTTATCAAAACCAAAACTAATGGAAAACTTAAGTTAAAAATCGAGAAAAACAGATGACTTTAGACAGTTATAGCTGAAATTAGAAATTTTATTGTAAAATTCTAAAAAGATAACCGACGAGATACTTTTTTTCTACTTTTAGAAAAGTTAACGGCCAATCTCTATCTTAAGTGGCTAGTATTAAAACATTATCCCCGTAAACCTCTGCATATATAAAACTCAAAAACAGATGATTTTAGACAGTTATAACTGAGATTAGAAATTTTATTTAAAAATTTTAAAAAAATAGCCGACGAGAGCCTTTTTTCTACTTTTACAAAAAGTTAAGAGTCAATCTCTATCTTAATTGGTTAATTTTAAAACACGATCCCCGTAAACCTCTGCAGCCATCAAACTCGCCTAGCGCTACGGCCGCGAGGCGGCATTCGGCATTGTTGTTAGGGCTCAGGTAGACCGGAGCCTTAAATTACAATTCACATTAAATAACTTGCTATAAAAGTTGGTCAACATTTTAAAACGCCCTCTAGAAATAATTCAAAGGCGAGGGGGACGAAGCCCGAAACAATATGACCTTTTTAATTGCGATTCGCCACTGCGGTATATCCTACGCTTTAAAATGACACCTCAATCTTAAAAATCAGTTCAGTAGGTCGAGAGAAAAAGGGATGTAACAGACGAAACCCTTTAAGAAGATAGATAAAAATAAAAGTGCGATAATTAAATCATAGGTATCATCACATAAAACGATGTTATACGACAAGAAAATGAGCTAATATCAAGATATAACTTTTATTTTTGTTACTATTAGACGGAAAAATATAAGTTAAATTAGGTATAATCGAATTAAATGCATATTTTGCTAATTTCTCCAATTGGATACACACTTAGAATATTCACGGCGCTCGTACAACACCTAGGCCCGGGACCATCTAACTTTATTGTGTTGGGATCCGCATAAAAAACAAAAACACCATTCGTTCTAAAATTAAAATATTCAAAATGTATTCAAGTTAAGTTTAAACCCCTTTTAGGATTTATATTTTATTATCTTCAATCAACTGAGAGTGCAAAATAATTTCATAATAGTCAACGTGATTATTAACATATTTTTGTGAAAATATTCCCCCAGGTAAATCTGTTTTAGAACAGACCTACCGCTACCCCTGTGTAAAGCAAATTTGTCAGCGCACATGCATGCATTTTTAATAGTGTCAATGCAAGTGGCTCGATTTAAATGCTGGGCACTCTAGTAAACACGTTGTAATGATAACAATCTCGAAACAACAATGGAATACATTCTCGCAATTTTTTAGTACGCCTATCTCTAAAATTACTGTAACTTCATATTGAAAATTGCTGTTTCTTATAATTTTATGGAGGAAAGTTTGAAATATTCTCAACAAGAAAACACTGCTTAATCTATGTAATGAATTTTAATTAAGACGACAATTCATTGCATTTAACACAGTGATGAATTATTAATCTCGCCATCCACTTTACGTTTACAGTTTATTTACGGATTGGGCTATTTTAAAACTACAAATATTAACTTGTTAACTTCGGTACATAATTTTAGCGATAAATATTGTAAACCGAATAAACTACTACCAACAATGCCGTACCATAAACAACCGGTAAAAATTTCTTATACTGTAATTTGTTAATGGAAAGAAAGATTAAGCTTAGTGTAAATCCAACCAGCACTCACCATATACGGTATCCATGCATGCCAAGCCGTAATGCTCATGCCAATTTAGGCCTAAGGTAGATAACACAAACAACATCCACGACTTGGTTCCACATCGCACCTTCGGCAACAATGCCACATGCACATGTTATCAACACCAGCCCGACGTACAGTCTGTGTCTACAGATTACAGACCTTGGGCAGGCTTGCCAACTAACTGTTGAATTTAAACTGTAGTCATGTCTCTATTGTTGCAAGATTTTGATTGTTGCCAGTTTTACCTCAAGAGTTTTAAAAGCGAAGTATTCAGCACGGTAATGTTCAGGCCGAGGACCATAATATTTGTTTTGTTTTTAAGTCTGTTTCAATGCCAAATACATGTTTTATTGTGTATGTTTGCTTGTGAATTACTGAAAGCGTGTTTCGTTTAATTTTTATTCCATATCAAAGTTATATTTTTCAAACACACAGGGCCGCTCAAAGCCATATATGTGGGGCCTCATGGATGAGACTTGACCGGCCCTCCTCCCCCAACCCAATTAAACAAAAATTCGGGAAAAGGAAATAATTTGCAAACTTTTATAATGTTTGACACTCATATTAACGGGAAAGGAAGAAGGAATATTAAAACAATAACAATGAATACATTTTATGTTTAATTCATTTATTTATAGTACAATTATTGAAGCACAACTGTCCTTACTTTTATTTCTGCAAAGGTTAGAATAATATATAAGCTTTGATTCTATGATTAGGACCGAATAGTCCATCAAAATAGCTGATTCAGAAGTTCCAATGGTTTCAGTGGCGTATCGAAGTTTGATTTGCTTGTAGTTTCAAAAGTATATCATTTCGTCGATGAAAGTTGATGCAATTTGTATAATATAGGCCTATTGCTATAACACTTAAAGCCCGTGGTTTGGACATGCGCCCCGGGAAATTTGATCTTCAAAGAATTAAAGTTTCGATTTCAATCCTATGACTTTTTAAATGTGTCCCTCGTCAACCTCCAAAACTGATTTTTTTTTTTGTATACTGTAATGTTATTTTAATTTTTATAAACGTTTTCTTTTTCAAGTTATATTTTGATATACGGTTGGTCCTGATGGGCAGATTCGTCTTACATAGGTCTTCAAACAACCAACAATAATTTTGACATTTTGCTGACCTGTAGCCTATACAAACCTTTGGCCTGGGGCCTGAGTCGCTTAAGTTGGCAATGTAAACCATGTTTTGGGCAAAACATGATGCCTGTCTCAAAAGCCGTTTTTCAACCGATTTTCTTGAAACTTTGTGTTGGTAATCATTTAATTGAATAGTTACCTACCTTAAAAGTTTAAAAATGTAATAAGTTAACATCTTTCAGTGATGGAGAGCTAGAGAAGTTTCTTTACTTTTAAGCATTTTTTAGTTCAAATAGGCCTACAATAATTTATTTTACTGATAAAGGTTATCAGGTATGATGACTTCGCGGTAACCCTTAAACCCGATTTTGTAGTATATATATATATATTTTTTAATCATTGAGCTCTAAAAATCAGACTACATGAATTAAATTGATCAAAATATTTTTCTTGTCTCATTTGTGTATTAAGAAAGTTATTGCATTTTACAAAACATAGACTATGATGTTGCAACGTTTTATTATATAATGTTGCAAATTTTTAATCATATGTCAACATTTGTGCCTTTCGTCAGTTTTCTAAACTGAGGATGACTCACTTTGTGTGTTTTACAAATGCGGCCGCCGTAGGCTAACTTATGTGTGGGTAGCACCGTAGGAATGAGTGCACAATGTGCACATATATTGTGCTTGGATTAGACTAATGAGGTGTTGCATTATATATGCTACAGATATGTATTTTCGGAGGTAATCCCTTGATGTATAATTAAATACTTTCTGTATTGGATTTATTATTATTATTTCCTTTCTGAAGTCTGGTTGACGAAAGTGTATGAGTGGTGTTCCTAGAAATAATAGTGCATGAATCTAGGGTTGATATTGTCTGTACCAAAGATGACAGAGGTTTTTCCTCCATCTCTCCTTAATTAATTTGTGTGTATATATAAATATAATTTATTAATTATAATCTTATTACACATTGTAACTTGCTCTATAATAACAAAGCATACTATTACAAATTTTGATATTATTTAAAAGTCTAATTGTTGTATAAGTGATTTCTTAATATACTAATTGAGAATTTGATTGCTGTCAAGGCTATTAATTTTTGAGTATTTTTTCCAAATTACATTTATTCCAAAAATCTTGAGTAAATTTAGGAATAGTGCCTCGAGCGCCGATTAATAATCCATATACTTCAAATTTTTTAATGTCTTATTTATCTTGATAATATTGAGCTGTTTTACTGTAAATTTTTGTTTTTTCTTTATGAATTTCTAATGCTTGGTCTTCATTCTGTTCGAAACGGACTGTCGGGTCTAGTATCAGTCCCCAATCTTGATTTCTGTCACTGCGTCTGACAGAGCCCCCTTCTTCGAGTCCCGTTACTTCCTCGTATACCCTACTTCATAATTCTTTTTCTTTCTGAATTCGTCTGCAATAATTTTTCGGATAGTATGATGACGGGTATTTCGAAGAAGGCCATTAAAGGGGCATTGTCCAAGGACGTGGGGTAGTGTTTCACGAATGTAACTCTCAGTTACAGGACAATGCCTGCACTGGTTCACATCCCTGGACCTCCCATGAATACTTCTTAAAGGAACTACATCTCCAATCATTTTTAAATAATATTTAAATTCGGACTCTGTCAGACGGCTACTTCTGGACAAAGACTGATTGATCTTCTGACATTCACTGAAAAGGATAACCCCTTTCCCCTTGTAAGGCAATTTACACCATTTGCTGTACTCCTGCTCTCTTAAAAATTCACGCAATATCTTTGTCTTAGCTTTATAATAATCTTGATCTATATTTCAATTTTTAAGGCAGTACAGCACTCCGGTGTTAAAGTTTCTAACCCTAAGAAGGTAAGGTAAGAAGGTAAGGTAAGAAGGTATAGGGTATCAACACCCGACAAATGTTGATAGGCCTATGTTGAAGAGAGGTTTCCCATGACGACTTATTTAGACCTAACCCTTTATTTTTCACACTAAGTGTAAAATAGAGGGCTGGGTGTGTCGTTTGGAAGATATAAAATTTCTTTAACTGCAGATCTAATTATCTTGTCAATGTCATCAAAAAATTTCAAAGTCAATTTTTTTAATGGTGCCGTCTGGAATGGATAAATTAGGGAAGGCCATATAAAATTACTTAATACAAACATTTTTTGTTCAGATTTTAATAATGGAGTTGATATTAGTTTTTCAATTTTGTGTATCAATGATTTAATGTTTCTTTCAGCGTAAAAAACTATTGTATCTGAAAAATTAACTCCCAGATATTTTATTTTTCCTCTGAAGTTATTGACCTAACTTCTTGTGAATGTATTAAAAATGATCTCTCAAGTATCGCACCTTTTTCAATGTTAATAATTTTGGTTTTTGATACATTTATTTTTAAACCAATTCCCTTGAAGAGACTAGGCTATTCACTGTATTATATAATATAAGGGCACTTTCTTTATTTTTACAGATCAAAGCTGTGTCGTCAGCAAACCCTAAAATGCTTAGGGATGGCATATTGTCACACAATTTGTAACCGAATTCCTCACTTATGGATTGCTGAGACATGTCATCCAAGATATGGTCAATGCATAGGTTATACAATGAAGGGGACAGTGGAGAGCCTTGCATCACCCCTCTCCTTATATCAATATCTTTTGTTTTCCCCTTAAAGGTTGTCTCGTGATGGGCCTCCAGTTACTGACGTCTTTTCTATCACCCCCTTTGTCTATTAGGATCGTTCTTGCCTTGTGGAATGACATTGGTACTCTTCCTGCACTGTGTAGGCCTATTATGTTATAGATTAGAACAAGAACCTTGGCTACTTTTTTCTGTTTTACGACCCTCATTAAAATAAATAATAAATAATCCCAGATAGCACACAAAACGTAAAAATCACGTGAAATTCACGTTTTTTTTACATTATTTACATTTACTTCACGTTATTATTACGTAAAAAAGATGTAAATTTCACGTTTTTTTCACGTGAAAATGTCGTGAAGAGGTCACTAAATTTCACGTGAAAAAACGTCAAAAAAATACGTGAAAATGACGTGTTTGTTTCACTTAATTTTTACCTTTTTAACTTATGTTTTACTGAACATTTTACAATTTTTTCAACAAAATTTGTAAATGAATGCTTTTTTTTAACCAATACATTTGAATAATGTAAATAAATTCGATAAAAATATTTCCATCTTTACCAGGATTTGAACCCTCAATCTTTCAGCCAGTGTCCTACCGCCTTAACCCTCTCTGCCACTGTGGTGGATTTAAATTACTATATAGTTATACATTTAATACTCAAGCTTCCTTGTACTTGAGCATAGTCAAAATTAAAACTGGCCCAATTTGAAATAACTATGTGTTTGTTAATAATAATTATTTTTAAATCTTTTGTAAATATATTTACTATTGGTATTAAATATTTAAAGCGTTATTAAAATTAGTATAACAGCGCATGAAATTACATACTGTTGGAATAATGTAAAGGAAAAAAATAATTATAAATTGTTGATACCACAAATTTAAATTCAAATAGTTATTTCGAAAGCTATAATTAGACAATATCTCTAAGTTAATCTGATATTTTGACAGTCAAATAAAATTATCAATAACAAAAAATTAAAAGAAAATTGGAATATCAATTTTTTTATTGAATTTTTAAATCTACATATTTCAAATAAATAACTTTTTTAATGCAAAAATACCTACTCTCTAGTTTACCCGTTTTTTAGATTTAAATTTTGCCTCATAATTTGTACATGAGAAATATGCTATTATTTAACTTTTTTCTCATTTGACATTTTTCACATAATTTTCACGTAACAATGATATTTATTTTTCATCAGTTTTTTACATTTACATTTTTAAAGTAATTTTGACATGAAAAAATATTCTTATTTTCACCTTTTTTCACGTTCACATTTTTCACGTAATTTTGACTTGAAAAAAAAATATTCTTCTTTTCACCTTTTTTCACGTTCACATTTTTCACGTAATTTTGATGTGAAAAAATATTCTCATTTTCACCTTTTTTCACATTTACAATGTTCACGTAATTTTCACGTGGAAATAGCTATTTGTGTATTAAAAGCGCAAATGACTATTTGTGCTCGTAATACACACAATATTTTTCCTACCACCATAATTAAAACCGATTAAATGTATTTAATAAACGTACACAATTATATTAACTTTAAATTTAACTTCATTAACTTTCATTAACTTAATAACTGTAATAAATCGTAATCACTTGCATAGGTGTGTAACCGGAAGTTAGTGTTATCAAAATACTAACCATGAAATCAGCTGATTCAGAGCAAAGCAACTACAATTAATTTGTAATGATTATGGTGATTGTCATGTGGTTTCTGACCAACAGAAATTAGTCTGTCACCTTCTTTACCGTTCTAACCTATTGTAGATTTAAAATAACCTTGATTTAGAGTGCGCCAATGTTCCATTACCGCTCTAGAGCGGAAAAGGACCGGAAAACGGAAATGAACTGTTTTGCGTAGGATTACAGCTGTGGCAATGTGATTATTTCCATGCAGTGGTAGGAAAAAAATATTCTTCTTTTCACTTTTACATAATTTTTACATTTTTCACGTGAAAAAAACGTGATTTTGACATTTTGTGCTGACTGGGATATTTATGTCAAATAAATAATATTCTTCATACTGTCATGTCACTGCAGTTGATGGCAGTAGTTTATTGTCAAGCTGTTAGATAGTATTACAACACATATCAAACTGCTAGTTCTACCTACCGGTGATTTAAACAACCACTTGTGTTATGCCTTTCCTACGCTGCCGACCGAGTAACAACCAGTGTTTCCACTTGAGGGATTTTTATCCCATATTAGGGATAATCAGACTGCCTGTGGGATAAAGTGGGATTGTGGGATAATGTGGGATTTTTAGTGGTGAAAATGTGGGAAAATTTTGGATTTTTTAAAGAACCACACACGCGTCAGAACACCCCGTTGGAGATTAAAAACTGCAAGCGAGCAGAGAACTCTATCGGTCAATAGCAAAATATCAACCTAAACTGAATAAAATAATTGTTATTTGTTAAATAAGGTTTTAAGCACTGTAGTTGCTATGCAAGAATGCAAGCAGTCAAGCAATCGTAAAATAATCATGTGCACGAACTTTGAAATTGTGCACGAAAATTCAAATTTTATTTTAAAGTACATAAGTCTTCATAGTTTATGTAGGTCTGCCCTGATAAAACAATATTTATGTAACACTACTTAAAGGAAAACCTCGTCTGAGAACATGAAGTGTATTAAAATTGAGCAGTGGTTAAATTGTCTATCTTTAAACTGACCTATATAAGCAACTCATTTTGTATGATTATGAAACTGCAGGTACAAATAAATAAAACGAGGTGGCCCGTGCGCAAATTGCGCATTTTAGCGAATTTCCCATAGGGAATAAGCTATTACCGTAGGTCTCATGGTAAGACTTAAGCCCGGGACCATGTTACTTTTTCGTTTTCAGGTGCCCAGAGACCAAAAATAATAGTCATTAAAATTTTTATATATATATATATATATGTATATATGTATATATGTATATATATATATATGTATGTGTCCCTAGACACGATAACTCTCGTAAAAATGGTCCGATCGACACCAAATTTGGTAGAAATGTGTAATCCTACGTTTATTCGGATGAGTTCGTAAACCAGACATATCGACCTATCGGAAGGGGTAGTTTTGGGGGGTTTTGTACCCCAAAAATGGGTTTTTTGCATTTTTCATATGTAATTTTTAAAAATTTCAAATTTTTATTTTGACCATTGGATTTAGCTCAAAAAAACACACAATTTAGCATTTTGAAGCTTTGCTCTATCTCCATTGGTTACCGAGATATTACAAAGTCTAAAGACAGTACGTTGTATTTTGAGGCTCCAATGTTAATCTTATGGAGAATAAGGATGTGTTAATATTTCACTTATTAACCAATGTTTTTGGATGAAACTTGGTATTCAGCTTCATTTGGTTGAGATTCATCCATTTATGGTAAAAAATCTTGGTTTTTGTGCTTATCATGGCAGCAAACCTGCATACTCTTTTCCCATGTTAATCATATGGAGAATAGGCAAACTCCTTTAGCAATGGAAAGATATTGATGAAATTTAGTGTATGGCTTGATATGGTCAAAATATTTTTTTTTAATGCTAAAAACCTACTTTCAGTGTTCCCCATGGCAGCATACCTGCATACTCTTTCCCTACATTTATCATAAGGAGATAAACATTTATTTCCCTATTTATGAGCTTGTGATGATTTTTGGTTTACAGGTTTATCTGGTCATAATTAATACTACTAATTTGGAAATTCGCTGAGTACGCAGGTCTGCTGCGACGGGGGTATTATGATTCCATATTAGAGAAACTAACCAAAAGTACATGTATGTTGGTTATGATGTGACAGAGATCTATTTTTGTTTACTATTTGGCTTTAAAATTCATCTGAAGGTAAGTTTAATCAGCTGTTAAATTACAATTCACATTAAAGATCTTGTAATAAAAATTGGTCAACATTTTAAAGCGCCCTCTAGAAATAAATCAAAGGCGAGGGGGCAAAGCCCGAAACAATATGACCTTTTTAATTAAGATTCGTCACTGCGGTATAACCTAAGCTTTAAAATGACACCTCAATCTTAAAAATCGGTTCAGTAGGTCGAGAGAAAAAGGGACGTAACAGACGAAACCCTATAGAAATAAGAAGATAGATGCTCTCTCTCAGCAGTTACTTTGGGCGGATTTACAGAGCGTTGATAATATTTTTTAAATAATTTAAATGAGTTTTAAAATTAAATTTGGTAAGGCTTATTGTTGGATAAGAGAAATAGGCTACCTTTTTAGGTATAAAAATGTACCATTCAAATTGTGTTTTAATAGTGAATGAGTTTGTTGTTGTTGTTTGTTGAGTTTGTTGAATTGTTATTTTTTATATCCTTTTTGTCCTATGGCAAATAAATGATTCTGATACTGATTCTGTTTGGTATTCAATTAACTTATACTTTTCGTCTAGTTCTAACCCTCAGATATCTACCTATATCCGCCCTATCACTACTTGACTTGTTTCTTTCCCATGTTACACTAATTCTTATTGCCTTAACATATTTATTTTAATTTTAAGTACATGTAGGATGTTTCAATTTTTACTTTCGTCAAAACACACAAAAACTGTCTGCCCTTGATTTTGGTTAACCTGACTGTCGACAACGGCTGAAATATTATTGTTTGGATTTCATAAAATAAATAATTTTAAATAAAAATATTTGTATCATTATTAGTTTTTAATAGATAATTTGAGAGAGTGATTTTCCTTATCAACAATCTTCTACGCGATTAAATACATCAAATGCCGTTGTTTGACTGCAAAAAGGAAAGTGTGGGATATTGTGAGGGATATTGGATTGAAAAGTGTGGGATAAAGTGGGATATTTTGCCCTTGGTCGTGGGATATTTATTTTTGACGAGTGGAAACACTGGTAACAACGACAGTACGTTGTCAATAGTTTACACTCGACTCTACACGAGATTGAGTTTGGAATGGACACTTTTCCTCTTAAATTTATGTGCCTAAAATAAATGTTTCTCTTACAACACACGGAAATTGTGTTTTTTAATGTTGTATACACTATAAAATTAGGTAAAAGCTTATTAATGTACTAAAGTTGACATGTGTCAGTTCCAAATTTGTATTCAGGATTTCTCAAGGTCTTCGTCTTAACCTATCACATAATGTGGTAAAGGAACAAAGAAAAGTGCCGGGAACTAAGATACTAATTTTTTTTTGGTAATTGTGACGTGATCTTTAAAAAGGTATGTTTAGTTTTACCAACGTTTTGTTTATAGGCCTATTAACTAATTTTCAGTCTTTGGCCAAGCTCTATGTAGACTTTATGATTAAATTGAACCAGAAGGACAAATTTGGTAACATTCATTATTGTTATTACCATGGTACAGTATCCTAAGTTTAGGCTATTCCATCCAATCCAATACCACTCTTTCAAATCCTTTTTATACCTGTATATTTTAAGTAGCCCATGCCTAATATCAATCATATGTAAAGCCACAGAAACAATTTTTATTTTATTTTAACAGAATTGTCAGTCCTTAAGCCTAACTTACTTGACATGCAATGGGCCTAGGCTGTTGGTGAAAATAAAACGGCATCCTTGGGTCAGGCTCAGAAATTTAATTTTTGACCAGGCCTCTATAAAAATGCCTACTAGCACTCTAACCTATTATACCTATTATAACCTATTCTTCATTAACTGAAGAATAAGAACTTAAAGTGAGTTGAGTCGTAGACCTAGGTCATATTTTAATGAGAGGCGGTTTGAGAGCTCGTGTTTCGTCTAATCCTGGGCGTAAATTCTAGTTAGGTCTATAACTGCATTTTGCGCGACAGCTAAAAATCGAGTTCGGGAGCTCGGGCTTACGCATACCGTGGCGTAAAGACACTGCATTATTATCCTCTTACTGAATCAGGAGCACTTCGGCGAAACTTTCTTTTTCCGACTCCATTGTTATTATCGATGTGGAAATTTCAATATTGCGATCATTTGATGGTTCTAATCTTTTGAGTTAAGTACCGGTAATATAATAATCATATGATCATTATTTATTACAAAAATAGTTTTATTTATTATATTAATACAAATGTATCATGATAATAATCTAACCCTCACAATCTACTGTATACCTTCGTCACTTTCATTGACAGCGATGTTTATAGGCTAACAACAAAATCAATAGTGTTTGGAAACATTTAAAACGCCTAGATTCCATCAATACAATAGCGGAAAAATACCTTTCTGATTCGTATTTGTCAGCATTTGTGTGATGCCACTTTAGGTCTTACAAATTCTGCTTCCTCTCACAATAGGATGTACCTACACAATAAACTTGGGTAGTTAATTTTGTGTTGTTCTTTGATAATGTTACAGGTTACCTTAGCTAGAATTCGTTCTGGTTTTTGTTATTTTCAGTTACAAACTTGCCATATAGGCCTATTTGTTTTATTGTCAAAAGGCATGTCTAGCCTAATTATATTAGAACAAAACTAAATCAGGTGATTAAATCATAATCGTATAGTGGAATTGTATCATCGATAGAATAGCAATATTTTCCCAATATAAAAAATTTCCACATCGATAAAAACGATGGGGTCGGATAACGAAGAAAAACGCCTGAAAATCAAACAATTAAGTGTTTTGTTGAATTTTTAATCTAGCTTAACAGATAGCAGAGAAAATACAACAATCCATGTTATTCTTATAGGAAATAGACAAATCCCTCTATCTCACTTATTTATTGACACAACTTGATAAAACTTGGTACCCATGTACATTCGTGAAGTTAGGAACTTATATTAGCTAACAACACCCATGGCAAACCAACTTACTCACCCCAATGGTGTTTTTGGAGAAAATAATAAACACCAGCATTTGATACAGTTAGCATATACTTGCACTTGGGAGGAATTATCGTCTATTTGCTTAAAACACCCCCATGGCAGCAAGCCTTCATCCTTATTCCCATGGTGTATATGAGAAAATTAAAAATACTTACCAAATTTCTTTAGAAATTCACTGAGTCACAGTCCGCTGTAATGGGAGTATTTGATTTATTTGTAAAAATGTATGGTATATTGTTGGCAGACAACCATAAATATTGAGTGGCTGAGTTATATTTATGTACCGTATAGGCTACCATCATTAAGTTACTTAACAGGAACTGTTCAAAAGTAAAAATAAAAAATAAATCTGGTTTCAAACTTACCCCACTTCACCCTATTTAACAATACAAAAATTGTTACCTTTAGTTTTTGTTACCAAAATTAGGGTAACTTATAGGCTAAAAATAAAAAAGTACAAAGAAAATATTTCATGTAGGTAACTTTGCTCCCCCATAAAAAAATTTTACACACATAATCAAAATTCCAAGTTAGAGGCTTAAGTTACATTTTGTTTAGAATTTTATGGAGAACAAGAAAATATATAATTAGGTACTATTATCAAGGAAAGCATTTGAAAAAAAAAATTATGATGACTAAAAAAATTTATGTCACGGTACTTACCCTAATCCTATAAGAACACATGGCCCAAAGGTTAAAGTTCGTAGACTTAAAATAAAAATGTATAAATATATATTTTATGACCCAGAACTATAGGTACTGTAGACTAGGAGCCTGACCTAACTTACCTAACTGAAAACTTAACCTATACAACTACAGGTTAAACTTAAATATTTGTGGAAGTACCATGTACAATGGACTATTTAACACAGAAATTGATGCCGTACCCTGCTAAGTTGCTTTTACCTATGGTACCAAAATTAGGCTTAGGTTACAAATAAAAAGGTGCGGTACTGGTACAAAAAATATTGTTTGTACCATTTCAGCAGTCTTAAAATACAATTTTAGACACACATGGGCCTAATCGAAATTCCAAGATAGATAAGTTTAGGCCTAGTTACATTTTGTTTAGAATTTGAGGGAGAACAAGATAATAATATTGTGGGAAAAAGTTGGTGGGTTGTATCTTTACTTATTTAATACGCTAAGGGTTTTTTTGTGTTGACAACTCCTCCTACAATTTTCAACCGATATTCAAGTTTTTGGTGTCATTGGATAGGGCTTGGTCTGTAGTTGTTTCCGCCAAAGATTGATGAAAATTGGACATAAAGTAAGGGCACTATACACAAATTAAATTTAAAATTTTGTATGAACATTTTAAACCTCCATTAATGTACAGCTGTAAATACGTGTAGTTTTTTTTGTGATTACTGATATTCACAATAGTGGATTGATCGGATGTCGTTAATTTAGAACTAAATCTTCTTAAGGAAATATAACTTAGTAATTTGGCAAAAGGTTATGACAAAGAAAGTCCTTAAGGTACGGTACTTACCCTAATACCTCATGTTAAATCAAGCTAGGAACATTTCACTAGTCTAATGAATTTCCACTCAGGTTTATGAAACTTAATGAAACTACTACTTCAACTAGTAACTACTAACTTACTAGGCCTAACTACTTCAACAATGTACCCTAACTTAAAAAGTTAGGCCTTAACTTTAATAACACTATTAATTAACTTACCCATAACCTTTAAAACCTTGGTTGAATACGCATTTTAGTGATTACAATATTAGCAGCCGTCAAACGTTACATTCCAGATATTTCATATGAAAATTACCAAGTAACCCATCACAATCCGCCATCTGAAATCGGTGTAGGTATTTAGAAGACTTGGAATCTCTAAGTAACAGTGGTACAGTTCATGGCTCCGTTCCGGTCCAAAACCGATCAAGTTGTACGTTACACTTCCTTACCATCAACAAATTGCCGCAAAACACTCTGAGGTTGGGAATCTGTGATGGAATATTGTATTGAACCCTTGGAGTGTACAAGTAATCGGTAGGCCCCTTACTTAGTGTGGAGGGAGGGGGGTCTTTCACTAAACGTTCTAAATATGAACTGTAATGAAAATTAACAAATAATGATCAGGAAAATTCTTTTCATGTTAAAAATAAATTTCGGGTTTTTAATAAAATTTTTTATTATTATTTTATTGCTAGTTTTAACGTTCCACCTTTGTAACTGGCACTAACTTATTCATTTGTATTTTTGTACGGTACATATGTTCCTGGATAAGTTAAAGATATCAGAATTTAATTGATTAATAATTCTTTTTCACCAAAAGATACCAGTAGGTTACAAGGTTTCAAAATTGGTAAACAAGGACAAATAGTGTGTGATCAATCAAACAATGCAATATCTAATAGACCTATTTTGATGTGATACAATAGGCATCGAATGTGATACAAACAAGTTTTTTGTAGAATAAAACCAAAATATGATTAAACATAAATAAGTAATTTTATTACAAATTTTAAATAATATGCAATTTTATCTAAAGTGTTTTCAGCTTGGCTTTTCCACTAAACTGTGCACAGTGTTGGGGAAGCTACTTTTTAAAAGTAGCTAGCTACAGCTACAGCTACTTTTCTTAAAAAGTAGCTTAGCTACAGCTACAGCTACATTTTCAAAAATGTAGCTAGCTACAGCTACAGCTACAATTAAAAAGTAGCTCGCTACAATTTAAGCTACTTTGCTACTTTCGCAATCTGATCCTGTTTTTCTTTTGTGATGTATAACCACCCAATTTTCCCCCTTAAAAGTAAAACTAAGTTTTATTTTAATATAGGCCTATACCTTTTTTTGGAATTGATTTTTAGACATTTCATTTTAATATAATAATTTGTGACTCTTATAAAGCCTAGATGATGTAAACAGAATAGTGGTATGAAAATATAAATTGTCGAATAAAAAGACTTACATCAAAGACGTAAAAAGAAATTATTAAGTTATCTTCACAAGTTAAAACACTTTTCGACTGGAAGACTGGCCACCGTAGGGTTAATGCTGACGTATACACACAAGAAGGACTAGCTTCTTCAGTTTTGTCAATCTCGCTTTTAGGCCTACTAATTGCCATGATGTCGATTGTTAGATTAGATACTACAGAAACAGAATATAAGTATGAAGCACTCTGTAAAGTATTAAGAACAAATTTACAGAGTTCGAGAAGTACGGTAAACGTTCACATCATCATCTACCATCAATCAAGGTGGTTGTGGTTATGTTGTTGAGTCGTTATGCCAGTAGTAACAATTTGCTTATTTGAAATCGTTGACGTCGCGTCGTTTCTCATTATTGTAAACATTCCTTTCCTTCATTCCTGATGACCTGAGCGATCCTGGCGGTGCGCAAGCATAGTGCAGCAGTTTAGTTTCTATTCCATAATATAGGCGCATAGTAGTAGAATATAAGGTAGACTGGGGTAATAAGCACCAGGGGTAATAAGCACCATTTATTTTGTTATTTTTATTTCTTTGATATTCTACACATTGATAATCAGCTGGTAATCTGTTATGATTCCCTCCAATTTGTTCTTACTCTTCCCTTCATTTTTACTACTTTAGTGCCAACCTGTATTGGATTGTGGATCTGATTACTTTTTGGTAGTTTTTGGAGCTCTTCAATGCTTCAAAGTAAAAACTTTTGAAGGTATGTTTTGAAGTCAATTTATTATTTAAAAGTTTTTAAAGTGGTTTTTACTCAAATACAACTTAACTAGACATAATATTGATATTAAATACATGCTTGAGGTAATTTTTTTGCATTATGAGAAGCATTATGAGAAGCATTATAAAAAGTCTTGCACCTGGGGTAATAAGCAACTTGGTGTTTCGGGGTAACAAGCACCAATTATTAGCATCACAAAACTATCACTGAATTCTCAATTTTGAAGGCTAACTTTTAAAATATGACTAGGCCTAACTAAAGTTTAGAATTTAGGAACTCTATTGGTTTCAATTAAAAGAGGTGAGTATCTTGAACTAGAAAAAGGGAGTTTTATCGATTATCGGAAACCAGACATGCCTTAACATCGGTAGAGCGCTACGTACTACTTACTCGCTGGCTTTTTTGGCTTGCATCAGTACAGGCACTCTGATTAACTGATTAATATAATGTTAAAAGAGGAAAGAAGTTAACACTTATCTTTTCCTCATTTTTCCGACACCATGCCGCGGAAATATATTAAAAAGCTCATTCGGGAAGGTGGGAGACAGTCCTATAAAAACAGTGATGCCAGTGGACATTAATGATGCCTTATTTATCAATAAGGTTAACAATGAGCTTAAATTTAATGAACTTTTAAAAATAATAAATAGCCTTATGTTTTACAAAAGTTAATTTTACTCAAATGTATTTTTTGTAAAGTCTTAATATTAAACACTATTTTATGTTCTATACCGGGATTGCATTTGGTGCTTGTTACCCCTTGAAATTTAACATGGAGTTGCTTATTACCCCGGAAAATTAACATTTGGTGCTTATTACCCCGGTGTTGGGGTAATAACCTAATTATAAATTAATTTTTAAATCACTTAATGTCAACAAATTAAACATATTTTTACATAAAATTATAGAAAAAATATTGAATTTCACACCTGAATGTGGTATTTCAATGTTAGGAAATAACTTCAGTGTTCTAATGTTATTATAATGTCAAATTTTTAATTTCATGGTGCTTATTACCCCGGTTTACCTTACTACTAGCGCATCTAGTGGTCAGCAAACAAAAAACAAGAGTCAGAGAACAAGAGTGGTCTGTGATTGTAATTTTGTGGTTATGGTACTCAATTGGAGCGTCT
Source organism: Neoaliturus tenellus (assembly GCA_030545055.2). Lineage (NCBI taxonomy): Eukaryota > Metazoa > Arthropoda > Insecta > Hemiptera > Cicadellidae > Neoaliturus > Neoaliturus tenellus. Next base: position 264,017,468 of record CM061531.1, read on the forward strand.
GGTGGTGGCAGTGGATTGAAAGTAATCTTCAATTCCAACGAGCAAAAAACATAACAGCTGATTAACCTTCTCTCGTGTGTTTATTTGGAAGCCATGAATGATGAAATGTAAACACAATTAGGCCTATTAAGTTTTATTGAAACCAAAGTAGCTAGTAAAGTAGCTAAATAATCCGCTACAACTACTCTAAAAATGTAGCTCGCCACAGCTACAAGCTACTTATTTTCAAAAGTAGCGGAGCTACACTGATGCTACTAAAAAACTAGCGGCGCTACTCCCCAACACTGACTGTGCATTTCTTAAACATTATCTACATGTTGTCTGTCTCTTTAAATGACAAAATTCTTTGTAATGCTTGTCGGAATGATATTCCACTACATTTTTGATGCACAGTGTCAATAAAGTATGGTAAAATATATTAAATAAAAAGCAAATTGTACTGAAACCAAGGAACTTTAACCAGCCTTTTTGGGCAGTGTTTTGTAAAATTTAATTTGTCAGTTATTGTTATGATGTTATCACAGGTATGTAATTGACTAGTATGTAACTAAACTATCCTTGATTATTTTCCAGACAAGACAGCAAGATGAATTCAGACCACTCAAAATTCTGCCGGCTGTGCCTTGTTGAAGCTGAAGTAATGTGCCCTATCTTCAACTCATACTCGAAGAGCAATCCTCAGACAGTGGCCTTGCCGCAACGGATAATGAGCTTCGCTCAAATAAAGGTAGAAATGAACATTTTGTTAAAAGCCTTTTTATCATATTGAAATGCACAAACATTGTAACAGATGTGTCCCCCCTCACTCTCCTCTTGTCCAGCAATGTTGTCATTTACCTACTCACATCAGGAACAAGTAACTGTAAAGTATAAACTCTTAACAATCTATCATTTTTGTTTTTGTTTTTTCAAGACTGAAAATACTTTCAGTCCACATATAGTTTTGTTACCAAATTCTCAGTAGCCTATTTAGATTATCTTTTTAAATTTTGTTTGACTACTCCACCTGTTTTAGTCTTTTAATTTTTGGCATATATTTCTTTTTACAGATTGATGAAAATGACGGTCTTCCTTCCTCCATCTGTTATCAGTGCCTCGCCCAAGTTGACAAGTCCTACCAGTTCAAGCTTCAGTGCGAACAGTCAGACGCTACTTTAAGACAAAACCTGCTGGTAAAGAATATTGAAACTTTTCTTAGTTTTTTATGGCTTACCATAGTAATTTTTAGTTAAGGTAGGATCAGGTAATGTTGTGTTAGCTAAAGACTTTTGTTAAAATTGAAGACATATTGTAGACCTAAGGAGTGTAGAACTATCAAAATTTTTAACTTAAGGGGTTTTAACATAAAGAGTACAGTTTAAAAACATAAGTTAAATGTAGGAAGCATACAAGCGTGTAATGAATATCATAAACTAAACAAAAGTAAAATAAACCACTAGCGTAGTAAAAAAGTGTCTTAACTCTTGCATCATTCTGATTGAACTCAACCTTCTAATTAAGAATTACAGAGTAATGGATGCAAAGTCCAGTCTAGGGGTTAGAAAGGGTGAGCTATAATGAATGAAAAGGCAGTCGTAAAACCGATGAGAGACCACAGTCACTGACTGGCAAACCTGTAGTTTACACTATCGGTGGCTACTGACAAGACGAGTCGCCTTGGCCCGTGTCAAGTATCCAATGCCAGACTATCAAGTGTTGATCTATCGAGGTTTTACTGTATTAAAAGAGGCCTCTAGACTGACTACCTCTGTGCATGGATTTTTTTTTAAATTAGTTTTTGTATGTGTTTTGTACAGGATCAGGTAGACTCAGAATCAGAGGCTGGTGACTGGGAGATGATGAAATTTACACCAGAAGTCATTATCAATGAAGGAGAAGACAACAGTGATGAGGTAAGTCTCTGCGTTTTAATTGTTTCAATCTATAGTAGTCTCTTACATTTCTAATTAAAGTCTTTGAAGATAATAACTGTCATTCATTGTAATAAAATACAATAGGGATGGACGGGAATGGATTTTTAGTTCGGGACGGGACGGGACGGGAATTTTTATTTCCCATCCAATTTCGGGACGGGATCGGGACGGGATTGCTCTTCTCAACGCTATCGGGAAATATTCGTTTTGATTTTTATCTGAGTGTCGTATACAGACAAATTAATGTTAAATATCAACTAGTTCTCCTTCCAACTTGTTCCACTTGTTTTTGTATAAGTTACAATGAATGTCCTTTTGTTGAAAAAAATCAAATATATAGTTTTGATATTTTAAGGATGCAATAAGATCATGGGAAAGTATAAATTTTATTGTAACCAAACAAATTTAAGTCGAATCAATAAACACACATAAAGGAAAAATGTATTACAATAAATAAGACCTGCTCAGATAAAAAAAGAACAAAAAAACACAAATTTAAATTAGAATGAATATTAACACTCAGAAAAGAAGTTGTTCAACAAGCCAATGCCGTTTATAAACCTTAGAAGAAATATTTTGCCAATTTTTTTATATTCATTGATTTTACTGAGACAGTTTCTTCCTTGAAGAATATAAATAAGAAAATTGAACTAAGAAATAATAAACTATTAGACATTATACTTTCATTGTTATTTAAATGAATACATTTAACTATTTTTTGCTACATCAGAAAAAAAAAATTAAGGAGTGTATGATGAAAAAAATTATAACAATGTAAATTTAAAGCTATAAACCCTAAAATCTAATAAATATAAGCCATAGCTAAGCCGTGTTTTTCTCATTAGCGAGATCGTCGGCCGCGATCGCCGTCCTCGTTAGCGAGATCGTCGGCCGCGATCGCCGTCCTCGTTAGCGAGATCGTCGGCCGCAATCGCCGTCCTCGTTAGCGAGATCGTCGGCCGCAATCGCCGTCCTCGTTAGCGAGATCGTCGGCCGCGATCGCCGGCCGCCGTTCGGCAGTTCCCGTCCCGATAAATTCCCGAGTACAAAAAAATCCCGCCCGATGATCGGGACGAAAATTTCCCGAAAATTTTCCCGAAATTTCGGGACCCGTCCTTCCCTAAAATACAAGTAATTGAAAAATATCGGAACAGTAAAAAATATTTTTTAACATTATAGATAAATTAATGAGAATTAATGGGTGTATCAATAATAGCCATAAATTTCTACTCTTTTAAGCTATTATCACTTTTTTATCCCTTAAATGTCTCACTTAGCAAAGTACAATGCTTCAAACTAGACTTCAAATGGATGACCAAGAAGGAAATGGTAGGCAAACGAAGTTTCCATTAAAATTAAATGGGTAAAACTTAAAAATGCAATAACTTTCATAATTTTCAATCTTTTGAGTCGGGTTTGTGGCTTATTACTATAAATCCAGACGTTTAAAGTTATATATGGTGTGACGGAGGCCCAAAAAGTTTCTATTTAAACATTCTTTAAGGGATGTCCCTTTTGCAAGTTTTACAGAAACCTGCTTTGGCATTTGTCAAATCATACATCATCCTAAACGTCTTTGCATTTGGCGTGTTAAGCCACAACCCCTAGGTTAAAAGGTTGATTAAGAAAGTTCTTGCATTTTTAAGTTTTACCGAAATGATTTTAATGGAAACTTTGTTTGCCTGCCATTTCCGTCTCAACCATCCATTTGAAGTATAGTTTGCGGCATTGTACTCTGCTAAGTGATACCTTTAATTTGATACTATTTGTCATTAAAAGATTATCTCTCTTCCAGGGTCAAGAAAACGGAAAAAACGGGGAAAGCGATTCTGAACACTCAGGTAAAACCGGGAGCTATCCTCTGTCTGAAGTACAGGAACTGCTTCGACACCATGGTACGGAGATACGACTTCAAGCTGTGAATGGGAACAAGCCGGCGGCCGCTAGCTCGCCCATGGGGCAGAACGGGAACTACGACTCGCCCCCGTCAGAGAATGGCAGCGCGGGCGAACAGCCAGGTGTGATGGATGTGGACTACTATCCTTTATATGGGGTGGCAGCCATGCTCAACAGTCATACCAACACGAGCTCCGCATACAGGTGGGAGGCGATAGGGTATAGCTTCAGACAGGTCTTATCTGACGTGTTATAATCGGTTGAAGAAATCATTGCACTATTTTCACTTTCCATCACTGATTAATAAAACCAAGATGAGGTACATAAAAAACTAAGATCACATTAAAGTAATTAAAAAGATAAATTCTTAAACTTGTTAAAGGCTGTATTAAGAGTAGAAATATTAATTAGTTTTGTTTATTATAATTTGCTATTAGTAACTTTCAAACTCATGGCTACAATCATGGTTACTGGTTTGTTATGTGGATGCCATTAGTTTTTAGCGAATTTCCCTATAGGGAATACGCTATTACGGTAGTAGCCATGGTAAGACCTAAGCCCGGGACCACTTTACTTTTTCATATTGAGGTCCCTAGAAGCCAAAAACACCATTCATATATATCTATGTGTCCGTGGTACTGATAACTTTTGAAGGGGACCTCCGATTTTGATGAAATTTGGTATAGAGGTGTAAGACCAGGTCTATTTTCATGAGTTCGCGAACCAGCATTGTCGGGGTATGGGAACGGGGTTTTACAGGGTTTCAAAGGGGTCAAAAATGGGTTTTTGGCATTTTTGGACCTTTTTAAAATTCATCAATTTTAACTGAAACCATTTAAAAGAGCTTAAAAAACCAAACAATTTGGTATTTTGAATTTTTATCATAGCATAACTGGTTACGGGGCAAATCCAAAAATGTGTTTTCCATGTTATTCTTATGGGAAATCAAGAAAACCCTATATCTTGCTTATTTATTGACATAACTTAATCAAATTTGGTATGTACATTATCTAGACAAGGTTTAACTTAATCTTGCTCACAAAACCCATATGGCGGCAAACCTACATCACCCCTGTGGGGTTTATGGGGAAAATAAAAAATTGTTAGAGTTTGATACAATTTTGTGTTTACATTCACCAATTATTGATTAACTTAGATTTTCTAACAACACTCAATGGCAGCAAACCTACATACTCGATCCTATGGTGTTTTTATGGGGAAAGTTAATAATCTGAAAAATTTCATTTTGGAAATTCACTGAGTACGCAGGTCTGCTGCGACGGGGGTATTTAACATTATTTTAAACTGGTATCATTAAAAAACATACAATTTGGAAGAAGAGTATTTAATAAACAGTGTGTGTAAATTGCATTCATCTATGTTGAATGGTTTTTTAGTTCTGATTCATTAAAGTCAGCCATGCTTGCAAGGATTTAGGTGAATACATCTATGCCCAATTCTGCTAAACCAAGCTTGCCACATGTACTGACAGCGCGCTGCGCACTTAGTCAGGTATTAATGCTCATTGTATTAGAAGTATTGGCATCTGTATAACAACTTACCAATTGAAGTGAAATACCTTTGTCGTGTCTCTTACCAATGGTTTGACCGCAGCAATGGAGCGATGAGTGTTTCGCTGCCCAACCTCCTGCCCCGTCTCCCTGTCAGCGCTGCATCGCTGAGTTCCCTCCTGCACAGGAAGGGCGAACTCTCACTCATGAGGTGAGTACTGAAACGGTTTAATTACAATTGAATGAAATCATGCCTTTTTATTTAGAGGTCTGCAGGTAGAGATTTTTCAAGTTGGGTCAGTTTTGGGTCGGATAGTGGATTACCTTAAATTTTTCGGGTTAGGTGGGTTTAGGACTATATAAGATTAAGTCGGGTCTGGGTATTTAAAGTTAAAAAAACTTCGGGTTGGCTTAGGTATTACTTGTCAACAAAATGTTTATTTTATTAATTATCGATGTGTCTACTAAGCAGTATCAATAGAAGGCAAAAAACTTTCCACTAACTAGGCGTAGGCCTAACAAAAGATAAGAAGCTCTACTCTTTTTTATCGTAGTACAAAAAAAAAACAGCAAATGCCGTGAGCCAATATCCATCCTAAGGGTTATTACCCTTAGGATAATAACTTAGTTAGCTCCCAACTAAGTTAAATTGTTTTATTTTTTTGTATATTACTTCATATTTGTTACCCAGTGCTGTCTTTTTTCAACAATCATACAAATCATACTTCATACTGTTGAAATAAAAATTTTTGTAATACCCCCAGACATGCTTAGCGATTTTATCTGAAACAATTTAAAAAAGGCTTAAAAAACAAACAATTTAGTATTTTTAATTTTTTACTTAGCATAATCGGTTACGGAGGAAATCGAAAAATGTGTTTCCCATGAAAAATCAACAAAAACCTGTATCTTGCCAATTTATTGATGTAACTTAATCAAATTTGGTATGTACATTATCTAGACAGAGTTTAACGTATACTTGCTTATAAAACCCATATGGCGGCAAACCTACATGCTCACCCCATGGTATTTACGGGGAAGTAAAAAAGTGCCAGATTTAAACAATTTTGTGTTTACTTTCACTAATGAAAGATTTTAACCTACATTTTATAACGATACCCTATGGCTGCTTACCTAAATTCTCATTCCTATGGTATTTTTATGAAGTAAGAAAGTAAAAAATCTTATATTCCATTTAGTTTCAACAGTGTGCAGTATTATTTGTATGTATGTTGAAGAAAGACAGCATTTTGTAATGCAGGCCTAAATCCTATTATACAGGGTGATTCACGATGAAGTGCAGAAATTTCGGGAGCTGATTCTACACATTAAAATAACAAAAAAGGTCATATCAACATATGACCTAAAATCCTTTGTTTAGTAGCTATCCGCCATATTTGTTTTGTAAACGAAATAATTTTTTTCTGTAACAGAATGATGGATTTACTTCATATTTGGTATGGACCTTTATTATAACAATGTTAGTTTTCAGAAAAAAATCATTATTTTCCAATGTATATTTTCAAGTAGCGGCCATTTCAAACACAAATTATTTAAAAGTGGCAGATTTCATCAAAATTTTCTGTATACAGAACCAAATAAGGAGGGACGTCCTTATGGATAAGTAAGAATGTCGCCCTTGAAATACAGGTAGCACCAAAATGTAATTTTTATTTACGAATTACGCCGATTGGTTGAATGGAAACAGATGGCCTAAATAATTTTGCTGAAGTTAGTGTTTTGTTTATTTTTAGGTAGCAAATATATGCTTATTTTGACATTTAAGAGGTAAAAAGAGCACTTCTGTGACAATAAGGAGAAGTAATCTCATAGCCTATGGTATCAGCGCTTTATCTTCCTCTGGTTTGATTTTTAATGGGATGTCCCAACGAGGTTGAAATAGATGTAGAGAGTTAAAAACATGTTAATTTATTGTCTTCTAATCAATCGCGCCATTTTACCCATGATTTCTGCCGTTTTCGTGGTAACCATTAACACTTTACCCTAGTTTCCCGGGTTACCCATTTTAGGTATTTTGATTGGTTACAACAAGCTTCAAAAATCACAGACAATACAATAAAAACATCTGATTAATTGTTGTATGTATTTAAAATTACTTTGATTTTACGGGCTGTGATCAGGCTTTCGAGATTTGTTACCATAGAAGCTTCGAATTGTGGGTAAAATGTTCAATAGCAGATGGATAAGTGTAAAGCCTGGTTACCAAAGAAATGTCGGGAACCGTTGGTAAAATGGCACCAATCAACAGCCGACAAAGTTCCCTATGATAGTAGCACTCCACTTAATATCTATTTCAACCTTGTTGGGATGTCCATACTTATTAGGTTCTGTACAAATTAGTATACATTGGTGTTTGAACAATGAAGGCAGTTTGTGCTTTAAATTTATAGACATTACTAGCTGATTTACCCGTGCTTTGCAACGGCACTCAAAATGCAATGCGAACCGGAGAAATTTTTTGCCCTTTAGGTTAGCTCATTTACTACGCTCACTCGCCTCAAGTCTATAATATCCTTTAGTTTTTTATTATCAATCTTCCCTCAATACTTTAACTGAGAACAGTTGTTTATTAATTAATATTCCTAAATGTTTTCTTGTGTTCATCACTAAAATGTTGTTTCCAAAATAATAGCATGGTAACTTTGAAGATTTCTGTGGCGGAGCCCTATTGAGGCTGGGAGGATATCAAGTAATATGGAGGTCATGTTTGCAGTCCTGGAGCCAATGGGATGCAGAAGTCGCGAAGGTCTTGGAATAGCCAGAAGTTGTTCCAATGCCGGCTGTGTCCAAGTCTTACTCGTTCTCTGCTAAGAATATGTGTACACAGTTTAACAGTTGTGGTCATGTTCGCAGCCCTGGAGCAATGGAATGCAGAAGTCACGAAGGTCTCGGGATGGCCAGAAGTTGTTCCAATGCCGGCTGTGTCCTAAGTCTTACTCGTTCTCCTCTGCGCTGAGCCGTCACAAAGCTGTACACAACACAGAGCTTCGACACACATTTGCAATATTTGCAAGAAGGTATGACCTTCTTTTTGTGCATAATAAAATCTAGTGGAAAATAATACCTATAAGAGATTTTGTCATGTAGTAAGCCTGTAAGCAGATGAAATGAGGATTTTTCAAAGAGGAACTAACTTTTCAGTATATTCACAAATCAGTACCAAATGATGATAGATAAGTTGAATAAAACAAAAGTAAAAAAATATCGTTAAATGAAGTTAAAAAATTTTATTGGTACCATAAATTTTTTTGAGTTAAATTTAAAGGATTTAATCCTGGGCTTAGACATTACAGAGAAAAATATGTAAGACACAGGTAACCCAGTTCAATGGATGTATGTGTTGGATAAAAATATCCAGAAAAAACACAAACTAATGTGATATTTCGGCCAATGTATTTCATTATTCAAACACTATGTGAGAATGATTCTCTCAATACATTTGAAATGGAGTCACCTGTACTTATCTTTTCCCTTCTCTACAATGCATTTCAAGCAAAATTTATCCTTCTAATGATTGTAAAAATAAGACTTAACTTACTTATGTTACTGAAGGTTAAATTCATTTGAGCAGCTTTTAAACTTGTATAGCTAAAATATGAGTTGTAATGGTGTGTTACTTGTGTGACTAGGGCTTTGCCGACCCAGAGAAGCTGGAGCGTCACATGAGGACTCATGTGAGCGACCAGCTTTTTCCCTGTGACATCTGCGGCCGAGTGTTCAAGGCATTAGCGACATTTGAGCGACACAAGTGAGTGATTTTATTCATGGCTTATGCCTCCAGAATCAAATTATCTATTTAACAGGTTACTATTACAGTAATTGTATGTTTTTGGTGAGTATGTTTGGTTTTTAAACTAAAATTGTTGTAGGCCTAGTCAATTCCACATTGTGGGTGAAACAAAGAAGGAGGTATCAGATTCTAACCTTAATCAACCGTCAACGAGTCAAGTTCAATCACATCCTGGTGACTTGCTCTCTATAAGATCATTTTAAAACCGTAGTTTGTTAAACACTTAGATCGTCAAAATAAAAATAGTCCACAATAACATAGCATTTAATTACACTCTTAGGCAGAGGGGGATTTTGAAATTTGCTCCTCCTGGGCTATTCAAATTGTGCTGCCCCCCCCCCCCCCCCCCCGACAAAATGTCCTAATTTATATACAGCCATATTATCCCAGTTCCCATACTATTTTGACGATTGGGACTCGCAAAAAGCCGGAAAAAGTAATTATAAGGAACTTTAAAAAAGCTTAAATTTAAAAACTATAATTTAAAACTTTTGCGTTGTGATGCAAGATCTACCAAAGTGTGACTCATTCCCCGGCCCGTCCTAATCCTTTGTTGACGATACATCCCCTATTGTAGAGCGGTCGATCGGTTAGGCACCGGAAGGCTGTCCAGGTCTCGTGGAATTCCCAGAATTTTGACCACTGCCTAAGTGGTCCAAAAAATCTAACAAATACACGTACCGGTACAATAACAAATGACGTCTTATATTTTTGGTGTCGATTAGATGATTAAAACAAAATTTGAATAATAGTTATATGATGTTTAGGCCTAATAACCATTCTAAAAAGGGAACAACCTCAGACAAAGAAGAGTCTTAAGGTCGTTTTATTTAAATTTATTGAACTTAAAAGTAGTTAATTGATACCATAAGGGCTATTGACAACCATTAATTGATAAATATTAATGTAAATATAATCAACAAGAAGACTATAATAATTGACTTTCCAAATCCAAACAGGTGAGGGAGACTGAATTAAACAAATTAATATGACAGGAAGTGAGTTCTGGGAAGGAAGGATGGGGGCTAGGGAGTGGAGGAAGTTCTTTGACTCATGAAATAATGCATCGTATAAATAAATTATTGTTGGTGCTTCTGACCGGCACTGATCGCCAGTCGGACGAAGCTGCTGAGTTTAACTGCAGTAGATTGGTGTTGGTTAAACACGCCAGAGTATAGCAATACAAAACTGACATTTTAATTTTATTTTATTCTAAATTTTTTATTTGATGTCTAAATCATTTGCCGTGTTCCAAAATTTGCCGCCCCCAAATTCTGCTGCCCTGGGCTACATTTAGCCTATATGTAAATACACCCCTGCTCTTAGGCCTACATACATAGAAGGAAATTCCTGGCAGGCTATTCATTATCAAACTGGTTCACCCACACTGGTTGACAACAACTGTGGATTGTTTTTAATTTTTGCCACCTTCAAATGGAAGTAAGGGTTTAGCCTGGAGATGTGGTTGTCGCCTCTAAATCTGATGTGGCCCTCAAGAGCTTTAGGATATAGAAAAATAAACAGGTTGAGTTATATTTAGTTTAATATTAACAATCAGTAGCAGTAATTATGAGTTGAAATCGCATTTTCAGGTTGATGACGCAAGGCAAGTGCCGCCAGTTCTCGTGCGGACTGTGTGGACTGGGCTTCCAAAACAAGACAAAACTGAAGCTTCACCCTTGCAAGGCAGCACCACAGGAACGGATGTACCCGTGTCCACAGTGCAGCCAAGTGCTCGGCTCAAGGGAGGAGTTCGAGGCGCACGTCGCATCACACTCGGGTACATGATAGAATAACTAGAGATACAATAATAATGTTTTAGCAGGAAAGTAGTACAAATATCTTAGGTTTAACAATAGATTAGCACCTTAATTGGGATGATCGAGTTCACACAATTTTAGAAAGGATTAACTCAGGATTAACTCAGGAGTTTGTGCTTAAAAAAGTGGCATTTTACTGTGATTTGAAAACTTTGAAAAATATTTCTTTAGCTTACATTCATTCTTACATTTCTTGTTGCATTACCCTTATGAGCCTAGAAAGAAGATAAACATGGTTAGTTATCTTGAAGCAGCAAAAAAACTCATCCTCGCATTATGATCAAAATTAAACATGATGAGTCAGCCAAAGAACACTTTAAAAATATTAACAGTTTTTTTACAGTATATCTCTGAATGTATTGTCCTTAATAAGGTATCAAAGTCTTTGGTCCATGACACATCTTGAGCTATATAATTTTAGATGTCTTTGAATGTCCTTAATTTTTTTGTAAAAGTCAACTTCCAAAGATAGAAAATCTTGAAAGTTTTTAATTTTAAATGTTGATTTTTTCTTGTGTGTGGTTTCAATTTCAATGTAAGTTTGATCGCCTGCATTTTTTACCCATTATCCATTTTAAGTATGTTTCAATTGTATTCCACCGATGAAGACCTTTGATTCTATAACGCAACAACTTATGTTTACATTGCCAATTTTTTTCTGACCTTTTGGCTGCCTTTCATTGAAGGCAAACAGTTAGGAAATTTATGTCATCCTTATCAATGTATATAAATGTCATATATTAAGTAGGGGTGTGCGAGTACTCGAGTGGTCGAATAGTTGTGGTCGAATACTAGCACTATTCGGCTCGGCTCGAGGTTATGCCAAACTATTCGAGTGGTCGAGCTGAAAATAATTACAGAAGCAACAATTCCACAAAAGAAAAAGAGTTAAGAAGAAAACTCTGTACTAACAATTATTTGATTTATTAATTAATGGAAAAACGCAGAGAAACACGGCAATTATAATTGAGCTGTGTGATCGCAAACAGGGTTAGGGAGGCAAGACGATGGCAGGTGCGCGGGGCGGGGTTTGTTTACGACGCAATAGGACCACGCTAATGACCTTGACTGGTGGAGTCAACACACGCACGCACTCTTACATGCACCCACACACACACACACACACACTCACACACCCTCGCCCAAAGAAAGGTCCTATTAGTTTCCACTTCATTGTGTAATTATCATTTTGATTCGTGTGCTGTTCAGTGACCCTTAGTAATTTTGGGTTATATTCTGCAAAACAACACATTTCAAAATGCATTTGATTTGCATTCCAAGAAATGTTTTGGTAAAGTTACATTAACATTTTATTTGACAAATTTATTAGACTAATTTGGTAACTAAACATTTAAAATAATTTATTGTTCTTAAATTTTTACCACTTAGACAAAAAGATGAACAATAACTTGTTTTTGTTTGCGTGCTCTTATCTTGAATAAATTATCCCAAGCGACCCTCCCCCTCACCCAGCGCCGGACCCTCTCCCCCCTTCACCTTACCCACCCATCCCAGCTGACAGATGCCAAACAATAGAACACCTGACCTTGGTTTTTTGTCCACATTGGACCCTTTTATTATTCCTTGTTCACTCAATTAGAAGATCTTTTAACCGTGGTTTTGGGTTATCCGGGATCCTTCAACCAGTCATTACCCCGGTTAATCGGGAGTTGACTGCGTTTTACTTTTTTCATTTAATGGCCAAAAAATGGCCTTTTGGGAAGATAAAGATGGTATTTTTACAAAAAAATTATCATAATTTTTTTTTTTTTTTTTTTTTGCTGTCTGGGCTTGGCTCGGCTCGGCTCGAAACTCGAATATTTCATTACCAGCTCGGCTCGGCTCGGCTCGACCAGAAAATTCACTATTCGCACACCCCTAATATTAAGATAACTCAAAGTGATTTTTTTTTAGTTTGTATTTTTCTATGTCATGAAGTGCATAAAATTAAGCAAGATAATTTAACCCTTTTAAGGCCGACGACCATGATAGGCCCTCTTGGTTAACGGCCAGGTTTTTAACTCCCATGGTTACCTTAAAGGCCAATGTGTTTTCACTTAGCGAGCATAGTTTTATTTAAATATTCATAACTCCTTTATATATTATCATAAAGCAATATTTTTTTTTTACTTTTTTTCCATTAAATTATCTTGAAAAATATATATGTATTTATGTATCTTATAAATCTACTGCAATTAAAAAATATTAAATATACATAAAAATATTTATAACATTTGTAAAAAAAATATATTTTTTGTTATTAAAAAATATTCAACCTTAAGATATTTCTTTTTAGTACATAAATTCAGAAAGTAAAACAAATTATTAGCGAAAAAATTTTTTTTGAAGGTCCTAGCCTACCTTGGTAAATCATTAGCAAACAAATCTTAGCCTAAGTCATCCATGTCAACAAATCTTACATCACTCACGGCTATGTCATTTACAATTATTTTCGCTTGCAGGTGATTTTTCCGATTTCTTTTGCTTATATTGATAGAAAACACACTCAAAAGAAATTTATTAAACAATTATTTTGTTTTTTCAAACTGATAAAAACATCACATAACCAACAAAACACGACGATAATACAACAATAACACTTACCGCTCTATAGCAACGAACCAGGTGACAAACGTCATTATAATGTGCAAAGAGAACTAATATTGCCAAAAAGGCCGTATTTAAAAAAATAAAAACCCGTCTTTTAACCTAAAAATATACAACATGTAGTGAAAATTTGGTAAAGATAGCTTTCATCGTTTCTGAGATAGCATTTGTAGCGCGGCATCGTAGTTCCAGTTTTCTCTCCGGCAGCGCTAGCGGCTCAAGATGACAATTGGAGCGCCTCGACCACCAGCCTCGGTGGATCAGTTGGTTAAGGCGTTACCTTTCTGGCCAGAAGGTAGCGCCTGGGGCGGGTTCGAATCCCGCCCGGTTCACCGAGGCAACCGGGAGTTGGTGTCAGTGCACAAATGCATATGATATCGGTGTCCTCGGGATAGGCTCCTGGCACAAGCTGCCAGGAACCCTTAAAGCTCCGGTGAGGCAAGCCTATGCTTTTAAAATATTGGGAGGACCTGATATTGTATGTATTTGTGCACAGACACCAGCACCCGTTTTGCTATTTTAGAACGTCGAATTGAAAGCCTAGCCTTACGGCGTTTTTTGTGTTAATATTTTTACATTTTTTGCAATATAAATTTAAGTATTGGGGTTGTATGATGATTTAAAATGTTCGGGGAGGGTATTAGAGTAACAAGAACAAAAAAAAAAATATTAGACGGATGTCTATTACGGCCGTCGGCTGCCGACGCAACTTTGGCCACAGGGGCCTATTACGGCCGCCGGCCTTGAACGGCATTTTGACCAAGGGTGTCTATTACGGCCGTTGGCCTTAAAAGGGTTAAAACAATCACAATTATTCTAAATCATTCAAATTTTTAAATGAATGACTAGTTTAATTGTATTTCAGTAGGCCTTTTTTCATTTTGCCATATGCATAATGTGATGTAAACCCAACTATACAATGCAAAAACTAGGAATTTTTTGCCCTTAAGGTGAGCTTGTTCGCCATGCTCACTTGCTGGCAGGTTTAGTTTGTTTGCTGAACTCACTTGCCGTCAGCTTCAGCTCGTACTCAGCTTGGGCTCACTCGCCCCAAGTCTACTTTATATACAATATACTTTAGTTTTGTATTACCAATCTTCCCTCAATACCTTAAATAAAAACAGCTCTTTATAAATTAATATTCCTTAGTGTAATCATGTGTATATCAGTAAAATCTTGCTTCCATAAGAATAACATGGTATTTTGAAGATGTGTGGGGCAAAACCCTATGGAGGTTGGGAGGATATCGTAAATTTTTCTGGAGTTTTCACGTCAAGAGCTTTCAGTGAAGTATATGATTGTGGGGGTTTTGACTTCTGCAGATGCTTAAACAACTTGTGTTACTTCCTACATTTAAAACCCAACTTCCATTTATAATATTAGTAGGATTTATGCTGTTGCTTCTTGGTTAACAGTTAATCTTTCGTAGACTTTAATTTGATATAAAATGCTTATCAGCTGCCTTTCCCTTAGAGAATATTTGCCTTAACTTTGTGAAAACCTACAAAACTAGGTGAATAGTCTGTTATCGCCTTTAGTTGACCCATGTTTTAATTTGCCCCAGGCATGACTGACAGAGCTCTAAACACACAAGCGATCTCGCTCATCACCACCGGAGACAATGGAAGACGATCCATCTGAGATTCTGAGTGAGGGTAGTCCTCAAGGTTGTCTCAAGTACAAGTTAGTGTATATAGTGATTGTTTCTCAGGCTCTCTAAGATTGTATTTTAGTGTAGGCCTACACTTTGTACATTTGTATCGGTTGTGCGTTCTTGGCAGGTCAAAGAAAAGTGATTTCGAGTTTAGTTTGTAATGTTTTACAATTTTTAACATACGTGCCAGTAGTTATTCTGATGGATTATACACTTTTGACCTTTACTTATCAATTCTATGGTTGCTGATGTAGTATTTATTTGTGATTTTTGTATGAAAGACCAGTGATAGATATTTTGTCAGACAGGATCATGAGATAGTATCTATTTGAATTAGTAATGTGTGATATTATTATGATTTTATGAACAAAGCAGGGTGTTTGTATGTTGACTTAAAAGCAGGGTCATGTATACAAGGATGTTTACATTACTATTATAGGTTATAAGAACTTAACATTATAATTTATTACTTGAAAGCTTTGCTATTTAAGGTGACACTGTTTTGAACTGTTTCACTGTGTACATTGTAGTGAGAAGTAAAACTTTAGCCTTTAGCTAAGAGTGCCCTTATTATTATGGTTTTATTGGGAAAAAACTAAAACTATTGAACTAAACTATTTTCAAATTTTGAGGGATTATTTTGTCATGGTAAGCCCTACGCACTATATATTCAATCATCAGCAATAAAATTTCAATACACATGTCTCAGTATTGAAATGTTAACCACTATTTATTACTTTTCAGTCGTATTTGTGAGTGCAGTAAGTTGAAACTTGAAATATTTTCTATTTTTAATGTAAATATTACATATGAAGTATTAAGAAAGACAAAGATATGTACATAAATGTAATTTATATGAGGCAGATAATTTTTTATTCCTCTCCACACAACAAAACCTATGAAATACAACCTTTAGACGTCACATGATTTAATAGATGTGTATAAAATGGATAGGTTGAAATCAGCTGAGAATTGTGAATAAACATAATCTAATCAGAAATATATATATAGAAACCTTTGTATGTTGGGCCTCTGTGTAATCAATAAATAGCCACAAGGAATATTTTTTCTGTTATGTTTCTAACTCAGTGAGTCCCAATTTGTTGTCGCTTGCGGCACACTTAACCTTAAAAAGATTGTTCCTTGCAGTCAAATTTGAATTGCTTGAGGTAGCTGGCAGTAGCGCTGGTCGTTTGGCAACTATAACATTTTCACTGTCT
Organism: Neoaliturus tenellus; assembly: GCA_030545055.2. Lineage (NCBI taxonomy): Eukaryota > Metazoa > Arthropoda > Insecta > Hemiptera > Cicadellidae > Neoaliturus > Neoaliturus tenellus. The sequence continues at coordinate 264,033,900 of CM061531.1, forward strand.
TTTTCAAAATGATCGATCTAAAACCGAGGTCAATATGGTAACAATTTTATTTACTTAAATTTTTCACCACAAAAGCAGCAACTAACTGCTATGTGCAACATAGTGCCCCATGAGTCATCAAACCAAAACTGACCACCCCTCTCCAACTTTACCACCAGATGTTAAAGAAAATTTTAGTATGAAAACCCACCAATTCCATTCAATAGAAAACAGCCATTGACCTATCACCGCCTGAGCTGAACGTTCAGCTGATTTGTGTACTTGTACAAATCCATCTGAGGACAGATGAACACCTTAGTCATCTGCTGACCTCGCTAGGCATATTATTGTTTGTAACTGTTAATTCTTACTTTTAATTTTCTCTCAGTTTTATTTTTCTTGTCCTGTGAGGCATATCTACCAGGTATTGCGACACACAGTTTGGGACTCTAAATTATCTACCTAATTTCTCATGGGTTGTAAAGTGTTTTTGAAGCTCTTTCAGAGATATATGACTTTAAACTGAAGAATACCTAGGTTATCTTTTTTATTATATTTTCCTTGTAGGCTACTTTTAATTCTTCAACATGGTTCACACTTTCCGAAAATGGTCAGGGAAAACCTCTGTATTTTTATTAAAGTCAAGTGTATTCAAAACTAATTTAATTTTTTTATTATTTATTTATTTATTTTATTTATTTGCAATATAGAGGAAATTAAAGTACTCTTTTCTGTATTATAAAATTTCACTTGATTTACTATATAGTAAAAATATAAAGTCAAGTGGTGTAAGTTAAAGAAAAATGCCTTTTTCTGCCAGACATTATCCATTAAATAAAGGTGTGAACTATGTATTTAACACTGCATAATTTATCTGTTATTAAATAGTGCTTGCGAGGGGTTCAACTACATATTTAATGTTCAGTAATGTGCTTGAAGATTAAGCTATACAAAGCAATACATTAAAAATGGGTATTACATTAGGATTAGCTTAACGATTATCATTGATATTTTTACATTATAAATTCATCATTGACTCTTGATATTTATCAAATCCCTTTTTAGTTGTGGGTTCTTTTTGATCATGTATTTGTAATATTTTAACATTGATTACTCATCCGGTGTTAGGTGTAATAAAGGTGGGAGCAAAATCCATCTGCCTTAAATCCAGCACTGGGAATCCAAGCAGATTATCAGATATTGAAATGCTTGTAATTCAGTTTTTCAGGGAACACTAATGTCTCTTCTTCTGAATTGAATTTCAGAACATTTTGTTTACTCGTTTATTCTCTCCAGTGGAAACATAATGTTCCCGCTGTGCTTTTCATGTGTTGTAGGAAACTCCCTGTCTGTGATCCCCTAGCCATCATGTGCCATATTGATGGTTTTGCTACAATCTGGGCATTAGATTATATTTTTATGTATTGTTCGCTCAATATTTTTAGAATTTTATACACTAGCTAAAGTGTACAGTATTTTATACACTGATTCTATTTATTTTTATATCACTGTTGCTCGTTTCATGTCGGTCTATATTTTTAACGATTTGATTATTAGTAGAGGTGTGCGGATAGTGAAATTTTTTTTCGGATCGGATTCGGTTCGGATAGTTAAGATTCGGATCGGTTCGGATTGGATAGTAACAGGATCGGATCGGATAGTTTTCGGATTCGGATTTTTGCGCAGTAAACAGAAAGGCAAACAAGTAACCAATTTAAAGCCACAATTTTTTAATTTGGTCTAGGCCTTGATTATAAAACAGTTTAGGAATATCAAAATCAATCAAATTAACAACAATTCAACTATTTTTAAACTTTAAAACAAAGTCAATTTATAATTTGTTATGATCAACGTAAACATCAATTGGCCCTAGGCCTAATACCTAAATGAACATGTCAACATTATTTTGAACTGCGCCTAACCTAAGCTCTAATTAAAGAGAGTTGCCATAGGCCTAGGTCAAAACTACTCACCAGGCAAACATCCCAGTGTATAATATGATAAAGTAGGACTTTCAACAAAATATCATTTTATTTGAAAACAAAAAGATGGTAGGAAACATAACCTAGCTCCAGCTTGCATACAAAGCATTCTGTAAACAGTCATTTTCAGTTTTAGCAAAAGACTTCCATATAACACTTATTTACTCTTTCTTTTCCTTGTAGATAAGAATAATTAAGAGACAATAAAAATATTCAAATCAGTTTAAAACACGATCAGAGGTATAAAGACATAACCTATCAACATCAAAGAGCAAATAATTACAGACGACAACAGAACGAGAACGTACAGTTGAATCGCGATCGCGATCCAATGCCTTCCCAAGTTCATAGTCAAACGCGATCGTAATCTTCATTAGATTAAATCTTATATAGAGTCACGAAACGACGAAACTACGAATGATGAATTGTTCCCAACAACTAGCGCTCAAAATACCACGACACTAGCGATTCAGGCGGGTGGAATAAAAACTAGAGCTTCTCGAGCTGCCGTGATTGGCTGAGACTTGTATCTTTACTGCTAGCGCTCCAAGCGGGAGGGTTCAGAATTGGCACTTTGTCAATTGTGCAGTTGAATGTTAAACACTTAACCTTGGTCGCTGGGTGTCGTGATTATTTCGCGTTATTCTATTATCTGACTTCTTATTATTAGTCTGCTTCAGTACTTTGGACGCCATTTTAGACGTTCTGTCGCATCGTCACCATTTTATGCAGAATGGCCATCGCGCAAAACACAATATTTGACAATATTTGTACATTGATCTTGTCTTTAACACCAGATTTACACTCTATCCGGGAAAGTCGGATATCCGACCCGAATATACGGATATTAATAAAATCTTCGGATCGGATTCGGATATCCGATCCGATCCGAAACCGAACCGAATTTTCGGATATCCGCACACCTCTAATTATTAGTAATGAAACATTATTTGGTAACATTCATTAAAAATGTGGTTTCACTGTCCAAGTTGAAGGCTTGTCTGAATTTGATTTCTTTTTTGTTTACTTACATATTTTTTCAAAACCCATACAAATAATTCAAAACCTTTTTGAGCATCGCACAATATAAAATCCTGTTTGTCAACAATCAAAATAAATCATAAAAATCTTAAAAATCACTTAAACCTGTTATAACTTGATCTTGAAAATATTTTTTTAATTTAATTTTCTTTTGGAAGTTCCGTTGAAACAGTATAGTTTGACCCAGATCAACAAACAACTTTTCATGATTTGACACAACATCAATAATTTTAAACATTTCATTAATTTTATATTAAAAGGGGGCTAAAGGGTCAGTCCTAGTGGGCGTTGCTGAAACTACCTGAATACGTTTCGCATTGTTTATTTACAAGCATACTGAGGGCGGGAAACAATATCTATTATTCGGAGTAAAACACTGATGACAAAGAAATGCTGCTGCACTTCAGCATGTGTGCAGCCCAAGACTCAGGTAGATGATGGTGGGGAAGGAGATTTGGCCGCAGAAAATTGGCTCTTAATTAATTAAACATGCTATTCATTGGATACATTCATAGCCTGTGCGTCCAGCAGTTTCAGCGGCTGTCAGTGTTGTGGGTCTCACAGGTCAAAAATTCATCGTGCATTATTTCACCACTCCAATGTTTCAGTTTTATTTTAGGTGTGATAAAAGTGGGAGGAATATTAAATGAAAGATAAAGACTTGGGCTATTTGATCTACTTTTCAAGTTTTTTTTATATTTTGAATCCATATAAAGCTAATGAATTAAAGTTGACTCAACTTTGATCCATTATAGCTTGATATGGATTCATAAAATAAGTAAATAAATAAATAAAAACTAGATCAAGTAGCTCAAGTCTTTATCTTTCATTTAAAACCCGTCCCACTTTTATCAGACTTAAAATAAAATAGAAACATATAGGAACAGGTGAAGCACTGCATGACGTTCTGAGAGCAGCCCTTTAGCCCCCTCTTAAGTATCAATTTTATACATTAGTTGTGATTTTGATTGAAAATTGTGCTGAGGAAGTCTCTCTGGTCATTTATAAAAAACTAAATGTTTGAAAAAGAAATTTAAAGAAGTCAAATTCAATTTGATAAATTTAAATTTTGTGTTGACTTTTTTTTATTTGATAATTCATAAATACTGAAATAGTTCAAATAGTTGATTATGTTCAAAATTGTGTTTTGGTAAGCATTAAAATGAATTCACACATTATTTATATCAACATGCACATCATACTGTACATATTATTAGTTTTTAATGATCAATATTGGGTAATCTTTTTTAATTATTCTGGTTGTAAAATGTTAAATTGAAACGCTGAAGCTTTTGTAATTATTTTAAAGAAAAACAAAGAAAACCTTTTATTTATATTTATGTATTTATTTTTATTTAGATTAATGATTTTAGACTGCTTAGACAAATATGACCCTAATTATTTGTCAGAATTGCTTGTAAAATTTCAAAGTAAAAGGCTTTACGTTCTATGTGTAACAGAATTTTGTTTGTGTTAGTTCTCAGCTAAGTGCATCAGTTCTGCCAAAATGTATTGTTGAAAATAATTAAATGACAATAATTTGACTATTTCGAGCAATATTTAAATTTATAATAACATGCGTAAAGTAAAGTTCATGTGTAAAGTAGTTTTTCAGAAGCACCTCTTATATCAGACAATAATTGTTAAAACTTTCAAAATCACGATTCTCATTTATTATGAAACTTGACAATTTGTGAAAAAACTCATCAAACTGTATTTTAACATTTAAGAGTAGCCTATGTGCACTTACATGAAATGCTCATTACGCTATAGTATAGGGATATAAGGTTTTCTGTGTGTATTATTAGTATGACATGTACATATTTTGATTGTGTGTACAATAATAATATATTTTTAAAGATCCCAGTGTTTTACAGTATTTTTGTATAATGTAGGTATAGTAGAGAGTTGTTTAGCTTTGTTAGTACAGGTGCCACTTTATAGCATGTTAAGACACTTTAAAGCAAACAATATTCATTAAATTTTATGACATATGTAATGTCCAACAGCCGTTATATTATGTCTAAACTAAGGGTTTTAATATTTAAAACGTTTTACATTACAAAATATTTTTGTAAACAGTTTTTTTTTTTCTAAAGCTCTTAAATTGTTGTTTTGTAAATGGTTTCTGTCGCATGAACGCAGTCACAATCTTTATTTACACATGTACATGCTTAAAAACAACAAACATGTAGAAATAGTGTTAATTTATAATTAGTTCTAAATCATTAAGTTGTTTATTTATCTGACACCTATTTAACTTACTTCTTGAAACAAGTATTTTATGTCATAGCTTAAGTTGTCCATAGTCTGTATGATCAATTGCTCAGGTTTTTTTCATAGTCCAAATACTTTTACCTCATTTTCAAGTTGAGTTATAATAGTTTACTTCAATTATTTAATACAAACATATTTTGCTCAGGGTATCTCAAAGAAAATTACCAGTTATAACTTATATTTGTTGATTGTTACGTAATGTAAAGTTTCCCATGACTTTCTACTTTAAGGCTCATTTATATAAGAATAGTATTTTTTGTCGCCAATACAGGAATTGTATTTACTCTAACATAGTTCAGTAGATTTTTGCTTTGTAGTTAATACTAGTTTAGGGTGAATGCTGATTGTTACTTTTTAAAATTTTTTTTTCCTCATGTTTCTATTTAATTTTTACATTACTAATTATTAGTCTTGAATTGTATTTTCGTGGGATTGTCAATATTCTCTATAAGTTTATTTTCCTAATTTTGTTTTGCAGTATTATTTTAGATTTTTTTTTTTAATTTTTTATTATTAATTATTCCTATGTCTTGTTCTGTGAAAGTGTTATTTTCAAATAAAACCATTTTTTAAGAATTAAAAAGAAATGCTTTGTAAAAATTGTATTTTACTGGTTTTTATTCTCTTTCTAGTATTCAAGAATCTTGTTGATAAGTGAAACTAAAAAATTCAACGAGAGAAATGGATATATTGAAATGGCTAAATCTTGAGTTCAATACTCTGTTACTAACTTGTTACAAAAAAAAATCCTTGATAATAACCTAACAAATTAAAAAAAAAAAAAAACTATTTTGAAAGTCTAAGACTGTAACTGTACAACCATTTTACTTTAGTGTCTGGTAGCTCAAGTGTTTGTTATTGCATAATCAGAAATGTTTCTTGGCCTCAGTGTGGTATTTATGGCAGCTCTAGGTTTAGTATCTATGTTAATTTTTTTTCTGCTACCTGAAATCGCTTTATAAGTGGCAAAAACAGAGTTTTTACCATTTCGTTTCCCTGTGTCGGATTCATAACCATTAAGGTGCGGCTACACATAGCAGGAAAGGACACGGACAGGACAGTTTCTGATGAATGCTCCCTGTGTTATCAAATGGGAGCGGCTACACATAGCAGGAAAGGACACGGAAAGGACACGGACAGGACATTTGTCGTGTCGGATGGATCGCCAAACGAGCATTCATCCGCCACTGTCTTGTCCTGTCCGTGTCCCGTCCTGGTATGTGTAGCCACCCCTTCCGACACTATCAGAAAATGATAACGGTAGCTCAGTGTAGTGAGTGTGGCGGCCGGCGGGATGAGCCGTGTCGGACGGCTGCGCGCGCAGCCTTCCGACTCAGAAAAATCCTGTCCGTGTCCCGATATGTGTAGCCACCCCATCAGAATTTTGTCCGTGTCCTTTCCGTTTCCTTTCCGTATCCTTTCCTGCTATGTGTAGCCGTACCTTTATTTTCGTTAGAATTTTCCACACACTCGAGTTTTTTCCCCTCAAACTGGCATTTAAAGAAAATTTGTATTAAAAAGAAACTATACAATTATAGTTCACACCAAATTATACATTTTGTACAGTTTTTATCAGTATTCACTTTTTTATTTCAATTTGATTCATTGGACATCGTTTCTGCAGGTAAACTCTTCCCGTTGGTACAGTCATGTGTGAGATGGACTTCGCAATCCATCTCGCTGGCTAATCCCCTCCGCGGTAATGATCATCTAAACTAACCTAAATATTATCATTTTCAAGTGAAAGGTTACTATTATTAAAAGTTACCTCCCAGAAGGCCTCCTTCATTTATGGCTTGATTAATGACTAAATAAACCAGACTTTAAGCCAAACTAATTTTCCGTTTGAATAACTTCCTGATTATCTATTTTATGTATCACATATTCTTACTGCATTATCCCAGCATGGAAATGTTTAGGATATATAACTTATAAAAATAGACCAATGATTCAAATCCCTTTATACCAAAACTGGTCAAACCTTCAAAAAAATTTATGAACGTTTAGTGACTCATGTTTTTAGTTTTTTAGCCAATTTTTAATTTAGTAATTTTTTTTAATTCTATTTTTTTTCCTCTTGAAGAATGTGTTCAGTTATATGTGCTAAAAGTATGGTTTTGTAAACTGGGGTGCTTTGTTAAAGAGTTTGAACACAAATATTTGATAATTTGATAATATTCCCCCAACTATAAATTTACTAGGAAACCTTTACGATTGACGGAATCTTTGAGGTGCTCTCTTGTTAGTGCTTAACCTGGTTTATTCAGTTATATTAATTAAGAGGAGAACCCAAATAATTGCACAATTATTAATAATTACACTACTTACCAAATTTATTCATTTACTCGTTGATCAAGGTATGGTACAGAAACTTCCTTAATGTAGTTCCTTAATTTTTATCAATTAAGTGACAATCATTTTATGTGTTTAAGTTGATGACTAAAACATAAAACAACAAACATTTCATTTTAGGTGTTACAAATTTTATAATTTGGTTCTTTTATACTTATGGATTCTGCAATAACACCTGTTAATTATAATAGTATAGAAACCACTCCCCACTCTGTTCTAAATAACTGATCAATACGAACAAATTTAATGACTTTATAAATGTGATGAATTGGTAAAAATCTTATATTGATATTATTTTGCTGGTGATATTTACATTTGCTAGTTTACTTTTTAGTTTTATTATTTAGTTTTGTTGTGAATGTTATATAAGTGTGATTTGTACTTTGATTATTTTTAAAAATTTGTTTGTAATTAAATATGGTATGCAATTTTTAAATGTTTACTTTATTAACCTACCTTTTCTGACTTTTCAAGTAAGAATTTGGATAGAGCAGCATTTTTTTATCAGGCAGCATTCTATTTCTGTAGTGTATTTTTTACATTCTATATGGAACGTATTTTTCTTGTCGGTCGCACAATCAATTTTGTAAAATTTTACTCTTAACTCCCTTGAAGAAAACATAAGGTGTGCATGGTAGGAAAAAAACCGTGTATACCACTAGATAGGGAGTGTCCTGTAGATAAACAGAATCTCATCAGGACCAATAATCATAGACTTTCAAACATGTTCATGACTGTAAATTCATATTAGAAACCTCAATAAGTCGATTTTCAAGGGGTCATACAAAAAAGATGTCGTATCAAGGTGGTTGCCTAATCGAGTGTCATGTTATTAAGGTAATTTGGTGATAATTTGTCTTATGGAGGTGAGCATTAAGACTGAAATGTGAACCTGCCTTTATCACAATAGCAATATGTTTTAGCCTCTAAGGATGTGGAAGCCCAACATGCATATAGAATCAAATTTTGAACTTAAATTTTAATTTCCATTTTTAAAAATTGACTCTCCAACTCCAAATTCTAATGCCATGATTCTTTTTTTTAGTTGTTTAGATTTGACAAACAGGTAAAGTAAACAACATATATGGTGACAGCAGACATATGCTAGACTGGAAATTGTAATCTGACAGGAGTTTCAATTTTTTTTACTTGAAGAGGTCCATAGAGAAAACTTAGAGATTTTGATGTGAATAACTTCTACTTGTGGGGGTAAAATTAAAACTGATTTGTTGGACTTATGTGGTGAACTTTGAGTTATAGAGGTAATGTTTGTAATTCCTCTAATTATAGAGGAGGTAATGAATGTTTGATTACCTAAAATTATAGAGGTAAAAAACATTGTACTTGTAAAATTATCTTGTGTTATGTATGGTTTTTCGTTTGACTTGGGGCCGGATACTCCTAGGATCTTGGGAATAATCCGAGGGACTGAGGGTGTCAATTTACCCACATTAGAGAGTCAACTGTAATTTTAATCGTTTTCTCCTTTAAAGAGGTTGGCAGGCCTCTTTTTGCCTTTCTTAGCCCCATATCCACGTAGACTATTGATTTGAGTGTGGGTGGTTCGTATTAGACAAAGTAAGCGGGTGAGCTGCTACTGTATGGGTGAATGGGACTGAAAAAAACTTCCTGGCAGAACGCAGACAAACTGACGACTTCGCTGCCATGGTCCCGAAGTCTGGCATGATAACCACTCACGCACAATTTAATACAATTCTTACATGTACATTTGTCATCAAAGTGCACTTATAGTTGAGGGTTTTACTCACGTCATAAATGAAAGTAAGGTCACCCTAATTCGGCTTTATTCCTCTAGGTACTGTAAAATTTTGATACCCTCTCTATCCGCTAGGTGTTTTATAGCATTGAAATTGAACTAAACAAATATCACTAATCAATAGGAAAGAAAGAAAGGGGTGTGGTAGGCATAACTTCCCTCAGGGGCAGCTCGTGAGTTTTTTAGCGCCCGTGCAATGACTAAAATTGCCCCCCGATTGACAACCGATCCTCAGACCCTGCTCCTCGTGGGTAACTCTTGACTAAACTGTTACGACCTCACGTGCGCGCTTCGCCTCTATCCGACCACCATATACAAAATGATATATTTTCACGTACATCACCAAACGGTTTAATTTAAAAACAAAACAAAAACCTTTACTACATTTTCTTTATTAAGGTTTAAATTTTTGGCATTAGCCTTCATCAGGAACAAAAAATACAATGTAAATATAAAGAATGATTTTGACATTATAATTGATCAGATGGATATTTTTGGAAGAAATTACTTTTAGTGGGTAAGTTGTGTGGAACTATTTTCATTTTCATATACAAAATGAAAAACTTAATATTCTTCTAAAAATACTGAGTTTTGTCAACTTCAAAGTAATAATCAGGGTCATATAGCTAATAATAACAAATTAACAGGTGATAATAACATTAATACTATCTTTAGTTGTTCTAAAAAATGAAATTTAAGGCAACAAATAAGTGAACTCCATTAAAAAAAAAATAGTCATTTACTGTATTACACTTCTTATATGAATTTTTTTAAGGGATGGGCGGGAATGGATTTTTAGTTCGGGACGGGAATTTTTATTTCCCGTCCAATTTCGGGACGGGATTGCTCTTCTCGACGCTATCGGGAAATATTCGTTTTGACTTTTATCTGAATGTCGTATAAAGGCAAATTAATGTTAAATATCAACTAACTGGTTCTGTTTCCAAATTGTTCCACTTGTTTTGTGTAACTGGCTGGGTAGCTGAGTGGTTATAGTGCTCGCCTTTGAATCCAAAGGTTGCCGGTTCGATCCTGAGAAAAGTTAGTAGCTTTTTAAAGGTTTGATTCCAAACCCAGTTGCCATTTGTCATTGGGCTATTAATTAATGATGCTTTCTAACAACTGGTCGATGTTAAATAGTAACAAGACTGGGGTTTGGACCGTTCCCCGTCAAAACGTTAAAAAATGCCACTGGTGTAGAAACACCAAAAAAAAAAAAAAAAAAAAAAACATACACAATGAACCTCCTTTTGTTGAAAAGATTTAAAATATCTAATTTTTATATGTGCAGTATACAATAAGAAAGGGTAAAGTATAAATTTTCTTGAAACAAAAAAATTTAAATCGAATCACTAAATATATATATTAAAAAAGTTTATTAAACATTTTACAAAAATTTCGTTGAATGAAATATTAAACGTTTTTTATAAAAAATGAAAAGTAAAATTATGTACAAAAAAATATAGATTAACACAATTTGAAAAATTGAAGAAAACAAAACTGTGTTACATAAATAGGCCTAAGGCCTGCTCAGTTAAAAAACAAACAAAAAACAACAAATTTAAATTATAAAAAATATTCACACTAAGGAATGAAGTGGTTCAACAAACCAAAGCCATTTATGACCCCCAAGAAATGTTTCTTTTTTTCTTTTTTTATTCTTATTGATTTAATTGAGACAGGTTCTTACTTAGAGATTATCATAAAAATTAAAAATATACACTATTAGACCTAATTATTTTTGTTTCTATGTATTGTATTTTCAATTTAGCTATTTTTGCTATTTAAAAAAAGGAGTGTATGATGAAAAAATCAATAAAAAACCATAAAAGTTTAAAGTTATAGACGTCAAAATCTAATAAATGTATTTGTAATGTTTAGTTAAAAAAAAAATATTTAATGGAATTTGATGTTTTTCATTTAAAAATTATATTAAATTTATATTTAAATCTCTTAGTTTTCTATGACAATTGGTTCAGAAAGTAGCATTTGGTGCTAGGAGCAAAAAACACCCCTCTTGAATAAATTACTGCCGGAGGTGGAACAATAGATAAGCTGAACAATAGATCGTCTCTGGCGTCCGTGGAATGTGGCTTCCACGTGTATTTGTGCCGTTCCTCGTTAGCGAGACCGCCGGCCGCGATCGCCGATCGAGAACGCCGGCCGCCGCGCCGGCGCCGTTCGGCAGTTCCCGCCCCGATAAATTCCCGAGTAAAAAAAAATCCCGCCCGATGATCGGGACAAATTTGCTCCCGAAAGTTTTCCCGAAATTTCGGGTCCCGTCCATCCCTATTTTTTTTTTTTTTTTTTTTTTTTTTTTTGTATAAAGTAACAGCTTCACAAATATAATTTAAATACAAATTTTTTTAATGATTAGACTACTATGTATTAATTTAACCACAAACAATGTCAATAGTTGGCTATCCTCCCAAATGAAACACATATTATGCTTGAATGGATTTTCAACTTTTAAATATACAGGGTGAGAAAAAGTCTGGAAACAATATTATATCTAAAGTATTTAAGTAATGAAACTGAAACTTCGCTAATTGATTTTGAGTCTCAAAGTCTACTTCCTAAGAACTTATTGTCCTTGGACCTCCAAGGGGGGAGGGGGCGGACTCCAAGGAGTCAGAAGAAAATGTAAGCAAAGGTCAATGTAGATCAAGTAAAAGGTCTCTATGAATGGAGAAAAATGCCGCAAACATGGTCTTAAAATGACTACCAAGTCAATGGCAGGCGATCAAACTTTCCATTAAAATCATATTGCTCAAAACAAAAAATGCAATAACTCTTGATACACTCAACCTTTTGAGGTCAGGTTTGTGGCAAATTGCTCAAAATGCAAAGTCTTTGAAAATGATGTAGGGCCTATCGTATGACGTAGGCGACTAAAGGTTTTCCCAAGACTTCCTCTAGGAGACGTCCATAGTGGAGTTCGTCACGAAAACTGCACTGGGAAGGGCTTCCCCGCAATTCTTTTTTCTCCATACAACTAAGTTTTACTACTTATTGGGAGAATTTGCTAAAACAGGTTTGTTTCATTGTACATGAAGTTTTGAATAACATTATGTAAATACTAATCCAACGTAATGCTTAAGTTTGTGTAATTATTTAAAGTTACAACTCATTGTATCACTAGTATCAATCATTGTTATCAACAGTTATCAGTTTCTAACTAATTATGTGCAAGAAAAAATCTATTGGCCTATTTTCAAATTGAAAGTTTATTAATATGAAAAAAATTGTTGTAGTTAGTATGCAATTGGAAACTTGTAAAACTAGTGAACCTCTAAGTAAAGTGATGCTTCATGATGAATTGATAAGCAATTGTTATTGATACAGATAATAAAGATGGATTTGGTTTATAGCAAGGAGTTCCTTGAAAATGTTCCACCTTGGTACATCATAGGATCAGTTGTTGGTTTGTTTTTGGAAGAATTTGTTGACTACCATAAAGAATTATACCGTTCTTGCCGGCTCAGAATCTATTTTGCCTTTAAATTCACATAAATGTGTGACATATTTTGTTAGTGAAAAACATAAGCTATAAAAAAGGTGAGTTAGATTGCTTTTAAAGTTATATGTTTGTTCACTACCTCAAGGATAAAGTTCAATAAATACTGGGACCTCTTCTCTGTTATACAAGCATTTCTATGGAAAGTATTTTATTGTACATGAAACCTTGGTAGAGCTTGTTTTAAATAGTTTTTACATGTATTTACTAAAATAAAATAAATTAAATCTAACCTAACATAACTATTTCTAGGTGTAACTTAAGGTTAGTTTAGTATTGCCATTATTAATTAATCAGAAAAATTTACACCAGCTGGGGTAAAAATATAGGAATGCCAATGCAAAATAGGCATTAATTATAACATTAATAGACTCTTTTATACCCCGTTCAAAATAAATGTGCGGTCGAAATGCAGATTTCAATTCCCCCATTTTCTCCCGTTCCTCCCACTGCCAACAATCTAACCAATTGCAACCACTAAGATTTGTACAGATGTTCAATATATAATGTCATTTTATGCCAATGTTTTGATTTTCCGTAAACAAATATTCTTATTTTGACGTTTGAGATGTAAAAAGAGGTGAAGTAACATGTTCATCAGTGCTGTTTTCTACTCTGAATTTCAAGGGCAAAATTAAATTAACATATGATTTTGAAGAAAAAAGGGGAATTAGGGGAAGTATTGGGGGGATTTACCTTATGGTGGAAAATAAAATTTTGTCTTTCGACCGCACATTTATTTTGAACGGGGTATAATAGACATAGCTTTAGGCATCAGACACACTCAATAACATAGCAAGAGATAATGGTCGGGTTCACGTTCATCCACCGCAACCGGGATTTAGACTATCACGTGACAAATCCCAAAGGTCAGGTGATAAATCCCGGTGGATCCTAGTGACGTATTTTTCTGCCACCTTATGAATCCACCGGGATTTCGATTGTTGACGTTCACGTGCCTTTTTTACTAACCGCAAAAAAATCCACCGAATCCTGGTTGCGGTGGATGAACGTGAACCTGACCAATGAGACATTCCAAACAAAAAAACCTGGTCTGTTTCTTTGCTACTGCTTCCATTACCGGCCTAGGCCAGAAAGTTTTGCCGGCCTAGGCCGAGAAAATAGGTGTTTTGTTGGTAGAAGTGAGGGTCGAAAAACAGGGGATATCGATGTAGTCTGATGAAAAATATGTATTGTCATTAATGCACATTGGCATTGGCATGGTTTAGGAAGTTAAAAAAAATAGATGTAATCGTTGAATGAAAAAGGTCCATTATATATTATAACGGAAAATAACCAGACTTACATCCAGACTTAACCAGAATACACGTGCAGTGAAAAGCTCCCACCAAAGCCAACATCATAAAAGTCAGCCAACATCAGCTGAAAGTCTATAAATATGACATTGTATTTCTGTCTACATTCCCAAGCTCCAGTGATCTGTTATAGTTCTTCACATCATCTTACTTAACAAAAAAAAAAAAAAAAAAACGATATTACAGATCCAAAGGGGTCTTTGGCTTGTGAGATTCTGAAACTTATTTCCCCAGTTAATTCATCAGATCATAGGACTTAGAACTTTTCTGCACCCCAGACAAAGTTAATTTTCTCCATAACTTAAAATCTGACCAAACATCTCTTCCATGCTACCTCCAGCCCATACATAGTTTAGAGTTACCTGTGATTTGCTATAAAAAACATTGATCAGTAAGAAAAAAAACATAATGTGAGCACACAGAACTAGATTTCATAACACAATGTCCCGATAAGTAAACTGTCAATTGGACGATTGTCAAACACATTTTGAAGCTAAATGACCTGACAAACTTGCAAGTAATAGTGGAACTCAAGTAGTGGGTCCACTACTTCTCATGCAACGAATACTTCCATGTGAGGTAAACGGTGTGGTTACTTTTTTAAAGCTCCTTGTGATTAGAGTAGAATAAAAAGATTAATAAATGTGAAATACTTCCCTTGGTTTTATTTTTCTCATTATTTGTAGTTGGGTTATGGATGTAAAAGAGATTTCTCCAACAGCAATAAATCAAAATTTAAATGTGATCTAAGGGCTCTAAATGGAAATAATTTTTTTTCTTAGAGACTGAGGACAAAACCTATAAAAGTGCCAAATAATTCTGATAATTTATCGAGAAAGTTCTCTTGAAGATAGAAAGACTAGATGTTTTAGCACCTTGTATTTTTTTGAATTCTAAAGTCAAATAGTTTTGGATCAGCAGCAGGAGCATATAAATTAAGGGGAAACTATATGCAATAGAAGTTATTTGATTTGTTATTGTTTGTTTTATGAGGGATTTGCTATCGTTTGCATAGTGTTGACCAAGACTTATTATGCATTCTTGATAAGGTTAGTGACTAAGTGATTTCTTGATAAGGTTAATTTACAGAGGAGTACAATCATAAGAGAGATAAAATTAACTTCATAATTGACTTTTATGGATGATAATTTTAAATTTATTGTACATTATCTTGAATTACTTTCTTAAGTAATATAAAATATTACGTAATGATTGGAAATAGATAATGCTTAATACTCAAACAAGATATTTGTTAGTTTTTAACAATCAAAATAACATTTTGAGTCTACAATTACTCAAGAAAACAAAATGCAAGTATCATATAAGCCCACTTTTGAGGTTGCACTCATTATTCAAATATCAGAACAAGTGAATCTAAGAATTTCTCTCAACTGGCTCTTACAGATCATCGTAGCTTCAATGCTTGTGAGGCCGGACTTTTGATTGTCAAGATGACCAAACATTTCACTGCGAGTGCTGCAACATTTGGAAACGTTTATGTGAAAGTAATTTTATAATGAATTGGTTAACTCGATACCTAGTTTATTATGCTGCATTATTCATCGTTTTCGAGCTAATCTTTGGATACAGTAAGTATGACTTAAATATTAATTATTATAAGCAATGTGTCACTTCAAAGAGCACTTTGAACAAAGTAAAGAAATCTTGGGGATATTCTTACATATTTAAAAGAATTATGTAATTTAAGGCATCTTTATTCCTGTTATAACTTTGATAATTTTTTTTTACTGATCTTAAAATTGTATAAATTGTTAAACCAACTAAATAGTTACTGTAGTTAATGAAATGACTAGTTTTAAATAAAAGATGGTGAAGGTTAAAAAAAAAAAAAAACATGCATAAAAGAAGGTGTATGCATACGAAGGTTCATGAGAATCGTGAAATCACCTTTGGGCTGCTTCATTACACATTACATTGACTCTTGTTGAGATAATCGATACATTTTTGCTTTAACTCAATTTTCTTGTCGTCAAACAACTTTAATACGCACAAAACACACATTATTTTAATAAAATGAAATGAAATGGTTTATTCGTCACAAAAAGTTTGCATACTTGTGATTTATTCACACATAAACATATGACACGTCATACAAAATGAAAACTAAAAACACAATGAAACTTAAATAATCTTTGTCATCTAGAAAAAAATCTACAGAGTAAGGACACAATGTCAGTAAATATTCCTTAAGCTTTTTTTTTTTGAACATAGTCATCCTTAATTCTAATTTAATTTGACTAGGGAGGTGATTGAAAACTTTCCTGCCTAGATACCAACAAGGGCGGATCCAGGATTTTTCCAAGGGGGGGGCGCAGGGGGATTTTAGAGGTGTTTCATACGTCTACGATATGAAAAAGGGGTGTATAGGTAGCTAGCCTCTTCTCTTGAACTTGTTAGGCCTACATGGAAACTTTTTAATGACAAAGTAACGAAATCATTTCTTTTGAGTAGCTACTTTAGCTTGGTATTTCTAACGGAAGATCTACTTTTCTCACTTCGTTCGATTTACCAACTCGAAAAACGCATCCTATGTACCGCTCCCCGGCGGTGGCCCACGGAACAAGACTCTACAAACAAACAGAATTGCACGCCCATCACTCCTTCACAACCAAACACCAGCGAGGATTTACGATAATGTCCGAACGAAGTTTGTGGAGCCGACATCACTAATGTGAACAGGGCCGCCCCGAGGGTAATAGGCGCCCGGGGCAAGGTTTTGACCTGCGCCCCCTAAATTAAATAATTGGCCTATCTTGTAAACTGTAATGTTAAATTACAGTTCGAAGCACTATATAATTAGGTGCATGGCTAACTTTTCAATGCTGTTAGTTTGAATACCGGTAAACTAATTATTTTAAGAATTACCTTCTACTACAAAGCTTTGTTGACACAACCATTTGTTGACAGCACATGGTCTCCCAGACAGCACGTAAGCTTAAACTAAGCTTGGTTTTAGAATATTTTTAGCTTATTAGACCAAGCTTAGTTTTTGGAGTTCATTCCAAACTTAAAATAAACTTGGTGTAATGAAATTGTGTTACTACACTAACCCCAAGCTTGGTCGGAGCTTATTTTAAAATTGGTTTACCAAGTTTGTTTTTAGCCCATAAACTAGGCTCACAACAAGCTCACGAAAGTGAGTTTAAAATAAGCTGCGTGATGACGTCAACATTTATTCTGGTCTGCGCATGCGCTCTATCCCTGGTCATTGTTTTCAAACCCCCTCCAACGGTCTTCTCTCCTACACAACGGCTTGCCACTTTAACGACGTCCGCCAAGACATCTTGAATAATAAGTTTGTTGATGTGCAAGATTTTTGTTCGATTTACAAATAATTCCGCGTTTGCCTTTATAAGTTTGAATTATTGTTTTTAAGTTCTTGTTAAGGTAAGTTTCAAAAGTTTATTCATGTTGAAAGCCTCTATATTTCCAAATAAACTAAACAAATCCGTATGAACTTGACCAACATTTGCCATTTCCATGCAATTTAAGTTCACAATTCCAGAGATATATTGCTGAAGAGTTTGATTGTAAATATTAATCTAAAATATCGTAAATAGCCAATAATGTATTGTTTGCTTTCACAACTAACAACTTGCTTGAAGGATTTTTTCAGATCAATCAGTAAGGTTATGCTACTGTTATTAATTCTGAAAACATCTCTACAATCTTATGCTGTAAGATTTGATAACAATATATTATGTTGAAATGTTAAAGGTATTTTGTTAATACAACGATTACCCTATACCTTATCACATAAAAAATATTAACTTTATAACTTAGTTCTTCTGCTCAACATCACAACCATTAAAATCATTAAATATTTCAATCATAATTTATAAATCGATGTGTAAAATAAATTGTGAAGTGGTGGAGGTAGCAAGTGTTGGCCCAGTTGATTCCCTTTATTCATTGGTTACTTGAAAATATTGAATTCATTCATATGAATAAACTTTTGAGACTCATCTTTAGAAGAATTTTAAAACAGTACAAATGAAATACATGTCTAATAATACATTTCCTTTATTTTTGTACAAATATTCATCCCAATGGGTTTTTGACAAACTATATATATTATTTACTCAAGTTTGGGGCAACTATAAAATGAGCAAAAATAAACCTAAAACTAGTTCACTCACATATATCAAAACCAAGCCTAATGTGAGCCTAAACCAAGTTCACTCACCTAAGTTAAAACCAAGCCTGATGGGAGCTTAAAACAAGTTCCCACCAAACTTAATATGTGTTTAGTAACGCCCTGCTTTATGAAGCTTGGTTAGCCAAGTTTGGAACAAGTATAAAATGAGCTTAAAATGAGTCTAGAACCAGTTCACTCACCTACGTTAAAACCAAGCCTAATGGGAGCTTAAAACAAGCTCCCACTAAACTTAATATGAGCATCTTTAATCAATGCATTTCTGGAGCAAGTTAAAAATGAGTTCAGGACAAGCTTAGAGTGGGTTTGGTTATTTGAGTTTGGTGGGAGTTTGGTGTTTAAACTTGGAATGAGCTTGGGAGTGGGAGCTTGGAACAAGCTCACGAACTGCCAACTTCGATCTTTAAAACAACTCCAAACTAAGCCTATAGACTTGGCTTCCCAAGCTTAAACCAAGCTTGGTAGCTTGGCTTGTTGGACTTGGAACAAGTTTGGAACAAGCTCCCTGTGCTGTTGGGGGTCTGGGTCTGGTTATAGTAATTTAGACTGTCACACGCGATAACCAAAGGCAACCTGCACATCAAAAATCCTTACTGTTGATTTAATACTATATAAAAAAGCATAACGATTTTTACAAAAATTGTTGTGATTCAAGAATGTTTAATTGAAGTCATCAATGCATTCAACAATACTGTGATCTCATAGTACAAAATAGGCCTAACACAGGAGTGTGAATATAGAATGGCGTTTTCAAAGACGAATAAAATTTCAAATAAAACTACTCATTCCCCGACTAATAAATTGTTTAAAATGTTTATTTAAACTAATCAACAAAATTATTACTAAACTATTTGTAACAAAAATATTTATTGATGGAGTCTTTATACTTTTTGTCAAGTCTTAGAGCCTTTACAAAACGGGGATTTCACCTCGGCCGCGGTGCCCCCTAGGCCGTGGCGCCCGGGGCAACTGCCCCGGTCGCCCCGCCCTCGGGGCGGCCCTGAATGTGAATAAGTTGTCTACCATACACCCTACATCATCGAAGTCACCGTGAGAAGCGACCTCAATAACAGAGGCCGAAGTCACCTCCACAGTATAATATAGGTTATTGGGAGACAGTCACGACACTCGTATCGTAGCTGCATGTTTAATGTTGTCCGCGGTGCAACTAGCGGTTTAAGCGGATGGAACCCAAGGTCTGTAAAGGAAGAAGCATAACTTCTTCCCAGGTCAGCCGAATAGCTATTTTTTGTGTTCCGGATATGAAGCGTCTAAACTAAAACGGAAGTCAAGTTACGTTATAACATTTACCATTACACATCTGATTGAAAAAGAGGTTGAAGCAGTCTTGCCATGGGTACGATATTTATCTAAACGACACCATATTACTCTATTTTAAATTTGGATTATTAGTTGATAACAAATCATTAGGTAATGACCAAATTACAAATTATCAATCAAGGTAAATCTAAAACCATAAATTATACCCTATTTTGCTTTGAAGTTCCTTATTTTAGTAATTATTGAGACAAAAAATTCCCAACACAACCGAGAACGATTGTTGTTTGCTGTTGGGTTGGCAACACTTGCCGGTAGGCGACATCCATGGATGTCGCAGAAAGTGACACCATTGCTCTTATGGGAATGGGATGCGACTCACCTGGCCCTGGCCTACAGTCACCTTGAATGGAACCAACATGACTGGAGTCCCCGGCCGTTTTCGCTATAACTTAGGCCAGAATGTAACTCCAGTGAGCGGTAACCAATTGGGAAAAACATTCCCGTCTTAATCATTCGATTGGGATTAAATTTGACAATTTAGACTGTTATCAGCATTTTATAGTATATGGCATTATTTCTAGCTGTGTTTCTGTTAGCTGCGATCACTTGTGAATGTGTTGTCATCTCAGACCCCAACCACTATGAGCGCTAGTAAATCCACGCTAGCGTTCCAAGCCACTCTTGCGTAAACTGGAGTCCTCGGCGGATGGTTCCAACGGACAACCTAAAAGTGATGGAGTGTCACGACTGTCTCCCAATAACTTATATTAGACTGTGGACTGTGTCATCTCAAAACGAATAATGAAATGACCGAGGACCGAGGATTGACAGTGATAACCTGAACGGCGAGTGGCGCTGTGTTTTCATCTGCATCTGCATTCAGCACACGGTTTAATGAAAATATTATACTGTCAGTTATTAACTAGATACATTAGTATATAATTGATCTGTATGCACCATTTTTAAAGTACTTATTTCTTTTGTACTTTTTAAGACGGTTTCAGCAATCGGATTACTGTACTTCGGAATCGTTCGGCAAGGTTTCGTAGATTGCAGCTCGGTTACGTTCGTAAATCCTCGACAACGCTCGCGGACCGTGAAGAGAAGTGATGGGGGGGGGGTTGCGAGTTGAAATTCTGTCCCTTGAGTCGAGTGCATACGGACGCATCTTTGCGCCAAAATAGCGAAAGATGCATAATAATGAGGATACACGCACCTCGACGTTGGGTCGTCGGGATTCACAGACCAGTGCTAGGCCTATACAAGATAATTTCTTTAATACTATTTATACACATTTTTCTTTGGCTGAGGGGGGGGCGCGCGCCCCCCGCGCCCCCTGTCTGGATCCGCCACTGGATACCAAGGGGATTTTTCAAAAAGTGCAGTTCTTTGAATGGGGATTTGAAGATCTCTATTTCGTGTATTTTACGGATGCTCATGATTTCTTGACAAAAATTGTTCGTGGTTTTTTTTACAAAGATGCATAACTGGTAAGCCTATAAATAAATAGCATGGATTGTGGATTGTCAGAAGATTCATCTCTTTAAAGAGAGGGCGACAAGAAGTGTGAGGTCCAACATCAGCTACGATCCTTACTGCTTTTTTTTTAAGAATACAAAATTTTTTTAATGATAGATGAGCTACGCCAATCGATAATTCCGTAGCACGCCCTTGACATGAAGCATAGGCGTCATTTCAGCATTCTGATTGGGGGGGCAAGATTTTTATAAGGTCATACCCCCTCCCCCCTTCCCACAAATACGCCAAACATCTTAAATTTCGCTAAAAACTGTCAATAAAAGCTAATTAAGTTTACATTGTGACAAGCTGTCCAAAAAATGTGAACTTATACTATAATCTCACAAACCCATGAAAACAATACCCTAATGCATGTAAAATTTGATTATATAACATGTTTCTATTTGTGGAAAGTCATTATTCTTCTGGAACTGCCAGTGGTTACTGTGATGTAAAACACCTTAAGAAATTTAATGGATTTTATTGGTTAATGGATACTAAATCGCTAAAATAAAAAACATTATTTTATAACTATTTAGTTATTTTTATTGTCTATTATTTACAACTCTAAAGTTATACAGTCGGATACATAGACAAAAACTCCATAGGTTTGTATGGTAAAACACATTGTTTTATCTTTATCACAAATTAGTTTTTGACAAAGCACCTTTGCAGTCTGCCGTAAAAGGGACAAAACAATCATTTAACATTTAACTACTGTTGGTTAGGATCAGTATAGGTACGGTATATTGCCCATTACATTACCTAAAAAAATTTAATTGTTATTGAGGACAAGAGAGGTAAAAAATTACTAAGTGATTATAAAAAGATAAATAATGATTTACAAAATCATCTATACATATTTAATACGTGATACAGGTTTTTGTACAAGAAACTCCTCCCACAATTTGCAATATATTTTAATGATTTTAGTGCCATTGGATAGAGCTCGGCGTGAAGTTGTTTCTAAAGTGAATTGGTAAATTGTCAATTAAAAAGAGGGGACCTACAAGTCCTTAAAGTTTGTAATTTTCCCATTTGATTACCCATCAGTAAGGAAATTGATTGACTTTCAAGTAAACAACAGTGTAAACATCAGTAGGACATCAGCCATTGAGTAAAGACGTTATTAACATAACGTATAGAGTGGACAAGCAATGTTAAAATTTGGAAACGCTAAATGACAAGATCGTCCGCTAGGAGCGCCACTAACAGGCAAACGATGCGATATAATCGAACGCTTTCAACAATCAGAAGCTCGATTCGATTCGAATTCTCTTTTCAATTATTAAGATGACTATCGAGTTGAAGCGATATGTAGTCGATTAAATAGACCGAAAGCACAATCGATAATTGTCTCGATACGATACTGAGTTCCCGGGCACCGTGGCGAGCGTTTCCTTCTTCCCTATCTGTTGTCCACTCTATACGTTTTGTTAATAACGTCTTTACTCAATGCATCAGCGAAGGCACTATATCTACCTTTTCACACGAAAGAGGTTATGTTTAAACAAGGCAAGGCTCCAGTCTATCGTCTTCTCTGGTTTTAGAATTTTTAAATACAATTTCTAGTTTCAGTTATAACTGTCTAAAATCATCTGTTTTTAGTGGCAAAAAGTTTTATAGATGCAGAGGTTTACGGGGATCGTGTTTAAAAACTAACCAATTAAGATAGAGATTGGTTCCTAACTTGTCTAAAATTAAAGAGACGGGTCTCTTCGGCTCTGTTTTTAGAATTTTTAAATAAAATTTTTAATTTCAGCTATAGGCCTAACTGTCTTAAAATCATATGTTTTTCTATGCAAATGCAAGGGTTTTTAGAACCCTGTTATCTTTTGCTAAATGCAGCCTAGAGCTACAACGAATGTGTCATATTAAAGAAAAATAACGGTGCTAAATTTCCTTTCTTACACTTTGGTAATCTCACTTTGGTAGTGTTATAAAAACTAATGGAAAAATTAAGTTAAAAATCTAGAAAAACAGATGATTTAGACAGTTATAGCTAAAATTAGAAATTGTATTTAAAAATTCTAAAAACAGAGCCGACGAGATCCGTCTTTTTTACTTTTAGGAAAAGTTAAGAGACAATCTCTATCCTAATTGGTTAGTTTTAAAACACGATCCCCGTAAACCTCTGCATCTTTAAAACTTGCCCCTAGAAAAAACAGACGATTTTAGAAAGTTGTAACTGAAATTATAAATTTTATAAAAAATTCTAAAACCAGAGAAGACGAGATCCGTCTTTCTACTTTTACAAAAAGTTAAGAGTCAATCTCTATCATAATTTGTTAATTTTAAAACACGATTCCCGTAAACCTCTGCAGCCATCAAACTCGCGGAACCCGCCTAGCGCTACGGCCGAGTGGCGGCATTCGGTAACGTCGTTCGTGCAGGTAGACCGGAGCCTCAACAGACGTGAGATGGGACTTCCTGCTACAGATGACGATTGCAGAATGAGTCAATTTAAGAGTTTTCTGTAAATAATACAAAGTAGACATTTTGTTATGTTAAGTCTGATTCAGAAGTGTATAATTGTTATATACAAATATTTCACCATATTACATAACCTAAAATTTTGAAATTAAAAAATATATATCACCGAAATTATTGGGGGGGCAACTGCCCCCCCTTGCCCCCCCCAAATGACGCCTATGACATGAAGTGAGTGGTAAACCATAAGAGCTGCCCTTAATCCTGAAGTTTGGAAAACCACTCTCAAAGCAAACAAAGCTTTGGCTAAAGAAGTGTTCATTTCATGTTGATGATCAAACCATTTGAGATATCCATTGATATGTATACCAACAAATTTGGTGTTCTCTACAGATTGAATATGTTTTCCTGATTCCAACTGAAGAAAAATGTTTTCTGCATTCAACTGTTGGTTATGAAAATGAAGTATATTTGTTTTGGAGCAATTTAGATGTAGAACGTTATGATTAAACCAATTTTCCATGTATGACAAGTCCTTTGAAGCGATACTAACTGTGAGGGGAATGGATGAATAAATAAATAAATAAATAAATAAATTTATTCACCTCAGACATGTAAACATGCGTTAGGCATACTTAATCTAACTTAAATTTATAACACATAGGTTTTGTATGCTAATTTTTTCCATATGGTTTCTTCTTTTTCATCAATATAAATTCTTTGTTTTCTTCTTTTTTTCATAAAAATTTTCAAGTGAGTATAAAGGTTCTTCCTCAAGTAAATTTTTTAACACTTTCAATTCTTTTGATGATTTTATTTCCAATTTATAATTTGTTTTAATAATATTTATAATTTTCCGTGATATTTCATGGGGAGATTTTTTATATAAAACTGTTCTATGAAATTTTGTAGGAATTAGCATTGAATTTCTGGTCTGGTAGTTATATTTACATTCTTCATGTATCAATCCTTTATTCTTTAAATAAAATTTTGCCATTTCATAAATGTACAATCCAAATACTGTTAAAATTCTGTTGTTTTTAAATAACTCGTAACAATGTTCCAAATGGTGTACATAATTTATAATTCTGATAGCTCTTTTTTGTATTCTAAAAATTTTTATCTGATTTTTTATGGAAGAATTGAAAAATACTGGTATACAATAATTTAAAGTGTTTTGGAAGTAAGCAAAATAACACATTTTTAGAATATTTCTATCCACACATTTTGAAAGGATTCTAAGACTAAAACATACTGAATTTAATTTCTTTACAATATTTTCAACGTTGGTGTTCCATGAAAAATTTTCATCAATTTTTATACCAAGGAGGGTTGAGTTTTTTACAACTGGAATCTTTTCATTTTCACAGTGTATTTCTTTTATTTCATTTAATTTATGGTTTTTATAACATATAATATTTGTTTTTTTACAATTAAGGCATAATCCGTTTATTTTAAACCATTCATTTATATTTAAAATTGTGTGGTTTAATTTCAATTTCAATTCTTCTTGACTTTCGGCTGATACAATCGCACAAGTGTCATCTGCATACTGTAAAATTTTTCCATATTTTATATTTGCTGGTAAGTCAGAAACATAGAGAATGAATAATAATGGACCTAATATTGATCCTTGAGGAACCCCTATATTGATTGCTTGCCATTGTGAGTTTGATGTTGTATGGTTTTTCGTTCTTAAGCTAACTCTCTGTCTTCTATTTCTTAAATAGGATGAAATAATATCACTAACAATTCCTCTTATCCCAAAATTTTCAAGTTTTTTTAATAGTATGTTGTGATTTATGCTATCAAATGCTTTTGTGAGATCGCATTGTATTGTAGAAATATAATTTTTATTTTCTATGTTCTTGGATATTATACTTACATAATTTGTTAAAGCATCTAAAGTGGATCTATTTTTTCTAAAGCCAAATTGTTCTTCATTTAAAATTTTGTTTAGTGAAATGAAGCTTACGAGTCTTTCATATATGATTTTTTCTAGAACTTTAGAGAGAACTGGAAGTAAAGATATTGGCCGATAATTATCAAGATTTTTTAATTTTGGATTTTTCTTAATTGGGACTACTGTTGATTGTTTTAGAAGATCTGGGAATATTCCAAATTGCAAACATTGATTAAATATATAAGTTAAGCAAGGTGAAATTGATGTTATACACTTTTTCAAAACACTAACTGATATTCCATCATAGCCAACTGATTTTTTATTTGGTAGATTTTGAACTATATTTTGGATTTCTTTTTCAGTAGTGGGTGCCAAATACATTGAACAAGGTATACTTTCTTTGTAACGTTTCAATTTCAATTCTGCTTTATCGATATTTGGGGAGAGGTTTAATCTGTTTGTGATATCAAGGAAATATTGATTTACGATATCAGGAGAAAAAGATTGCTCTTCATTTTCATTTTTGATGTTTTTAGTACCCAATTCATTTTTAACTATAGACCAAATAGCTTTTGCTTTATTCTTAGATTCACTTATATACACTCCATTCGCTTTAATCTTACTACAGTACACTCTCGTTCATCGGAACTAATGTGGCGGACGGCCAGTTCGGATGTCAAAAAATTCCGATGAAGCGGAGTCCGTCGTGAGTCATCATTTCCGCCCGTACGGTGACCTATCGTGATTGTATTCATTCTTGTTTTTAAGATAACACAAGAGATTTTATGGAAATAAGGCACTCAAACTTTGAACATGGTAACAATGAACCTATAGGAATAAAAACAACGCGAAAATAAAGATCCAAAATCTTTATTCTCATATTCCATATTCATATTCCAGCAGTCAACTGACTTCCACGTACAGGTGCAGTCGCGACGCGAGACAGACTGAAAGATAGTTTGGGAAGCGCTCGAAGCGGATGTATTGTTCACTTCCTGCCCCCTTCCTCTTTCTATTTTTGTGCGAATACTCCACGGCCTCGTAAATCACATCGACGGGTACAGATTATGGAAAACGCCTGATGACTTTTGATGCAAAATATGATACTTCAATGTTGTGCGGATAAAACGAATGGAAATTGAAGGCGCTAAAACGAAAAAACTATTTATTTCGTAAGAAAGAAAAAAAAAATAATGTCCAGATTTTCAGTTCCGATGAAGCGGAGTTCCGATGTCGCCGAGTCCGATGAACGAGAGTGTACTGTATCTCTAACCAATTTCCTTAGACGGATTTTAATGTTGTTATACATTTTTAAAATTTCTTTTTCATTTGTTTTAGTGTACAGTATGTAGTATTGTCTCTTTAGCAAACTTAATTCTTTTATTTCTGAAGTCATCCATTTCTTTGTTTTTTCATGTCTCTTTTTATATATTATTTTCATAGGGATATTTTCATCAAGTATATTTGTAAAAGTGTCAATAAATATTTTATACGTTTCATTAATTATATTATTCCAGTTTTCAAAATTTACTGGTCTCTCATATATAGCATCCCAGTTTGCATTTTGTAACCCAGTATTCAGTTTTTCAATGTTTTTATCAGAGTAAATTCGTTTGGTAATTTTTTCCCTATGATATTCTTGTTTCTTTTCAATAGTTATTGACTGTAAATAATGATCAGATAATCCTGGGTTTAAAGTAAAAGCATTGCTTACATCAAAATTTGTGTATATGTTATCTATACATGATTCAGAATAGTGAGTTATTCGGGTCGGAGTTATAATATTGGGATTTAAGCCAAATGATGCCAACAGTGAGAGAAATTGGGATGTGCTCTTACCAACATTGTGGTGTCATCAGCAAATTGAATTATTTTAAAGGAACTGAAAAAGCTAGATCATTAATATATAGAAAAAACAGTAGACGTCCAAAATTGGATCCTTGAGGTGCTCCATTAAAAACCGGACTCCAGTCTGAAAAATGCTTAACATTACAATCAGTGACCACTACTTGTTGGGATCTGTTGGAGAGATAGCTTGTAAACTATACCAAAGCTGAGCCACTATACCAGATATGCCGTATAACTTTAATTTTTCCAACAGTAAATTGTGCCTGACGCAGTTGAAGGCCTTCGACAGATCACAGAAAACACCGATGGCCCTCTGAGATCTGTCCAAGGCCTCCACTGCCTCACTTATGAAGTCCACAATTGCATCAGAAGTACTCCTTTCCCTCCTAAATCCAAAATAATTTCTATTCAGCAACTCATTTAAATCTAAAAATGAAACAAATTGTGACAGTGTGATTTCTTCAAAAAATTTTAATAAAACAGGAAATCTTTATAAAATGCGATCAAAACCATATAGGTTTGATAGATTTTTATTGCCTGAATAATTTATTTAGCCTTAACAAAATAACTCAGTTTATCACTTATCAACCTATTTATGTCTATTATTTCCATTTAACACGATTCACCCCATTTTTTATGAGACAAATATAAGCATAACATGTATCGTTTAAAAAGTATTTTAAGTTTTTTTAGTATAAGTGTCATACTGTTAGTCCAGATTATAGTATATAATATTAGTTGAAGGTCATAAGTAAGAAAAGGAAATTTGGAAGCGCTTAAAGCTCTATGAACAGTGTGAAACATTATAAATTCAACCAATATGGATTTAGAAAAGATTAGTCAACATTAGATGCTATGTTTAACCTTTTTGATTTTATAGTTTCTGCATTAGATGAAAAAAGATATGCCACAACAACTTGAAAAGACATTTCACTACTTGATCTATTTTGCACCAGCTGCTTTGATTAATAATATGGGCAGCACAACTTATTACAACGAAATATTTCTGGATCAACTGGTATAAAAAACAACTTCTTTACTAAAGAAAAATGTTTTGAGAATCAAATGTAATTTCCAAATACATTCATCACTTATACATTGGGCAAAGTGGTTCAGCTATTGAAAATGTTCTCCATCACAGCAACAAATATCAATTCAATTTATATTTTCAATTTTTAGATCAATTTGTTTTCTTTGTTCAGTGTATTTACCCTTCAATGGATGGTTTGTTCCAGGTGTGACGATGGCATGGTTTGCTACGTTTATTTACTACTGAAGCCTTTCCATTTGTCCCAGGATTTGCTGCAAAGACTGATGAACTTTAAACTCATATTGTTACTATTAAACACCAAACAGACTCATAAACATATCTTTAGTCAGTGTGTAAATTTCAGTATAAAAGTTTGTATAGTACAAATAAAAATAATGATTTCAAGATGTAAATAGTTAAATAGTTTAATAATTGTTTTTTTACAAAAAAAGCATTCATTAAATATGTAAAAATAAGTAGTAAATACATTCATTTTTTAAGTACCTGATTGTTGCACACTTGGTATTTGGAACAAAGAATTTGAAAAAAAAGGAAACATTCCTAAAACACTTAATAAAGTGTACACTATGTATAGAAGCTTCTTGGTGTATAGTAGAGTAGATACATACACACATTTCAGTGAACAAGGAATAAAAAATAACTCTCATTAACAGTTGGTGAAATTGTTATTTACTAAGCATTATTAAACTCGTATTAAATAATAACATAATATCTCAACTAGAATTAACATAAAAATTGATACGGCAACACATATATCTGGACAGGCTGTGTTTCTTTTTGTACAACAAAACTAACATATAAACAAAAAATAGAAAAATAATTACAATAGTGTGCTTTACTTTCGAAAATTGCACTCGTTTACATTGCACAGGGTGCGGCGAATGTACAAAACATACTCTAGGAGTTTATATATTAGGACTTTCTATCTCTTAAAGATATTTACATCAATCTAAACCTTTCGTATAAACCACAATATACATAAATAAAATTATCACTTCTTTTGGGCAGCCTTACGTAAAAAAATAACTAACCCAACTCTTAGAAAATGACTACGCGATACAAAAGTGTATTAATAAATTAACAGCTAAGACGCTATATAACATTTGATTTAAATACATTAGCTTTGATTTCAGATAAAAATCTTTCACGAATGAGCAATGGCACTTGTTTATCCTCACCGAACTCATATTTACAATATTAGTTCACAAAAATACTTTATTAAATTCTAATTAGCGTACGTTCGTAACGTACCAAATATGTTTAGTCGTTATCCTACTTGTTACGACTGCAGGCGATAGTTCGAGTTACGGGTTACTAATGGTAATATATGATATTAATTAAGTTAAACTATGTCTTTTTTATTCCGAGTGTAACCGTCTCTGAGACGGTGGCACACGGAAGTATTCCTAACGTAAATCTATTAAGTAGTGAGAGATTCGAAGTTGAGGCGAGGGTTGAGGTGTGTTCAGAGACGGAAGGGCGCGCGGGGGTCCGTGGGCGTGGAGGCCTTGGAGGAGCCTCGGCGCGCAACTCCCGTTGATGTGTCCGAGGCACCGGACGGCTTACGAGTCACCTTTGCAGACGACGACAACAGTCCGCCGGGCACCGGGGTCGACGACCCTGATGGAGTCCTCGTCCTGCAATCCACACACACAAACGTAACTTACAGGAAAATAAACAACAGTTACAGTTAAATGTTTGAGGTTTTCAACTGGGAATTGAAATAAGAGGTATTGAAATTCAGAGTACAAAATAAAAAATAGACTTTTTTATTTATGAACCATATGTTAGTTTCCTTCATTAATTAAGTAGAAAAGAATGTCAGAGACATTCCTTAAATCCTTTTAGGAAAACTAAATAATCTAATACCACACAATAAATAATGTTTCATTTTTTTTCTTTCTTTCTTTCTATGAATTTTGTATTTCTAATATTCAAGAACTGTTTTTTCTCAATAGATTTTTAAGCAAACTATTATTAAATAAAAGTGAAGGATTGGAATAACTACAGAACTATATTTTATAATTTCCTCACTTGATTCAAAATACTTGGACACTTCCACATTTATTGGGTTTACCCTGGAAATTCTGAGTATTTCTGTTGAGGAAATTACCAAGAGATACCAAACAACAAATTTTTCATAAATTACACTTATCCCTTGCTTATTATTTCTGTTTCCACAAGCATGGCAATTTTTATCAAGAGCATTTAATCTTTCTTTTTAGGCATGTTGCTAGTCTAACGGTTAGCGTCTTGGACTTAGAGGTCTCAAGAGGTCTCGGGTTCAAATCTTGGGATTTCCACTACACTGATGGGTTTGAACAGCTTTCCCTTAACAGCGGTTCTCGTACTCTGTACAATCCCTCAAGTAGAATGACTTAGGCGTAAACACAAGCAACAACAAAAAAAAATCTGATTTGGATTTACATGTTTTAATTGTTAAAAAATCCTTAATGGAAAAAAGAGATTTAATTCAATAAGTTGAAGTTGGATAACCTTAATAATATTTTCAGTTGAGAATACAGGTTATTGTATTTAACTATAAATAAATGCATTAACACTGACTAAAACGTAAATTTCACAAAACAACCAAACAGAAACCAAACCCTGTAATGGTGTACCTTATAGGCCGAGGTATGTTAGAAGAGGGAGTTGGGATCCCAGAAGTCCAGCTGCGTGAACATTGTTCATGATATGTTAATCACAAATTAAAGTTGTTGCATTAACACAGACTCACCTAATATTATCATTTAAGTTATCTCATCTATTCATCATCAAACCGATTTCTATCATAATCATAAGGTTTCCGGTAAAAAAGCTTGACACTTTCATGTTCAAAATTGTACCATGGAGATGTAATTTTGAGTTTCATAATGAAAGTTTTTTTAATATATGTACATATTTACAAGAAATAAAAACTACTTTATATTAACATTTTTTATTCAATAAAAAATTCAAAACTGTAAAATTGATTGAGGATTATCATTTTTACGATATTAAAATATTTTCAACGTTTTAAGGTATGAAATTGATAATAAACATGTCACATTTTCACCATTTTAAGGCAAGATATATGTGGCAAAAAATTATTACCAACTTACAAGAGATTTTAAAATGAAATGATCTGCAATAATAAATTAAAATTTTTGAGGACTGAATTAAGTTTAAAATTAGTAAATCTAGCATTACAAATTATCTGAACACTCCAGTTTTTGAAAATAAATACGCCCAACAAAGTTTTTATTTTCAACATGGTGACTTAACCAAACACTATCTTTTCATGTATAAAAAATTGCTTAGTAGATAAACCCAAAGCTGTAGCCAAGCTATAACTAAGAATTAAATCATCTCAGTTTATTATCAAAAGCGACAAGCTTAAACTAGCACTAATTTTTCCACTTCGTCTAGGAGCATAACTTTCTTTCTATTATGATTTAGCACAATCATTTTCAGTTTGTTCATTGTTCAGTCACGTCATGCACAATCAGTTTCTTAGAAGATCAATCATGTGACATGCTTTCAAATGATTCATTAAAATGAAGAAAACGACTTTCCTATTATTCATATAACAAGATGTTAAAAACATTGTTTCCTAGGAGTACATTGATGCCATTGCCATGACGTTTTCCCAGATTCATGTATGTTTTTAATGGTGCTTATTTGTATGGTTTCTAAGTTATAAATAAGACTGAAAAGATGATAAAACACATCAAAGTATAAATGCAAAAATAAAAACATTGCAAACTAAAAAAAACCAAAAATTGTTATTTGATGACATGATTAGTTACTTAATGGAGGCTTGAAGAATCCTGCAGCTCTATTTGTGAATAAGGCAAACCCATGACAGGTATTAAGGACGGTGAAGTATATGATTGTGACTTTTTCTGTTTGTTTAAGGATGGCTCAATAATGTATATTAAAATTAAAATTTGCAAATATGGAACTAATAACAACAATGTGTGGCAATCACATAAAATATAAAATAAAAAATGAATGTAGGAAGGTTCTGTCATTCCAGATTCAGCTATGCTAATTCCAAAACACATTTTGACATGACACGAACAGTAAATTGCGGAAGCATGCCACACGACACACATGCTACAATACCCGGAGGAAGAAGAAGAAGAAACTGGTGCAGCATCCATCATTGCCAACCCGACATATACTGGGATGCGAGACCGGCTGTTGCCAACCATACAACAATGAATTATTTATGAACATAAGGGTTTTCTCTAATAAAATATTTTTTAAAAAGCTCCTTTTTACAGATTTTAAAAATATTTCAATTTGAGTAGTTGAAAAAGGTAATTTTACAAAACATTTATAAATTATGTTAAGTGAAATTTATACTTATATTTAAAAAAAAATTCAAGCTTCAAGATGTCCCATAGACACATAACAATTTAAAAAAAATATATTTTTTAATGAAAATACTGTATTTTAATAACATACAACATATTACACATGCTAACTTTTTTTTAACAAACTTAATTTACTAAAACTTCTGAAACACTCCTAGATTTTCATTGAACACAAAAAAATGTTCACACAGCAAACATTATTTTGAGGATAAACAGATGGAACAACCAGAACTAAGTATGTTTCAATACATGTTTGGAAATGTGCTTCGACATATTTTGAAACATGTACCACAAACTTACTTTGAGTATTGCTGAAAAGATTAATACACATTATAAATCAAATATTACCAAGACAATAGTCACACAAGCACATTTTATTGATGGTTACCACTCAAATCCCTTGTAATGTTTAATCGTTTAATTGTTTGTTAAAATCAACATTTTTCATTTTTTTTCTAACAAAGTAACAACCAGTGACCATCAGTAAAAGGTAACTTGTGAGGTTTAGTCTGAGCCTACTACTACTACTACTACAGTCTAATTATGGCAAGGTTTGCACTAGCAAGTAAGAATGAGAATGGAATATTAAGATGTATGAAAGCTCACTACTGATGCACTAGCAGTAAGATGCACGAAAATAATCCGATGGGAGTTTAAACAGTTGTGTCCCCCTCCCCCCCCCCCCCCTACCGCCTTTCACCCTGAAATGTTGTCATTTGTGTTTGTTTACCATCTGTTATATAGTATTTTTAAAAGAGGATGTTGGTATATATATATTATTTGTTTATATTTGTGATATTGTGTACTCGGAAACCACTGGACTGTTTGATATGAAAATAGGTACATAATGTATGGAAAATTTCACAGAGAGGGTTTCTGAGCCATTAGTTTTTATATAGCCCTCAGGGCTTAACCCCAGGTCAGCCATGAAAATACCCATGTTAGGGTTATAAACTCACTTCTAGCTAATGTCATGGAAACAAACCAATTTTCAGGTTGGCATTTCAAGCACGGCAGGTATCAGCTAGAATAGTTTAAAAAATGTATATCTGATTAAATTTGCCAACAATGCGTCAAAAAACTCTCATCGGTATATTTTTGTGCACCTTACTACAACTTTCTTATTTCATTAATGAATGAATAGACGATACATTCATTCCTTTTGCTAGTGTAAACCTAATCTAAGAAACATGGTGATAGACATGGTGTGGTTACCTTGAGGGGGTGGTGTTACTGGCGATGGTGGGGATACTAGACGCCCGAGGTATCGAAGACCTGACAACCGCATTAGGTAGGTTAGGTGACATTAGTGGTTAGTGTCCCATATGAGAACTAGGAGGTGATACGATGTAATGTTGTTATTTAAAAACTAAATATGCAATCTACTTCCTGTATGTACAGTACAATTGAACCTGGATAATTCATAGCGTACAGAAGTGAAAACGGTGTAATTATCTAAAAATTTGAACTAACCGATCAATCTATTTTATAATATATTTAATATTAATATAATGGAAATCCAAAGAAAGATTTAAACTAATAATAATTTAAAATAAATTCATACAAATATCAAGCTAAAACGATCCAGATTCTATTGTCTATATGATGAAACTTTAGTAATATAAATCAAAATTAGAACACTTGGCATTTAATTCTAGCAACATGCATCTGGTTTGTTGAATTAATGATTACAAAAAATCTAAGACATTGAAAGTGATATTAACTAAAACTAGCAAAAACATACCAAATAATAAAGAAGTTAAAAGAATTTTATGTTTAAGAGTTATAAGAATATAACATTTTAATGTAACTGAAAGAATTTTCTGAAGTAAATTTTTTTGCTAGAGCAAAATTCATTGTTTGTTTGTTTTACATTTTTGGAAAAAAAGTATTTTCCCCTGAATGGGGGAACTAATGTGAACAATAACTAGGATCAATAGAGATAACAAGTAATTTCCAATCAATGTTCATCGCTAGACAGTATATGAGATTCTAGATAATATAGAATCAAATATTAGGACGATAAGCTCAAGGCAACTTTCAATGGCATACATCAGATTATAGGACATTAAACTAAATTAAAACAATAAATAAATGAAAATACATTTAAAAACAATTAATATATTTTGCAATTGAAACACTCAATATCAACGATACTTGTTTTGAATGCTAGAGAATTACTCATTTCTGGCTGGATAGCTTAACAGACACACTGAGTTCACATTGTGATAAATGAAAAATTTTGGGTGAACTTAACCCTCTTGAGGTAGTGTGAAGTTCACATAACATTATTACTATATGTACTCATTGTGTCTGTTTGTTTCCGGTAATTGGTAAGTTCTTTGGCATCCATCCTTCAACTTTGATCCTAACTTACGCTCCTTTCACACATCATGGTTTTGCCCATACGATTAAAAATCGAACGGCGGACATTCCAATAGAATCTTATGAGACCTTTCACACAGGCATGGCGAAGGTTTTTATAAGATTCTATTGGAATGTCCGCCGTGCGATTTTTAATCGTACGGGCAAAACCATGATGTGTGAAAGGAGCGCCACGCAATGCTCTAAAACAACAAATGATTAATAAATTATCCTGTGTCCATTGAAATTTTAGTTTGACTATAATTAACTCTAGAATACGGTTTTTAATCACTGTTAAAATAGTGTTATGAACTACATGTGAGACATTGATTAATCCATAGTTATGTAATCACCCCAGACCAAAACTGATGGATATGATCATTACCTCGCAGACGACGTAGAGGCGGAGGAGGTTGTGAGGCCGGAGGGCGATCGTGTACGGCTCGCGCTGCCATTGACGGCCGGCACCGTGAGTTTGCGCGGTGTCGCAGATCCGCTAGCAGAGCGCGTCGACGTTAACGACCTTCTAGGAATACGACTGGGCGTTCCATCGTCTGTGGGACAAGCAACAGTTGTCATGTTTTGGACACAAAAATAAAATCTAAACAAACTTAAAAACTACAGTGATGACAGTTTTTTTTTTTTTTTTAAGTAAACAAAAATGTTAAGAGGATATTATATTTTTATGTATGCATTGCATGTTTCATACAAAAATGTCTTTGGAATCATTTTATGTTCAAGTTCTTGTATGCTTTTCCTGCTGTTATTGTGATGCTGCTTTTTCTCGAATAATTTGAATACAAGACAATCCTAGGGTAGACTCAAGTGGATTCCAATTATTATCTTGTTTATTTTGTGTTTTATAATTTATAATAAACTTCACCATCAGGTTTGCTGTTTTTTTTTTCACACACAACCAAATAAGTAAACCTCCCCAAGAATTTTTTTTAAAATCTTAAACAGCCGTTTGGCAAAGCTTCATCTTAACGATTTAGATATCTAAGTTATTCAATTATACCCCATTAGCTTACCGGAACTGGCAAGAGAGAGGTTGGAGCCATGTCGGCTTGGAGGTTTGCTTCCAGTGCGGCTGGCCGGCCGACTGTTGTTGCGACTGCCAGGCAGGCTGCCTCCTGTAAAGTGGAAAAACCATCAATACCACCAAATTATTTATAACAGAAAAGAGTTGTATCTTAAATTTTCATAACTATAAAATCCTGAGCATTATTATTTCTACATCACACTTATGTACATAGCTCATCTAAAACGTATGACTGTGGTAAGGATGAACCGCCACACATATACCAGTCCTTTTTTGTTCTACCTCTCAGTAGTAACTTGTACATTTTTCCTGAATTTTACTATGGCTCTATAAGCAAAAACCTCTACCATGAATGTGTAAAATAAAACCCTTAAAATTGGATAGGAGAAGCACAGTAGTCCACTTGTGTGAGTTTTTTTTATAAATAAAGTATCGGCATACGTGTATTCTTTTTAGAAACATTTAAAGTGACAAAAATTGATCTCGTTCATCACTAACACCAAATATTTTTTTTTGGCAAGGTATATCAAAAATGTAAAAAAGGGGTAAAAATCAAATGACAAATTAAATTATAAAGTGGGCATTATTTTTATATTATATTTTTTTAAGTTTAAAAAAAACGTAAGAGCTGAAACTTACTAAACCAAGACCACCAGTTTTTACTTTTGATCCACCATCTCAATACATTTTTCGTCCAACATCTGTACCTAGTGTGAGGCTAGATATTACGCATATAGTGTTACCGTAACGTACCTGGTGTGAGGCTAGACCGGCGGCCGCTGGGAGTTGACACTTTCCTGGGAGTGCGGGAGTACAGTGGCGAACTCTCGTTGTCACTGAGTGAGTCGGGTGTGCCGGACATGCGGCCGGACTTGGCCATCGGGACACTGCGAGCGCTGCGCTCCCTCACCTGGCGACAACAGAGCGGTTAGCAACACGACATCACGGAAACTCAAGTGAACTGTGTTTTACTTTAAAAGAAACAAATCGTCTTGCGCCTCTTGCGCCATTAAGGTTTCTATAAAAATGTCAATTTTATACTATCATGACTGGAAAGTGGTGGTAGTTCTGGGAAAGCTTTTACCACTGAGTTACAACACAATTGGTTTTATAACTTGGCAACTGCACATTAACAAATCATATATATCCAATACAAATTATTATGAAGAAATGAATTGCTATCTGAAACAATATTTTAAATATAATGCCTGTTTCTAAAATTTTATTAAGACTGAAAACCTCAATATAAATTATAAAAATAATTTTACCATTGTGTATATCACTACTTCAATCCAAAGTTTACAAATTTGGGAATTAAAGACCAAACTAAACTCTTTAGTGTAGTTTTCTGGCATTTTCTTTATCTCTACTAACTTTTCCCAGGCCAAATTTTCAATCAATGATTTCCCCTGACATTCCCTGACCATAGAAAGGCTGGATTACCATTAATTCATGACAGAAAGTAAAGAACAGCAGCCAATCAAGGTTGAAAGCTGAACTTAAAGACATAACAAAATTGTATTCATTTTGCATCTTGTTTCCACTAAAACTATTGTTTACTCTTATAACAAATAATAAAAGAGATAACTAATTTTTGTTTAATTAACAAATGAAAAATATCGAACCTCAAGTTATATTTTTTATCAGACAATATAGTTTTACTGTAAATTATTCATATAATAATTTATACATAATTATAAATATAAAATATAAATATCAGTTAAAAATATAAATAAATAAGGTTAACTTAACATATTGGTTCACAGTAAGAGAATCTTTTAAACACCGTCCAAAGTTTTGTGCAATCGAAAGACCGAATTTTATTTTCTATCACCAGCAAAATTCCCCTAAGAGCTTCCTGACTTCCCCTATATTATTCACAATCATATGTTATTTAAATTCCAAATTTGATTTCAGAGTATAATAATAGCACTTATGATGTGTTACAAGCCCTAGTTTCCATTGCAAGCGCTTCTGTTTACATCTTAAACGTCAAAAAATAAAAATATATGTGTACAATTAAGCAAAACATTTTCTTAAAGTGACATGGAACTAAATAGCTGAAATAATTCTCAAAGAATGTAATTGGTTGGATTCTTGGCAGTGGGAGGAATGGGAAAAATATGAGAGTTAAAATCCTTTTTTCGACTGCACATTTATTTTGAATGGGGTATAGTAAAAATACTTTATATAATAAATATTTGCTAATCACTAAAAACCGACTTAAGAGAAAATAATGCCTGTGCATTCAAATCTTGTGCATGATTTTGGATTATTTTTATCAAGTAAATGATTGATGAAATTTATGAAAAATTGAGCAAGACATATGAAGGAATGGTACATTAACAATTCTAATAATTATATGAGATGTTAACTTCTGACTTGTAATAATAAATATTATTCAATTCAGACTCTATTAGGCCTATTAGTTTGTCAGAATCTTTAAATCCTATACACATGATGACAAGAAATTCTGACTGATTCCACTTTTAACTTCACTTTTTTAGCTCACTGCACATTCCATATTTTTCCATCTTAAGCATTATGATTTTGGTAGTTAAAAACCATAACCTTGAGCCAGACTAATTTCAAATCTATCTAAAAACTAAAATTTTCTAGAATGTGAAAACTAAGACCTAAAATAAGTTTTTATAGATTTCTTTCACTGAGCGGACACTATCCTAGTCAAACCCATAACCTAAATTACCTGTACCAATGGAGATGAAGATTTCGCTGAGGGAGCACTTACCCAATGTCCTCCGGAGCAAGTGTATGTGGCTGTGATGGGCATGCCCATGGGTTGACGGCCACCCATGGCCAACGGGTACGAGCATGGGAGCGACTCCTGCTGACGCAACGTCTCGAATATCGGCATCAGAATGCTCATTACCTCCTCGGCTGAGCCAACATTACAGAGCAGGTGAGCGGAGACAGTCACAGTTGGACTGCTCGCTCGCACTTCCTACAGACTCTTCTCGCCCTAACCCAACTCGTTCTCATTTACGTATTAACGAATGAATCATGTTTGACGATA
This sequence comes from Neoaliturus tenellus, assembly GCA_030545055.2. NCBI lineage: Eukaryota > Metazoa > Arthropoda > Insecta > Hemiptera > Cicadellidae > Neoaliturus > Neoaliturus tenellus. Next base: position 264,073,150 of record CM061531.1, read on the forward strand.
GTTTCAGTAATGAGAAATACGGTTGAAATGGACAGAACTGTGATAGTTTTGTAAATGTTAGTAATTTTAACTTAAAAAAAAAAAATTAAACATTGAATAAAACAAAAATGAGTTATTAATATCAGTTTTGAATTTTTTACTATTTAAAATCAATTTCAAGTTAGGTTTTTATAAATCAATTTGAGATTAATTAAAAAACAATGGTAGCGTTTAAGAAGTATTCTTGTTAGAATGAAACTGATAAAGGAAAATTTGTTGTTATAATAGAACAGTCACGATACTCAGTGCTAACAAAACACAAAAACATTTGAAGCGAGTGCTGGGAAACAGTTTACAATCGAGACAATTATTTTTAGAGAGTAATCAACAATACGTTTCAGTTAACGGTCAAATCGACACTTCACAAATAGACGGAAAGATGAAAAGAAGAGGATAACTGAAAAGAACAGGAGTGAATGAAGTAAAATGCCACAGTGCCCTTCAAGGAAGCATTTCAAGTGAGCAAACAACAACTGGTGTCAAGAAAGGATCACGCCACCGCACGCAGACTTACCTCGGTTGCTGCGTAAAGACGTCATCCAAGTGATGAGGCCTCGTACTACACTACACTAAGCTACTCTAAACGCTAACTGTATAACGTGCTCGAGCACACACACGTTAATTGATTCAACACAACTATTAATTCAAAAAGAACCACAAATGTTAAAAGCTCACAAAAAACTGGGAAGGGAAAGGTAGTTTCCACAAATTTGTATTATTTGATTCAAGAGACAAAATTAGATACTGTAGGATACTTAAAAGGGGATAAATCAATTAATATATGATAATTTTAATATTTTTTACCAAAATGGTAAAAGTCAGACAAGAATTTTATTTAATCTTTTCAGAAAAAATATTAATGCTGAAAATATGTACCGTATGTATTTTAAACTAGCCAAGTCATTCCTACATGAACTGCAAGGCATAAAAAATATAAAATAACTATTTAAAAAAATGTGAATTCCTAAACAGAAGTAAAAATTTTTCCAGAAGTAAAGACAAGTTCTCCTCGCCACATAATTAATATTTGGAGCAGTCAGCAATTATTTATCATGAAATTAAATGGCTCTTAAATAATCAGCAACATTTAGGCCTAGTAGGTCTACATACTCTAGATAGCCTGAGCTAAACATAGTAAATGTGTAGCTACATTTGAATCCATGATAAACATCCGACTCTTCTCTTTCCTCCTGGAGAAATCTACTAGAAAACTCAGCTTGTGACAGTTTGTCTGATAACATATAGGAACACGGTGAGGGCAGGTTAGGTTGGGTTACCTTGGTGATCGGACCGGCGGACCCGCTGCTGATGCTGACGCTACGGCTCGACGGACTCGCTTTCGGCTTGAAGGCGCTCATGCTCTGCGACACGCCGTCGGCGAGGATGAACTGTTCGCGCAGCTCAATGTTGGTGCGGCCCTTGGCTGGGAGAGGAGGGGGGTCAGTGGGCGTGCATATCACAACGGCACTCCGACATGGGGTGAGTGTGCGACACGGTGAGTGGGAGAAAGTCTGGTGACTTTGGAATTGTCTAGTGTCATTGGCCAATGTAGGCTAGTAAAAGTGAAAATTGTTTACACAGGAAAACTAATATTACTGGAAATGAGCCCAGTTGAATTTTATTTCCTCAGAATAAATTTTATCCATATGCAAAATTTTGACATATTAAATTGGAAACCAATAGGTGTAAATTGGTCTCACTGGAAAACTGGAATTATTGACTGAATTTGACTGGGTTTGACTGAATTTTTATACATTCTTCCTACGAATAAAAACTGGTGGAAATTCATCAACCTTATTTAGTTTGAATAAAGTAATTTTTGTCAAGGACTAAACTGTGAACAAGCATTGGTCCAATAAATTTATTAATTTTCCTTTAGCTTAGTTAATCTTACAAGAATAAAGGTCACATTCAGTGAATTTACATACACAAATTTTAGAACAAAAAGGTCATTACAAAAAGTAAAGTGCACAAGAAAGGGATTCTTTAGAGTTAAAGTACAAATACGTATATGTAAAAAAATTAAATAGCCTACCAAAATTTGGAAAAAAGAGGCAACATTTAAGAACAATTAAATATATGGATAAAATTGAAAAATGTAATGACATAACAAGTTTTATAATAGTTATGTTTTTTAAAAGTCGGAGTACCACTGTTTAAAAATAAATATAAAGCAAATAAAAACAGCATGCTGAACACAGTGCCACGCACAACAACTAACACCAAAGGCGTTGGCGAACGGTGTTCAACGGACTACACTAAACATTCACCACTCAGTTGAGAAATGGTAACAGTAAATAAAAAAATAAAAACTTAAAATAATCTTATCTACAGCAAAATGTTGCATTTGGTTTTGTCTATTTGAACTACTTGACCAACTAGAACTAAAACAGCCAATGTGAATAAAAAAACTGAAAATGTTAAAAGCCAAAACCAAAACGTTAATGACTACCATTCCATCTAACATGCCGGAAAACCCAACCAAATGGTACAAACCCAGTTCTGCGGCTGAATATGCGAAGATGCATCTAGCTTACACCATGCGGACCTCTGCACTTCTTTGAGAAGGTAGGATAAAATGTTGGGATGGTAACGGACTTATGATCAGTAGGGACGTTTGGTACCTTTTCAATATGTGATGGAGGAATTAAACATGTATTTTTTTAGAATACTGTTATTCAGTACAGGAATTCTCCTTAAATCAAATAAGACAGTTACTTCTTATAAAGGATTCATGGAAAAAACCACAGACACAAGTGGATAGTCCGTAGTGTAACAGACTTTTATGATTGCTTTTCTTCAAGGAAACTACAATATTACTTAGGAAACTACAAGTTAAGAGTCCATCAATATTAAAGTATGAGGATAAATGACAAAGGAAAAACGATAAGTGAAACTTAAATAGAGGCCATGTTAAGATGAAACATCCTTTGAAAACAAGCATTTAGGACAAACATAGAGGGAACATGGGAGAATACGAGGGGCATTTGGGAAGTAATCTCTGATTTTAAGTGAAATAGAGAAGGTATTACCACAGTTTTTGCACTTGTAAGAGAAAAGTCATTTGGCATCTATTTGTGGTAGTTTGAGAATAGTATAAAACTATTTCTTCTATAGCTCATCAATGACTGCACTTCAAAGTCTCACTGCAAGGTGCATGCTGTAAATTGATTGAAGATTCAGGGAGTTTTAAGGTAGTGTATGGTTAAAAAATAAAAATTTCATTTTTATTTTTATTTTGTTTTTTTGTTAGTAAAGGGAATCCGAATTGAATCTGGCCATTTTTAAGTGACTTGTTTCAGAATAAAGAAAACATTATAATCCTGTCTTATGTCACAGCTAAGCATTTTGGTATCCTAACTAGTATTTCTCAATGGCATGGAATCTTTCTTGAAAAAATTATAGAATCACTAAATCTGATGAGATTTTCTTTTGTCCAGCATCTTGATAAGCTATAGAAAATAGCGTTTTAGACTCAAAACTACCATGAATAGACCACAAATAAACTAGCGTACACACAGATGCAAAAATTATGTTGCTTATTCATCTTCTTCAAATGATATGACTAATTAGAGATAACTTACTGAGTACCTCTCAGTTAACATAATAAACAAGTTTGAAGTGCAGATATTTGGAGAATGTGCATGCAGGGAATCTCAGTGATGGGGATATGGAAAAATGGAAATCATTCACATATTTCAGGCATTTTCAACCACTTAACCATGAAAGTAAAAACCTTGAATTTACTCTAGTGAAATAATATGTGAAACATATTTACAAAAGTAAACAAATTTTGTTAAAATAACTATACAATGTGACTCTGTAGGCAAACACGAGTCAAAACAATTTACAAGGTACTGAAACAAAACAAATTTTCTGGATTAAAATAAAATAAACACTGTATGATGAAACTGACTTTTTCCCATAATATAACTTTTATTACTAAATTTGAGAAGTTTTCAATTACTGAGTTATATGATCATGTGTGGTTAAAGGTACTTTTTGTTGAAACCTGTGTTAGTAAATGGACGTGTCGAGACATAACCGGCAGCTGTGATAAATTAGAAGGCACTGCAACCGGACATTGTTTTACATCTGATCAAACTTGTAAAATTTGCTTACTAAAATATTGTTAATTGCTTAAAATATTTTTTTTTATTTCCAGAAAAAGTTGTTAATGTGAAAAGAATTTTAAAATGTTAATGTCTAAATTTGTTTGAATAAAAAACTTATTTTTTTTAGAAAAATGATTTGAGTCCAAAAAATACTATCCAAAATGGAATGTGAAAAAAATCCTCTTCAAAAACCAAAACGGGAAAGCAAAAACGTCTCAAACCGGTGACAGGGAAGCTAGCGGTGTGGTTCACAAACTGACAAATATTTACAAATGAGTTGAACTGTACCGAGGGGGCACCAGGGCTCATGCTCTTCGGGGATGAAAGGGTTCGGAATCGGCAACATCTCGACTGGGGGCGAAAACAGAAACCATTCCAACAACATCAGGACAACGGGCATGCAAACCGATAATGAATGAGAGTGGGGGACGGGCGTGGGCGGGAGGAAAGAGGGGACAGGAAAAAATATATTAATCCGCTGACACCCACATTATTTATAGACTGTGCCTCTAAAGAGATACAGATGTAAAAAAAATTCTCGTTAAAGCACGTTTCCTTTTCAATTGTTCAAGTTTAAAATGTTATTAGTGAAAAAATTTTGTACCACAGGGGATTGTTTAAGTTTTGAAGAAAGATGTGATTAAGGAATGCATTTTCTCTGTTTTAATTTTATATTTTGAATATTCATCCAAAAGTCAGAAATAATTTGGAATTTTTGGGGTAACTCTTAAGAAAGTTATGGACTATGATCCACATCATTCTTGGTTTTTGACCAATTTATACTCCCAAGGATATTAAAAAAAGTTGGAAACACACAACTCTGGAAGAGGCACAGTCAGGTGACCCTAGTACAAGACCTACAGTTAGTGTATTACTGTTACTGAACATGTGATGGACAGAGTCTGCTAGAGCGAGAGGGCGAGTCTGTGGCAAGCCCCGAGCAAGCTAGTCCTGCTGCAATATTAATATCAATAAACATTACTCTATGGAGGGCTAGATCGAGCCAGCGGGCTTCTCAGTAGGCAACACTACACTTGTTTAAATTTAAATATAAGAAAATATAGATATTTTGAGAGCAAAAAACATTCAGTTTTTGTTGATTTCCAACATTATGCCAATATGTTTTGAAAGCGAGGTCAGTCTAAAGTAATAAGTGTGAATTGAAACTACAATTCAATTACAATGTTTGTGATACATTTTTGAGGAAAATACTGAATCAACCTGTATTGTGAATAATGATATTTTTATTATGAGGACATAATGAAAAATTTATTTAGAACGGCTGACAATGCAATAAATTTTCAGTAAAAACCATAAATTAAATTCATTTAATGTAATAAAAGAGAAAGAATATTAACTAGGCAACTGGCTTGATCTAACCACCGATGGTGCAGTTACATACTATTGATGGTTGTGATCATTAGACAATACGCTTATCTCCCACAATGTTATCTACTTTTTATTTAAGGTAGTTGTTAAATAAATCTATTACTTTCATTAACAATAGTAACCTTTTCTTACCATGCACCCCATGTGATTGAAATGTAATTAGTGATGTAATTAATTTGGCAATTACAAGTTATTTTCCCAACGTATAACAGCTTGATATGAAGAATAATGTGAAATTAGTTTGTTAACAAAGTTATAATTAATATATACTCTGCAGCTGTATTATTGCTAAAGAAATACCATGTTGTCAAATTGAATAGCATAATAAATAAATAATAAATCAATCAACATTTTTCACAACACCAGAATCTTTTATGTTAAGACTGCAATTTTTTGACGATAGAATTGTAATATATGATAGGCTTAATGAAAAATAAAGTACAGTATCCATTAATTTCTGCCTTATCATAAACATAATTTCTAACACCGAAACAATAAACATAAGTATTCATCACTCTTTGTCAAAGTACACAGAACTGACCACTTTATGCACTTCAGGAGTAATTAAAATAAATTAATAGTTTTCGACCAATAGGTCTACATAGTTTACAATTAATAGGTTTACATAGTTCTCAACTATGATGTCAACAAAACAAGATGGAAAGATTCATTTAATGTGTTTGGAAATGAATATAGACTAATCAATTCAAATACCAACTATCACCAAGGTAGATCGTTACAATAATCTCAATAGCCAGTTCTGTGGCTGATTCATGAAAACCCCATCAAACATTTTGTCAACTGTACACAAACCCCGTGTTCTATTGGTGAGGTGCCCGCTAAGACTGCCCAGACAAAAGCTTGCCCAGCTAAGTGCTCCCATGACTATTAACATTGAAAGAATCAGTCTCAGAGTCAATTGCACAGGTTGCTAGACTCAAACTGAGATTAATTCTTCTATTGTTCCTACTCCCCTAGACTGGATGGAGTCAACAAAATACTCACTATAATTTAATTAAAATAATGAAGGAACTTTATACAAGTGTACACAATATATGAAACAGAAGGGTGAAGAAAATGTTTCTTGAATCTTTGGAGGATGAGGAAAGCACTGAACTTAAATGGATAATTGTCTAACCAAATATCAATAACAAAGTAAAAAGTCAAGAGGTTAAAAATTTTAATTTAATGTTATTGTTTTTTATACATTGAAGTCCATAAGAATGCTTGGACATTTCCATCTATTCTTAAAGAAAAACCTGTAAACATTTTTGGGAAGGGAATGCTATTGGATGACACAATGTAAAGAGTAATAAACTATTATTAGGTCCCTGATATACTCTACATCCTGTCACAACAGGTAGAATTGTTCATCCTGCTACCAAGTTTTCATAGAGGAGAAATTTAAAGCCCAATAACACCTCATTTCCCCTCAAAATGTAAAACATTTATTGTTTATTTTTAGGAACCACATATCTTTAAAATGAAACACATAACACAATAAATATTTTTTGAGAAAGGTAAAGACTTTGGTTAAACGATAGTGTTGACTCCAACCAGTGCGATATGATACCACCAAACATTGAGTTCCCACAAGTGACTAGAGCGCTGCGCTTACCTCGGCACGGGTCGTTCTTGACCAGGAACTCGTCGAGTGCCACCCAGCCACCGCCGACTCGCACCATCACAGTCGAGCGCAGGATACGCACCAGACGCAACTTCTGACTGTCACCAAACTGTGGAGTGAAAAGATGGTGTTAGTTACTCGACATTAGACTCAATCAAGAGATAAAACTTGATCATGAATGAAGCCCGTTTGATGGAAAGTGCTGTTCCTTTTTACATTACCTAGCATTAACTTATTTATGAAAATTTCAATTAGAGACAAATTGGAAACATAAAAAATATTGTAAAAACATTATTTTCTTAAATCTTAAATCACTTTTATTTTGTAAAGTATAGAATTGAATCACATTGATTCAAATCCAAATTCTTTTAAACACATTGACACAATAAATAAAAAAACTGCTGCATCGCACACCACTACTCTCATTCTAGTGGTAAGAGTGGTTCTCACGGAACTAGTACCTAGAAACTCACCCTGTACTTCCCCTCGCCGACCTGGAACACCCTGAACTTCTGTCGACACGTGCACAGCATCACGAGCCGCTTCACCTCGTCGTGGATCTTCTCTGCCTCCGTGGTTGGAGGCTTCTCTTGCCAATCGGGCCTCAGCGCCGCAATAAACTCCTTCCAGTCGATGAAACCTTCGCTGTTGTGGTCAAACATGTCCGCCACCGCATTCATCTCCATCTTGCTGGTGTCAAATTCTGGGCACAAATACAAGCCGAGTGATGAGAGATTTGTTATGGGTGTGTGTGAAGGTTAAGGGAGGTGTAGGGGGTGGATTAACGACTAGTGCCAAGAGTATGAGTTTCAACTGGAAGCAAAACAGGTTTTTATTTGTTATAAAACAGCCCTAGTTTTTTAAGGTTGTTCTTACTTTAACCTCAAAAGAAAGGTATAAATCGGAAGAGCATAGTGTGAAAATTACACAATTCTAGGCTAAAAGATATTTTTAGTTCTGATTCTAAATGGAAGTACGTGAAGATCTTGACAAATACAACTCCACCCGATTCCGTGACACTGATCGGCTACATGTTGAGTCAAGTTTACAGCTTGCTGTGGTGGTTAATTGTTTAATTGCAAAATATGTCAAAAAATCTTTTAAAATTTACTCACAACTTAAAAAAAAAAAAAATAAATAAAAAAAAAAATAAAAATACATAAGCTAACCACTGCATTTGATGTAAAATAGAGGATATTGTATAACAAACAAATACCACAAAATGCTACCATTATCATGGCCAACAATGGCATTGATGTGTCAACAGGGGATTAGGATGGACTCTACCTGAGGAGGTGTATTTCTAAGTTTTGATGTTACAATACATTTTCAGGTATTTCTCAAGCATCGTAGTCAATCTTTCTTGTGGAAATATATGAACCTCCCTTCTGCCAATTTTGGCAGGCAGGAAACAGTTGAGAATTTGCTTTTTTTTATCTAGTTTCTATCAATTTACATTTTTTATTGATTTTTAAAAATAGTTAGGCCTAGTTTAAAACTTTACTTACTGGTTTTAATGATTCCATCGATGAAGTCATCACGTGGAATGAGCCCATCGTTGTTTTTGTCCATTTTGCGGAAGAGATCTGTCAAACGGGACTTCTTGTGGTTCATGAACTTGAGGAACTGTAGAAACAGTAAAATATAGCTCTGGGATTTAACAAGGTAATAAATTTTATTTATTTGTTGGAAAAATACATATTTGTAATAAGTTGAATCATAATACTGCTTTAAGATCCAAAATTGGAGAAAATGTAGGGCAGTCATTCCTTACTGCCCTACATTTTCTGGTATTTCCATACCACTGTAGTTCTTGGTTGCATGGTCAATAAATTAACTTGTCATTCTGTTTTCAAAATAATGTTTAATGATAATGTAATTCTATGAGTTTGTAAAAGAAATAGATTATTCCACTCCTATATTTTAGAGATAAGTTACTTTACGAGAATAATTTCAATATCCTTTACACATAGAATCTTGATTTGTAGCCTAGTACTTATATCAGAAAGTTAAGTGAGTCATGGGATTGCAAAATCTTATTCCACATAAAAGTATGTATTTTCACAAGATTAAATTTTGTATCTGGCTACTTGCAAGTGATATAGAAACAAAATTTTAACGTAAATGTTATTGTACACAGCGCGAGTGGTGGTACTGACCCTCTTGCGCCACTGGTCCCACGAGAAGTTCTTGACCTTCTCAAGCTCCTCGAGGTATGTGAGCCGCTCCTGCAGACGACGCTGTCGCTCCCACGCCATCAGCCACACGTGGCGCCACCTGTCCCACAGCAGACGGCACCGCGGGTTGCGGAACACCGGCTCGGCGCCCTTGCTGCAACGAGCAACACACACATCAGTCACACGCTGACCTAACCTAACCTCACTCTTTACAGTGAAACCTCACAGACTCGACCCATTAAGAATTAAGAAGCTGTTGAATTTGGTGAAAATAGAGTCGACTTTACTGCCGCCGTTTACTGTTCGCACCGTGTAATATCATTGGCTCTAATGTACGATCAGAACCTGTAAAAATTTTAGTTATTGTTGTTAATACTTTCACATCGATCAGAAATCAAAATATCAGTAGTCGATGGTGTTCATAACAATCATAACACAGCCGTAAAAATGCCAAAATTGGGTCTAAAAACCACAAATTCCGACTACAGTCGATTATCGCAAGTGGGAAAATGCCGCAAACAGCGATAGTGAGTCACACGACGCACAGTTGAGCATGGTAGGCGCCTATCAGGTGTTGAGTTATTCAAAATACGAGTAATCAGGGGTCAAGTGTGTGAGGTTTTACTGTAAACTACTAGGTATAAAGGATATTGGTACAAATAGCATTCGAAAACACCATTGGATCTTAATTTTTTTGTTTTAGGGTCAATATCTCATGATTCTTAGATTTTACTTTAAATAATAATTAGGTATCTATGAAAATTAATTTTCAAACGAATAATAAAAAATTGTTTATGCAAAAACTTAAAAAAACTTTAAATTAATAAACTAACATGTTTGATGCTCTGTTTATTTTTCACTACGCATTTGTTGAATTTTATGGAACCGTCACAGTATAGAATCATCAAAATATAATGTCATAATGTGACTTTAATTTATAAAAAAAACATGTTTTAGGATATAATTTAAATTAGGAAGCAAAGTAAATTAAGTTGCGATTTAAAAAAAGTTTGTATCCTAAGTACTAGCTTTAATTACAACAAGTTTCCAAATGTTCATGCGCACAAATAAACAAATTACGAAATATAAATGAAAGCAAAGACAACAAATTAATTCTTTAATAGATTGAGAATTACTCTCTCAAAATAAAGTAAACAATCAGGCCACAATATTTTTTAATCCAGAACACTGATTAACTGTGCAACACTAAAAGATATAGAAATTCAAAGGGTGCACCAAATACCAACCCCAAACACACTTAGAACACTAAGAATGAAATGAAAAGCAAAGAAAAGAAGAGAATCAACAAGTCTAAAACAGATGTCTCGGAAAAATTGTAAAAAAAAACAACAAACATTAAAGATTTTTTCAATACAGACTAAAGATTTTTTCTATTTCTATTCTAGATATAACCCAACACATAGGTCCAGGACCCTGTCAGATCGTAGATCATTGGTTACTGGAGTTATCATGATAGAATTCTAAATAACCTCTCAGGGAAGGGTAAAACAAGGTAAAAACTGTTTATAAGGTTTAAAAACCACTTCATAACAAAAGTTTTTTTGTTAAACTAACATAAAAATACAATTTAAATTTTAAAAATATATTACAAGGACATTTTACACAAATAGAAACAAACCGCACTGATGAGAGATATTGCTTCCGAGACATTGTTGGATTACAGAACACAAACTAATGAGAGTCAACAGTAAAAATGAACATAAACACATTTACTGTTTAGCTCTTTAAAGAAATGATGATCAACAAATTTACTTCTTTTTGATGAGACCGTTTATTTCATCACTCACAATAATAAATAAGCCTAATGGGAATTTCTCATTTGACTTTAATAAGAATTCCACTGTAACTGGTCAAATATGCTTTTGCCAAGTATATTATGGTCCTTGAATAGAAAAAATGAAATGTATGATACAATATCCAGGCAAGATGAGCAGAAATTTCAAACAGTTATAACAGAATTTATTTTCAATAACATCTGGACTCTGTTATATTTAACCGAGACATCTGCCAATAGTGAATTAATCTGAGTTGGTGCCTACAGCTTGAGGCACAGACTCATAAGTTGAGATGAGGAAGTACGATACCCACCTTCCCTTGGGGGGGAACCTCGGGCCGATATGAGGCACATTGTCAGGCAGCTTATCCTTGGCGGTGACACTGGCTCGACTGAACAAACAAACACAGGCATGCCACTACACCCACACTCGCCAACCCTCACACCCAGGGGTGCCAACATTGCGACAATGGGAGAAAGAATTTGGCTTTCAATTTCATGATGATAATAAGGACTATGCGATTACAGTAAGATACTTTAAATCTATTACCAATAGAGTGAAAAAAACTATTGAAAAGAAAATACAAATACGTCAAGTATAATAAAATTGTGGTAATTGGTAACAATTGTTATTTCGATGAAGTTAACTTGACTACAAAATCACAATACTGACATCCCTGAGTGTTTTTGGGCCAATATTAATTCTAATCAACAGTATTTACTAATGAAAAACTGAAATTATTTGAAATAGAAAACAGCTTTACCAAACTTAAGGCGTGTTTTTTGGAATTTATCATGTAAATACTGTTCACTGAATCTATACATTACAAACACAGCAAACAAGTCAAACTACATCTTAATAACACTATAAAACTATCAGCTAAGAAAACTTTTACCAGTAAAGAAATAAGAAAAATACTTAACAGTTCATGGTGGATATCAATTTGTCATTATAAGGCTGAAGGATTAAACATTTAATTTGAATAGTTTACCAGCTGGGACTGAAGCAATAATTTATGATTTAGGCCTACTATAAAAGTATCCAAAGTAGATGGCTCAAAAAATCCTTATATGTAATATATTTATCAAAGTTAAAAAGCCTAATGTGTGAACTTCAAAAAATAAACTTTGGGGACAGTTAAATTTTAAATAATTTGATAATAATAATAAGATTTATGATTATGGTTTTATGTTTAGCCCATGCCATTAATTGAGTTAATAATATGTTGTTAAGTCAGGAAATGTTTCATAACCATTTTATAATATGTTAAACAGCCAAATACATACACTAAATTTAAAGAAGAAAGGTGAGTATTGTTTGGAAAAGTTGAATTTTATTTTTTCATTGCATTGTTTCTCAATTAAACCCTGACTATTGAGTTAAATCATAATATATAAGTAAATAAGCATTCAAATAGTTTAACCGAACCAAATAAATTTTTTATTATAGCCTACATCAACAAATTAGTCACCACTGGTCATTTACAATAAAGCAAACCTTGCGAATGTTTATACATTGTGTTAATTATTTATTATAATTTCAATGCTTTTGAAGTTGTTAAAGATTGTTACATAAAAATAGGAAAAAAACTCATACAGTAAAGAATAAAGAAAACGGACAACAATTTAATCCCACACTGCTAATGCTAAACATATCTTAACAAAGCAACATTAAAAAGCTTAAAGGTGCTATCCTCTTGACCTCATTAGTAACTAAAATTTGAGGTCATTATAAGGATTGTCAGCTAAAGAAAAGCGGGATTAGTCGTAAATCAACATTTAACAAACCACCCCAAAGCAAATGTCAGTAGAATAGAAATATACCTTCCACGACGATCCGCCAGGTTATCACGAGATGCTTTCAAACTGACAACAAAACACATCATGACAGACACAGAGAAAAGCATGCAGCAAACAACTGTGAGGCACCAATGTGATAAGAGACTACGACATGAAAAAAGTTGAAGATGTTGAGAGGGGGTGAAAGGGCTCCTCCCAGAATGTCATGTAGTGCTTCACCTGCTCCCATTTAGTGCCTTTAAGTCCAATCCAAAGCGAATCAAATAGCCAAAGTTTTTATCTCTCTACTTACTTTTTTTAAATTTAAATAAAGGCACAATGTAGGAGTGGGTGAAGCTCTGCAAAATGAATTTTTTACCCTTGAGACTCCTGATACCGATAGCCTCTAGCGGCTGCCGTTGAAACTGCTGTGCGCGCAGGCTATGAAAGTACTCAATGAATATCATCTACGCTTACATTCCGTGGCAAAATCCCCTCACTCACCATCTGAGTCTCGGGTATGACACGGGCTGAAGTGCAGCAGGGCTTCTTTGGCCACATGGTTTTAAGAGTTCGTAGTGGTTTGTGACTTTGTTTTAACACTAAATAAATACTGGATATAGTTTCTTGCCCTAATGGTTGTGTAACATTGCGAACAAACCGAATTTGGATAGTACCCAAAACGGCCATTTGACTATGAAGGCAAAATAATCGCTCTATCCCTTTAATCCCCTCTTAATGAAATGTCATCTGATTTCAATACAAATTTGATAAAAATGATCTACATAAAGAAATCAAGAACAGAAATTTGTATTATTGAAAATAACAGTACTAAGTAAATAATCTCGCTAAAAAAACTTTTAAAAATTTGAAAGATTTAACTTTTTTGAGTGTGTTGATGATGTTTGACAGTTCAGCTTGCAAGCTATCAATAAAAAATAATAAAAGAAAAATATATATAAAACAGTTTAAAAAAATCTGGCAATAAACTTGTACTGGCCTACACAAAAATAATCATGAGAGAGAACTTAAGAAGTTCAAAATTCATGCAGAATTAGAACTTTGAATAAGTTATTATTTAATACATAAGGGATGATAATTTTAAGAAAGTAAATATTAAACGTTTATTTTCAAAACACTGTCAATAAATTTATACTTTGATAAATTAAAACAGTTTGTAATTTAAACAGTTTGTAATTTAAAAAGGGGAAAAATTACAATGAAAGCAGCATAGGTAATAAAACTGGAGAGCACACAAAGAAACAATAAAAAAGATAATATTTTTAATTCACTAAAATTAATCTTCAAAGTGATTTTTGAATTCTTAAGTTTGTCCCTCCACCTTCAAAACCTGATATACTACTGTCCTGTCGTAACCCAAAAAGAAATTGAATCAAAGCTCTTTTGAGATTATTACACATTTTTTATAAGAATGATGTGTGATGAATATGGAAAACTGCAATAGCAAGACACAAACTAATTCCCGAGACGGGAGAGAGTTTACAATGGGCATGCAGGAGAATAAGTGAGGTGCACACCTTGCTTTGCGAGACACGTCGTGCAGATCTTGTGAGCTGCCGCGCATGTCCTCCCTGCTGGGACAAACACAGTGCCAGGATAGTAGCGGTCAAGCGTGCACACATACGAGACAACGGTGAGGTTAGGTGGGGAGAAACATGGCTTACCCATGTTAAAAATCTTTAAAAAAAGTGTCAACAGTTGTTTATTTAAGTTAAATTCCATTATCAGAATAGTTTATACATTAATTTTTTTTATAGCTGTACCTTTCTGAGTTGTAAGAAAAGTCTAATTGTCACAAAAGGTAATTTACATTACCGAAAAGTTGTACTGCCAACGATGGTTGTCCTCAATGGTGATGTTAAATAATTGTTAAAGAAAAAACGCTAAAAATTTTATTATTAAATGAAAAAAATTATTTTTATAAACAGAAGTCATTTTTTTAATTGTGTTAAATTTTCTAACAGTTTCAAGGTAAGCCATGTTTGGGTATTTAGAGGTATGAGTCGAGAGAAAGGTAAAGTAGTCATATTAATCTAACAAAGAATCAAATAAGAAATAGTAATACTACTAACTGACAAAAATGTTACAGAATACTTAATTAAAATTTAATTTATCAAATAAACAAAATTGAATACAAAACAGGACAAACTATCATTGAAGACAGTTAAACACAAGTAATACTTGAAAAATGAACTAAGTAGAAACAATTATATTTACTACTGAAAACTCAATTTTTTTCATGAAAATCTTTACTAACTTATTTCAACAAGAGGATACCTATTAATCAAAAAGTTCTTTCTTTTAAGAGGATACCTATTAATCAAAAAGTTCTTTCTTTTAAATAAAAGTGATTCCAAATTAAAAGTGCAAGAAGCGCTGTGACTCAGTTAAATTTACTGATGATCAAACACATTTAGCCGACACTGACTGACCAACGATTATACCACCACCGTTAAGTATTTGTGAGGACTTACGAGGCGGTCGACAGTTTTTTGCCGGACATCTTGCGAGCACTCTCCTGTTTGGTGAGTGCCGGCGGCTGTCTGCTCTTGCACACCATGTCAACCTGCATAACACACAATGATGACACCTGATGCACTACTCAACAAAACCACTAAATTGTTTTTGTGAGCAACGTTATAGAACTCAATCTGGGGAGATACAATATTAGTGACCAGTCCAAGAATAGAAAGTTAGATTTAGGTAGTAAAATTTGGAATCAAAGTAAAATCAGATGGCAAAAGGTTTACATGGACTTGAAAAATGGTAAGGTTGTTCAAAAATAGAAATGGTGTGATATACATATCAATAATTTGAATGAAATCAGTATATCAGCTATGGTATTTAAATACCGCTGTTAAAAATAAATATTACCTATAACAGCTTAGGAAATATTTTCAGAAAAAGCGATCATAAGCAGAAAACTGATTTCTTGACTGTTTTAACCTTGATTTAAACCAAAATACTTAATTGATATACAGGTAAAACACATTTTAGTATCCATTCGATTGTTAGGCTGAGTTACGGATCACCGTTTTCATATAATGTCAGGTAGTTTTTGGCAAAACTGAAATTAAATGAAAAATCCTTTGTTTACAGAGGCAAAGTTAGGACCATATGGTCCTTTCATATACTTAAATGAACTGGTGAGAATCTGATGTTCTGTATCAGATATAGGAGAGATTGAACGAAACCTGTTGGACTCTAAGGTAAAGGGACTTTGTAAAAAATAGTCCTGTCCACAGGATAATATTAGGTTATTTTTTACTGCCCACCTCCTGAGTGTAAGTCGTCTTGGCAGAGGTACCGCCTCCAGTGTTACCAATGCAGACTCCAGGCAGGCCAACCTGACTGACCTCAGCAATCCCACAACACTTACCTCCGCGGTGCGCTGGGCCGTGTTCTCCATGAACTCGTTGTGGTCGGTGATCAGCTGTTTGATTGTGTCAATGTCGTCTGGCAGCGGCTCTGCTTCCAGTGTTACCAACGTAGACTCCAGGCCAGCCAACCACGCGAGCAGTTCCTCGAGTAGAGTGTCAAGGTCCTGCAGCGACTGTAGGTGCTGCTGCAGCTTCTGCTCTCGCTGCAGAAATAAAAACGACAGAACATTAGAGGACGAGGAACATAAGTGTCTAATCAACATTTTCTTCATACAGCTAAAATGTCTGACAACTACATCCAGTCAGACAAAACTAGGTTTGAATAAATTTGATTCACACCTTTATAACAATCTAACGAAGGTCACCCCCCAAGGACCTATTTGTATGGGAAAAGACGGTATATGACAAAATTGCAGATCACATTGTTGGCTGGAGTGCAAGCTGATTGACGAATGGTACTTAAATCACTCATTGTGTCTTTGTCTTTAAACAGCTCGGGGGTATTTGTAGAATCAAAGATGTAAAAATGACAATGTTCAGGACTGAAATTACATAAAATTGGTTTAAAATTAAAAAGAAAAAATTTATATAAAACAAATAATGAATAAAAACCAAAAAATTGGATACAAATTGCTTTGCTAGGAATATAGTACATATTGTTCCAAATTATTACTTCACTCTGGACTCTTTAGTGCTCTCTTGAAAAATACTCTCTTTTATTTAAATTACTTTGATTCTGCACAGAGGGTAAAATAATAGCCTAATAGTTTTTAATAAGTGTAATAAAATATTATTTAGTAGCAGTATTCTGAAAATGTAACTTTGCGTCCATACATAACTGTTCAGTACATCATGGACTGTACAGCAGTCAGCTGTTTGAACTATAATAATGATGCATTGTATGTTTACTTTCAAGTCAGTTTTATGCTCAATTAAAAGTGCTCTTTCTGTGCCAAAATGTTCTTTTTTTATTAAATATATTCCACCGCAATAAAAAACACATAACTAGAATAGAAACTGAACAATTCATTAATTCATATGAGAAAAAATTTATAAGACGCTCATTTTAGACACAAAAAACAAATATATTTTTTTAAATAAAAAACAATATGTCAATAATAAAACTATTCTGAGTATAAGTCCAAAATGAAAATAGTTGTAGAAATGAATGTTGACTTTGTGCTGACCGTATATTAAATCTGACACCAAAACGCTTCCACACACCACTGAAATTAGTGAAATATACCATAACCCCCAAAAAGCACTTAAAAATATGTAAAGCAGAAATGAAGCAAGCTATTTGCCACTGAGCATTGATAACATTACCAGCTGACTGGTTAGCCGCAGTAAGTTTGCTGAAGCGACCTTTTAATCGTTAAAAAAAATATAAAAAACCGTCACTCTATCCCAACTTACAAACCTTGCAGAGCGTAGCCTGAACCACAACAGTTGAACCTACAACACTATGGTACAACCAACAAAACAGTATCACCCAACATAACCCATTTCTAATACTTTAAGTTCCAACTGAAATAAAAAAGAGTTACTTTTAAATATATCAAAGAAGAATTTGTATAATTGATTAGTTAACATCACATTGAAATATTTACAACCTAAAAGAATTAAGTGTTAAGTTTAAATTTGTAACTAACTTTGATGTCAAGTTTACAAAGTTTGCAACAATCCCTTTCCAATTTTTAAGATACATTTTTTACATTTGATCAAACAGGTATAAAATTCCTGATGAATATCTTTGTTAAACATGAAAAAATAAGTCATCTCGGTCATTTCACTAAGCGCAAAACTTTCCAAAAGCATGCAATTCCAGTTCACATTCCACTCACTTACCCCTTTAGGCACATTTCACATTATGATTTTCAATGTCAAACATATTGTAATATACAAGCATTCACTGGCAAAAAGCAGGCTGATACTCTTTTTGAGGTCTGAGATACTTAAAAATCTCTACCATTTTATCATATTGTATTTTTTTATCCAGAATTATTTACAGAAAATTAAATAAAACTCTACAAAAAGGAGAATTTACTTCCGGAAGTTCCAGCTTGCTACAGTAGACTCCCTCTTGACCGGCCACCTTTTAACCGGTCTCTGCTTTAACCAGCCTACCCTAACACAAAAAACACATCTTTTTAACCGGCCATTTTTTACCTCAACATCGCTTTAACCGGCCATGTTTCTCAGGAAACGTAGTTTTCTTATCTACTACTGTATGATTCAATTCAACGTTATTTCATATTGACGTTCTCAAACCAATTAAAATGTAACGTCCGGGACGGAAGTGAATGCTACCGGAGGTCAATGCGTTTGGACCTACTATCCAGTAGACCACAATAAAGAAACAAATTATTATTAGTTTATTTCATGGGTGTATTTAAGTTGTTTTTCAAGTGATAATTATATTTAGACCATATAAAATTGTAGGTTGGCGTTCTTAAATGAACATCGGTTTAACAAGCCAATTCATTATCCGACCACATCCTGGTCCCGAGGTGGGCGGTTAAGAGGGAGTTTACTGTATCTATGATACAAGTAAAGGCAAAACTTGCAGAATGCACACAAAGTGATGGGGAACACAATCGTGTGGGGGGGGCTGGCAACTCACCTGTTTGGCCCACGTGGAGACTTCGTCCCAGCGCGACTGGATGATCGTGATCCAGTGTTTGATAATGGGCGTCGCGTCGGGGTGAGCCTTGGCCAGGATCTGGTGGGCGAGAGCGATGGTTGCGTCCTTCTCTCGCTCCTTCTCATTCATCTCCTTCATAAACCTGGGGACACAATCCACATCAACGGGGATTCTACAAGGTTTGTTACGATGCATAAATGTCTCTTTGGTTCCTAGTTTATAGGTGTATTTTGAACATGTTCTAGGGATGGATACCAGAAATTTTCTTGTGAATTTTTAATTATCCAAAAAACTGACAAAAAACACGTTCTGAGGAGCTTATTGTCTTGTAGTGGCTGGGGTTTGAAATCAGTTCTAACCTAAAAAACCATGTATCTATAAGCCGTCTTAACTGAAGATTTCAACCCCAAACTTACAAGAAGAACTATGCGGTTCTATTCAGAAGGGGAAGTAAGTGATAGTGTTACTGTGTGCTGCAGAAGCCTACATATTAAAGTACAGTTTGCTGGAAATAGTGAATTTATTACTAACAAACTCATTGTGATAGTGCTAGAGCATTTATGGTCTCCATTCATGATTCTGTTCTCAGGAACCAACCCTCAAATATGATTGTAACCTAATCGGTGTTAATCTATACTGAGTAAATCTATACTCAGATTTAATAATATTTTATTTCTGTAAAAAGTTGGAACAATTAGATTTATATACACAAAAAAATGTCTTCATATTTTATGACAGGGGCAATCTTGTAATAGCTTTTACTATACAACAACAAAAATATCAATAAACAGTCGACACTCACTTGGCATGTTCGGCCAGGTAGTTCCTCGTCTCTTGGTCGTCTTCAGGTAAGGAGTTGACGAACCTCAGTTTCATCTCAGCGTCTGACAGCCATTCTAGCAGCATGTTAACCTGGACCAAACAATGTTGTTGAGAATGGTTTTACACGCAAGGTAAAAAATATAACCAGCATTCTTATGTTCGATACGGCCTACGTTTTAGAAAAACGTACAGTCATGACAATTATCCTTAAAAGCCTTCTAAAGTAAAATTTGAGACTAGAGAGTAAAGCAAATATTCGTTGGAGGTAAAAGTACAAAAGACTTACCATTAAACTAATTTTTCAACTGTTAATTACTAAGGTAAGAGGTTTAATTTAGGTAGAATAACAAAAATTTAAGTTTTAATCTAAATATTTCAGTTGAGTAGTGATGGCTAAATGAAAATTAAATTGTTTTTGGATAAAGGATTGAAAATGTAATTTGAAAAATAAATGTGAACAGTTTTGAGAGAAAAAATAACTATGTCATTGTAACTAACATTCACGAACAAGAAAATTTAATTAACTACAATGAATTTTAAGGAGAACAACAAGAAAAATTCACTGCAGGACTCTGATGAAGACTTACTGTCACAACTTCTACAGTATAAAAAGGGTATTGACTGTTAGCCGATTATTTGTTTTCCCTGTATTGAGTCTGGACCACCAACCTGCTTGTGTAGTTTCTCAGCTGCCCGAAGCGCCTCCTGCAGTCTTGTGCTCTTTCGCTCGGCCAGCTTGTTCGTACGCGACCACAGCGAGTTGAGTTCACTCAGCTGGCTGCGTATGGTGGCAGCGTCGGCTGTGCTCGCCTTTTCCATTAGCTCCTGTCCTGTCTTGCGCACCGACTCCATCTGGGCCGCTCTGCCTGCCAAGTCTTCTTCTAGGGCCTAAAGGAACAACAAAGTTAGGTTATGATAGATTGACCGTACTCTGAAACTTTTAACAGCTTAGGTGTAACCATTACTCACATTTTTATTAGCTGACTAGGGACTTCGGCCCGTAAGCGACTATAGGTAAGCCTTTTAAGCTACGCGAGATACCAAGGTTATTTTGGTAAAAATGATAAAGTGCAGGCATACAAAAAAAGTTGTTATTGAAAATGAAAATTTCTCTGGTGTAGTAAAATGAAATTTTTTATCATCATAGAAACTAAATTGCTCGATTTTGAGCAACATGTACTATTAAATAGTCCTGTTTACTTCTTTCTTTCAATATTCATGGTTTAGTGTAAAATGTTACTCTTTAACACATACGCTGCGGGTGGGTCACCGGTGACGCACGGCGCGCCGTAGCGAGAGGCGCGTGCGTCACCGGGGACGCAGCGCGCCATGTTTCATTTATGGAGCCAGCGTGGTTCAGCCACTCGTCGAGGACGGTCGAGACGCACTAGCATTGCGTCTTGGATACCAGTCTGCCGTACAGTGTGTTTCGTTCGTTCGCCCGGGGTGCTGCGTGCGTCTCCCGTGACGCACAACTTTTTTGTTGTGAATCGTGTTTCCTGCTGTATATATTAGCGTTTATATGAATTATTTTAGTGTTTAGCTATTGTTTTTATTACAATGGATCATACAAAAGCCGGTAAATCGAACTTGACTGCTCTGGAGAACGTGCCTTACGGCGGCCTTGCAGGTGGTGAACTGCGTCCGCCTGCGTCCTTGCAGGCGACTTTCGTCGCGCAATGCTGCTGCGTCACCGGTGACCCATGACTTTCGGAGGTCCAGGAACCAGGATGCTGTCGTCTAAATATGGTTTCTAAGCCATTTTATAGTCTTTCAATTACTAAAGGAAAGATTCCATGCAATAACTATTTTTAGCTTCTTAGGTAGTTATCGACATTTTTGGCAGCAGCGAATGTGTTAATGAGCTTAATGTATATTAACTTGATCACAATTAATTCCCAAAACAAATACTATTAAATAGTACTTTTTTCTTACACAACTCTTACGCAATAAAAACCAATTCCTAATGAAAATCTACTAAAGCCTTCATAAAATAAAAGCTCAAATACTCAAGCAGCCTTTGAATAAATTGATAGCTATAAAAATAATAAACCTTAAATAAAAAAAATTTGAAAAATGTACATAAATTATAATTTTTGAACCACCTTGGGCTGGTCCACCAGACCTAGCTCCTTCCCCTTGTAGCCCTGACCCCACTCCCCCCCCTCAGCATTCACCAATGTGACCCGTGTTACACCCACCTGGGCTGGTCCACCAGAGCCATCAAGGTGTCCAGGTCTGTGGACGGGAGTGTCGTCCGTTAGCTCCTTCCTTTTGTAGCCCTGACCCCGCTCCCCCCTCCCCTTACCCCTTACCAATGTGACCCGTGTTACACCCACCTTGGGCTGGTCCACCAGAGCCACCAAGGTGTCCAGGTCTCTGTGGAAGGGAGTGTCGTCCGCTAGCTCCTTCCCCTTGTAGCCCTGACCCCACTCCCCCCCCCCCTCACCCCTCACCAATGTGACCTGTGTTACACCCAACTTGGGCTGGTCCACCAGAGCCATCACGGTGTCCAGGTCTCTGTGGATGGGAGTGTCATCCACTAGCTCCTTCCCCTTGTAGCCCTGACCCCACTCTCCCCCCATCCCTCACCAGTGTGACCCGTGTTTTACACCCACCTTGTGCTGGTCCACCAGAGCCACCACGGTGTCCAGGTCTCCGTGGACAGGTGTGTCATCCACTAGCTCCTTCCCCTTGTAGCCCTGACCCCACTCTCCCCCCATCCCTCACCAGTGTGACCTGTGTTTTACACCCACCTTGGGCTGGTCCACCAGAGCCACCAAGGTGTCCAGGTCTCTGTGGATGGGAGTGTCATCCACTAGCTCCTTCCCCTTGTAGCCCTGACCCCACTCTCCCCCCCATCCCTCACCAGTGTGACCCGTGTTTTACACCCACCTTGTCCTGGTCCACCAGAGCCACCACGGTGTCCAGGTCTCCGTGGATGGGAGTGTCATCCACTAGCTCCTTCCCCTTGTAGCCCTGACCACACTCTCCCCCCATCCCTCACCAGTGTGACCCGTGTTTTACACCCACCTTGGGCTGGTCCACAAGAGCCATCACGGTGTCCAGGTCTCTGTGAATGGGAGTGTCATCCACTAGCTCCTTCCCCTTGTAGCCCTGACCCCACTCTCCCCCCATCCCTCACCAGTGTGACCCGTGTTACACCCACCTTGGGCTGGTCCACCAGAGCCACCAAGGTGTCCAGGTCTCTGTGGAAGGGAGTGTCGTCCGCTAGCTCCTTCCCCTTGTAGCCCTGACCCCACTCCCCCCAACCTCACCCCTCACCAATGTGACCTGTGTTACACCCACCTTGGGCTGGTCCACCAGAGCCATCACGGTGTCCAGGTCTCTGTGGATGGGAGTGTCATCAACTAGCTCCTTCCCCTTGTAGCCCTGACCCCACTCTCCCCCCATCCCTCACCAGTGTGACCCGTGTTTTACACCCACCTTGTGCTGGTCCACCAGTGCCACCACGGTGTCCAGGTCTCCGTGGACGGGAGTGTCATCCGCTAGCTCCTTCTCCTTCTTCTGCAGCCAGTCCACGAGTGCCTCCAGGGCGTCCTTGAACTGTCCGCAGAACAGGAGCGCCTCCTCCAGTTTGCGTTGTCTGTCAAAGAAGAGGAACTGTTAGCAATACTTGTGTTGTGAGAGATTAGTTGAGTGAGTTAGACAGAAGGTTTATTTTTAATTACAAGGCCAAAAGTGTTAAACAAAACTTATTTGAGTAAATTTTGATATTGTTCAGAAAGTTACATTCATAAATTGGTACCTGGGTTGACTGAAGAAGTAACAAACATTTATGCTCCACCCCAGAGCTGATTTCGCAGCACCTTGACTGCATTCCCGTCAGATAGCTCTATCTATGACATCAGTCCGTACCTAGTTTTGTTATTGTGTAGTCACACAACTTTGTTATGTAACGTTTTAAATGGTTAAACCCATTAAAACGACAGCCAAAAGTGAAGTGGGATATGGGAAATATTCTTTAGTAGTACCGGTAATGAAACTAATTGTTGAATTATACATGTTCTAATAATCCACCCATTTTTTTTAAAGAAAACAAAAACAACCATTCAAATTTATTTTTTAATTTATTTAATTGTGATAAATTTTTTTTAACATGGTCAAACTTAAACCTTTAGCTTCTGGTAAAAAAAAAAAAAAAAAAAAAAAAAAAAAAACTGTCATAAAATGCCCTTATTTTAAAGTGCATGATAAAAAAAATTACAGATATCGGTTAAGTACACACCTACATTTTATTTTGAGTGGAGGTAATGTGTGTAATTAAGAAGAGAATATTTGTGAGAGCGTAGAGTTTTCTAATCCCTCAAAATGTTTCTTAAGTAATAAAAGCATTAGGATAAAACCCGATCAAATTAAGAAAGTAAATCCACCGACACCCACCTGTCCACGCTCTTGGCGCACACTGTGTTCCACTTCTCCTTCAGATCGTTCATCATCTGGCGCAGCGCCGGCTCATCCGTCTTGGGCGCTCGTTCCTTGAGCGTCTTGCCCGCTCGCATGGTCGAGTCGTACGTTGCCTGTTTGCCACTCAGCGCTCGCTGGAACTCGCGGTGCTTCGCCAGTCGTTGCTTGATGCGTTCGGGGTCATTTCCGATGCTCGATGCCTCCGCTTCCAGCTCATCCAGGGACTTCTCAGTGTCATTCAGCCAGCCCATCAGGTTGGACCTGGTGGGATATTTTGAATTAATATTTATCAGTTGAAACTTGATACCTGAATAGTGAACTGTAAGTGTCTTGATTTCGTACGAGTTTATGTTTTGGAAGAGGACAGAAGAGATATTATAGAAAATTTCAAGACTTAAATTTGCTAAAATACAGATTTTAATGTACCTGTTGCACAACAGCGAGCAATTTACTGTAGTGTGGAATTTAACAAGTTAAATTTCATACATATTTTTATATTGTTTAAGTTCTTTTGATGCAGTTTTTAACTAGTGTATCCTCCATAATTTAACATAACCTCTTTGTTATGAATAGATAGATGTTCTCATTAGGGTACTGTATTAATTTATTAATTTACTCTTTACAGCTTTAAACTGGAAAATCAATTAATTTTCGCACCAGTGTTAATTAAATGGGGAGATGACAAACTTTAATAACTTAAAAAGCTCTTCAATTTGGATTTATCGATTTATTTAGAAACAACCTCATGCAGAGCTCTATCCAATGATAGCAAAATCACAAATTTAATCAGTTTTTCAATAAATTTTGTTCGGTGATAATTTTATTTTTAGTTTGAGTAGAGACCATATTTCCAAATTTATTTTTAATAAAATTGAACAAAAATCCAAATGTGCACATAAAAAAATATAATAAAACTGGGGTTAGAAAAATTAATTTTTAACATTTGGAGAAATTACACATTATTTTACTACAGATACTAAAGCTGAAGTAGGTACTAAGACGAGTGGCAGATGTACTTACCAAGCATCATGGAACTCTCTGGCCTCCTTGTACCCGTGGTCGAGGGCTCTCGTCCTCTCCGCACTCTTGGACACGACCCTCTCCCAGCGATGTTGCACACTGTAGGCGGCATACACAACAGCGAGGTAGAGAAAAAAGATAAACAACAGCAGAATCATCTTGCCACTAGCCTAACTACAATACGGATCCTCCACTTCATCCGAAATTAGAAAACATTCCTAATTAGTGGATTCACAACACTCACGAGCTATTTCATAAATCACAAAATATACCAGGTGCAGTACACAACCTGGTAGAAAACCTTAAGCGGCAAGTGAAAGGAACCACGTCAGTGCAAAATGTGCGTCGCATTGATTAGATAAGGACAATAATACTTGAGTACACATTGTTATCACGAGTGATAGTGTTTCAATGATCAGGAAGCGGTCAAGGTAGAAATTAATTATCAAGTTTCTATGTTTTTACCTGTCTGATTAAAAATTTTTTTTAAATTGATAATTTGTAGTATTTTTCCTTTTTGTAAAATAACAATTTTTAGTATGGGTTTGATAGTATAAAGATTAACTCAGAGCCAAATAAAAATATTTAATCCTAAAGTTGTATGTTACTATTACATATCAAAATAAGTTTTATAAGTTTGAATTTCAAATTTTGGAGGTTTGTTTAAATAAATTTAAATTGCTCAACTTCAGTTTAACACTGTTAACAATAACATGTTCTTAACCCCCTTGAGATCACTAGGTTCATTTTAAAATATCTAGTGATTATTGTGTTATTTTTCTCAAAAAGCTGATCATATCTAAATGCCTTTTCTGCCCTGTTAAGTGAGTTAATATCACAAACCCATACAAGTTATATTTTCAAGTATAGAGTAAATGTTTGACGATGCATGATTTGCTGAAATTATATTATTTAAATTCTTAAACAAGCACTGTTTGTACAGGCAAAAACTGCTTCCTTCTTAGAATTTTTTTTATTTTTATGCGCGGTCTTAGAATAAGGAATCTATTGGAGCTGGTCTCATGACAAAGAAAAATCTGGCATTCCTCAAACAGACCTTCAAAGTGAATATGTTATCCATATTGAAATTTTTTCTAGCAACTAAATTGAACAAAAATCAGCAGATACCTGAAGAAATAAAACAACCTATAAAATTTTCAACCTATGGGTCATTAAATTTAAAACAGAGTGCAGCACCCTTTGGCCAGGCTGCAGAAGCGTCTTGCAAATTTTACAAAATTACAAAGCAAAATGCTCCCCCAAAGTACTTAAGCACATTTGAAATTTGTTCTAAAAATATCATGTTTATTGAAAAAAAGAGAATAAAATCAATAAAACTACCATTTTATGTAAAAAAATAACCTAACACAAGCTTGCCTTTGTCGTAATTACAACGGTAACAAGCAAGAGAGAATTGCCCACCTTATGAGCAGGTTCTTGATCAGTATGACGTCCTGCTTCTGGCTGAAGTACTTGAGGTGCGTCCCCTTCTTGTCCAGGTGTAGCATGGTCTCACGATGGACGCCGACGTCCTTCTGGAACGCCTTGTGCTCCTCGATCTGCTGCAGGATAGTCTCCAGGACGCGTGACACGGGCTTCAGGCCTGACAGCGTCTTCTCCGCATTGGTCAGCCAGTCCACGAAGGACTGCGGAAATAACAATTCAGTTAAAGGGAATGTTGTATCCAAGCAGTTTGTTACAGTACACTCTTGATCATACAAAATAATGTGGCAGACGCCTGGTTCGGATGTAAAAAAATGAATGAACAGAGTCGGACACGATTCACCGTTTTAGTTGTTGAGGCGACTAACTATGTTTATATTCACTAATATTAAAAATAAGATCATAGAACATTCGATCATTTTTTGATCTTTTGAAAAATTATATTAAAACTTCTAATATACAGCAATAAACTAGTAGAAGTAAAAAAATTAAGGCTAAGATATAAAGCTTTAAAATTGTTCCTGAAACATATAAAGCGCAATGTGCAAACTAAAATTCACGATGTTACGAGACGAGACAGTACTAAAAAAAATTAAGAATATATAAATTAACGTGAGAGAACATTAATGTACTGTACCTAACTAAGGAACTGTTTAGGTCTGTTTAGGAATTATTACAGTTCAGGTGCAATCAAGAGACTGAATAGAGAAAGACTGAGAGTTGGTTAGTGGATATTTACTTCCTGACTCCTCCCCCCCCCCCTCACTGCGTCATCAATCAATAAAAAAGGTACATATCGCTAAAGAAGAACTAAATGGGGATGCAAATTAGATACACTCATGTACTGCAAACATAACAAATAACAAACTGAAGGTGCTGAAATGTAAAAATAAATTTTTCGTAAATAATAAAAATCATATCATCAGTTAAGTTAAAGCGGATTTCAAATAACACTCAGTTAGATCAATGAAAGTCTACTGTATTTGGTGTAAGTTCAAAAAAATTGTATAAGCAAATAAATGATGACATGAGTTTAATTCAACACTTGGTGAAAGTAATCACTAGTATTTAAGAGTACACTTCAATAGTGGATATCAATAATCATTTGAAAAAAGATATCTAAACAATTTTTCAGATTAAACCTGACAACTTTTTATTATGCTAACAGTTAAATTATTTAGTTCTTCCTTTATGATAAAAACCATTTTAGATTGATAATTTCAGTATTTCAGATATTATATCTGACTTATAGTGAAATATAAAAAAAACTCATGATCTTTCAAATTACTGTATTTCATCAACTTTTTCATCTAAGTTTGAAAACCTCAAAGATTTTACTCATATATTTGAGTTACTTTAAGTAATAAATAGAAACTAGAGGTCTGCGGGTACCCGAAAATTCGGGTAACTCCGGGTATTAGCGTGAACCCGAGTAGTCGGGCGGGTTTGACACGTCTCGGTCTTTATTCGGGCGGGCTTTTATTTTAAGCCGGGTCGGGCGGGTACCTAATGCCCGAATTAAATCGGGTTGTAGGTACCCGACAGGACATTAAAAGCCAACCCGGGTTTTTAAAACTATTTTACAGAAAAAATTTGTGAATTACAACGTTTACAGAATAAATGGGCATCGTTCCACACACTATTTTAGACTAGTGGTCATAACTGCCAGTCATTATTACTGAGGTGGATGTGGATGAACTAGAAATACTTTAGGTTACTATTCGCGACACTCGCACATGAAAATGTGGCTTCTGAAAGAAGCTAGCGGTCTCTGGTGCCTAGAAACGTAAGCAATTTTGTTTTGTTGATAATTTGGTACGCCATACTTCATGTTCAATTTAAAACAAATAACATTTTGATCATGAAAGATCGTATTTGACGTAGGAACATTTGTATTCCTTTAGTACAGTACTATTTTATGCCCAAAAAATAGTTTAAACAGCATTAAATCATATGTTGCAAGCCTAGACACCAGTAGCGCTAGCATACTTTTGTCACTCTAACCTAAAGGAACTGCTCAGTGTCGTCGTCGTGACTGACTCACACTCATAGACTGTGGCGTAGCCAATACCGTCACCAACTGTACAAACCGAAATCAAGGTAGCAGTGGCATTGGTACTATCATTGACTTTACATACAAAGTCTTTGTTTGTAAAGTCAATGGTACTATTTACACGATAACCGGTAAATAGCAAGAGCAAAATCAAAAGTAAATAATCTCTACAGATTAGTGTTTACATTATTTTTACAATACAAAATTCATCAGTGTATATATATTTACGATATATAATCAATATAGTACTATTCGGTATAATTGGTTTTATTGCCGAATTATTTCTCATTCCATCTTGCAAATTGTCAAAACATTTAAGATTTCTTGAGAACCAATGAAAACAATTTCTTGGATAATGTAACAGTTGGATATCCATAGTCAATGGTTGGATATTTCATAGACAGATTTCTTCATTCTCTATGTAGTTTTATAGTAACGGTACTCCATGTTTGTTGTATGGTATGGCGCGATCCGTCGTCTGTATTGATGATTTGATAGATGGTTTTCCTCTCGTTCTTGTTTATTCAATTCACATTTGTGTTACTTGAGTGATGTTGAATTTTTTTCTGATATGAAAAATAAGTATTAAAAAGCCACGGAATTGAGAGAATTCTAATGTCCATGTATCCATTAACAGTCCTACTAGTGAAACCAAAGATTTGGGAAGTGTAAAATGTGGATGGGCATTCATCTGCTATTTGGAATCACTCAAGCAAAGAAACAAATTTGCGGAAAGTAATCTAACAGAAATGAAATGCAATTATTTTAAGTCTGTTTTGAAAATAGGATATGGCAATATTGATTGAAAGGCCAAGTTTGAGTATAATCACATAATCTTTTCATAATAAAATAACTTTGTGTATTATTAGGCCTACAGAAAAATAGGCTAGCCTACAGTATGATAATTCGCATCTAGGGTATTTTGACAGTCATAAAAGTGGTTTTTGTTTAGTTTCAACAGTGTACAATATCATTTGTACATTTGTCATGTTTGTTGAAAAAGTTAACATTGGGTAAAGTAACTTAGGACTAAAGGAACCCTTAGCTTGATAGGTTATTGGCTCGGGAGATTTTTTTAACTTTTTATACTAAAATAAAATACATTATAGTTTTTTAACTTTTGTTAGGCCTAGGCCTAACTTAGTAGGTGGAAGGTTTTTGCCTTGTATTATTAATACTATACTTAAGCTTAGTAGGCACATCAACAATTATTTTAAAATGAAATAACTTAGGCCTAGACATTTATTTTACAAATAATAGCGAAGCCGACCCGAAGTTTTATTCAACTTACAATACCCGAGCCCGACCCGAGTTTTTTTAATATACATAGGCTACCCAAACCCGACCCGAGATTTTTTTAACTCACACACCCGAACCTAAAACCGACCCGAATTTTTCTTTAACTTATAATGTTCAAACCCGACCCGACCCGAAAATTGATGTTAATATACTAACCGACCCGAAACCGACCCGACTTGAAAAATCACTACCCGCAGACCTCTAATAGAAACTCATAAAAATGTTATACTGAATCTTTTAATGCAACATATTTGTTAGGCAATGTAAAAACCTAACAATTCTGAGCATCAGGCTAGCCTAACATATAGGTTACGAGACTTCGTATTTGTAAAGGGGATAGGAGTTAAATTTCCAGGTCTGAGATTATAGCTTTAGATTGCTTTCCGTTAAAAAGAATTTCTGTTACACTGTAAACTATCTTAGTGAAACTACTCAAATATAGAAAAAATTAAAAATAAACAACAATACCTGTAAGGCGTCATGGAACTCTGTTGCCTCCTTGAGGGCGATCTCCAGTTTGATCTTCTTGTCGTTGGCGCGCGCCGTCACGTTGTCCCACCTCTGCTTCAGTGTGCGTAAGTTGGTCTGCAAGTTGCCAGCGGCACCTGGTGGCGACTTCTTGAGGTACTCTTGTCCCTGTGCCAGCACTGTCTCTACCTTTGGTCGGTTCTCCTCCAGCTCATTGTACACTTCCTGGGGAGAGAGAGAGAGAGAGAGGAAAGATTGTTAGGTTGGTTTAAGTTGTGTTCTTCTAGCTGATTGCACACTTCTTGCAAAAGGAGGAGAAAAATCAATTTGTGGCTAAACTTGGAACAGTTTTGGCAAAGGTTTAGTCTGAGGAAATAATGATTATTAGATTGCATCACAAACTCAATAATCATTTGGCAATGAACACATCGTTTTGTTTCGTTTTGAACACATAACTGTTGAGTTACTAAGCTTTAAATGAGTATACAAGTGTTTAGTGGTAAAACAGTAAAAACATACATAACAAAGATAAATTTTTTATATAAATATTAGAAGGGTATTATTGTAGTATGGAGTCCGATTACTGACCATGAACCTCTCAAGCTGCTCGCTGGCTGTCTCTGGCAGCCCACCAACGGGTTTGCTGGCCGCTATTACGCCGTCCACCTCCCCCAGCCATGACAGCAGGTCTTGTATCTCTGCGGCAAACCTGTGTGCATCCCGCAGCGCTTCTTCGAGCTCCGTCTGCCGGTCCGCAGCCTTCTGCAGCAGCTCCCGCCACCGCCTGTGGGAATATGATTTTATAATTTTTGTCAAAACTACTCAGAACTCTGCCATTCTGGTGAGTGAGATAATAATTCTCAGTTTAAAATTTACTACAGTTGATTCACTTTTTAACTATGATGTGGACAAGAATCTTTAGCTTTGTACAGCTTTGATCGATGGTAAAAATATTTTCTTATCATTTCGATTTCACCTCAACAGTGCTGTTGTTTTAGTGGTAGTGATTTTCATAACGACATATCAATTCTGGTTTCAGGCTGTAAAAAAATATTCCCGAAAATATGTAGGCCTAGCTGCATTTGATCAACTGATATGCAGTAACATCGGAAAAGACCAGCTGTACAAATTTTTGAATGGGTAAATAAAGCAAATTATGAAAGCACACAAAGTTTTGATTGAGATGGAAAAAATTACAAGTTTACCTTAGAAATTAAATTGGGCTTAATCTGTAACACACATAAAGGATTAACTTATTAATATGTTTTACAACCTCATTTGCTCATTACAATGATGTTATAAATTTGCACTAAATCATTCACTAAAAATTTAAGTCTTACTAAGATGGTCACTCTATGACATATGAATTTGCGGTTTTTAAATTCCAAAATTTTACCTTATTTCCACTTTTATGGGTAAATCAGTTTATTTCTTTTAATTTAAGTATTTGAATTTTCACATTTCAAGTCTATGCCTAAAAAGACAAAGAGTAAAACACATCTTTTGGATAGTAAACACGTTGATTACTATCCAAAAGAATGATTTTTGAACTTCAACAACTGATGAATTTAATTTCAAACAGGCTGGTTATAGGTACCACCCATTAATTTAAGATTATCTGGTAATAAAAATAAAATATGGAAACATTTATACAAAGTACTGACGTTTATTAATAGTTTTGAAAAAGGTTAGGTATTTAGGTAGAGGCAGTTTTTAAAAAACAGTTGAAAAAATGGCTATGTTGGTAGAGAGAGTGCGTTGCCTGTTTGGTTAGGTCAGGTTGGCTTAGCTAAGTCAATATTATTATTTTATTATCTTCGTTTAGTCATCTTAAAAGTAAAACTACACCAAATATAAGCAATAGCGTAAACTGAATGAGCACACAGACTAAACATTCTAAACTGGTGGTGTCTGTAATTAATAAGTAGCATAGCAAAGTTGGCTAAGTGTGTCGTACCTGTTGAGTGTGGAGAGTTTGTCCTGTGTGGTGGACGCCTCATCACTGCCGCGCCCAGCCTCTATCAGCTGTCGACCGGCGTCATTAAGCGTGTCGACGCTCGACTGGTGCGCTTGGATGTCGTTTACCAGCACCTGAGCGTATACAAGAGTTTGTTACGGCATGGTCACCCAGCTCAATTTTCAGGATACATCACAATTTGAGTGGACTAAATTATTCATATGAAGTTTTCTATCAACAGGCTGTGATTTGTATACAGCCTGATAACGCTTAAAAGTAGAGTCTAGCTAAGTAAAAATAAATAAATTATCTCTAGACCTTTCAATTCTGTAGAAAAAAATACATAGCATAAATTTTATTACAAAAATGATTGTTTTTACTTATTTGTAACGATAGTTATTTTTCATTCAACAAAAACACTTAATGTTCATTACTATGGGGTTATTTCATTTTCTAAATGCACTTTGGATTAAAAAAAAAAACATTCTCTATTTATCAGTATAGAGTTCTTTATTTCTATTTATTTTTTTTAATGCTAAGAGTATATTTATTTCATTGTTTAAAAAATAGCTCTGAACATTTTCCATTGATAGATGACTAGTAAAACCAGTTCATGCTATTTCAGGATCTGGAATATTAATCCGTCTTTGGTGGAGGAAATAACGTTGTAGTTTTCATGATAAAACACCCTAGAACTTCTCTAGACTATTTAAGTATTTCTTCCACCTGAAGACAGGATCAAAGTTCAGAATTAAACAAAGTCAAACTTTACTTCTTTAAGTAAGTGAGTAAAGGGTTACTTTGTCTCCCTAAGGAGAAAAAGTAACACATATGAGAATAAAATTGAAAATTTGCAAACAGAGTACCGTGAAAACTGACTGCGCTGACACTATATCGGAGCAGCAGTGAAAAGTCTTCTGAATAAGGTGGTAGCAATAAACATTTTTGAGTTTTGAGTTGATCACCAAACCAATAAATATTTTTGTAGGAAAATAATAGGACACAGCTAGCTCACCTTGAAAAGTATTGATGAGCTTGACCATAAAAAAATTATCTGTGAGAAAATTCAAAACTATTGTTTAACTGCCACCTATCTCTGTGTTTGAAAAAGACTACACAGTAAGTAAAAATAAAACAACATTTTTAGTGTTTTTTGTGTGCTGTAAAGCTCATCAATACTTTTCTAGGTGAGTTAGCTGTGTCCTATCCTTTTCCTAAAAAAATATTAACGCCAAGTGCTTTTTCCTTGAAATACAAACCAACAAAATAGTGAGTGATTTTAATTTTTTTTCTGGATTATTATGAGGATGAAGGAAAATGTGTGTACTTCAGGAGTTAATTTTATTGTCTCCCTTGAGAAAATGATATCTCTCCGGAAGACAAAGAGGCACTTTACTCTGTTAATACACAATTGACTATTTCAACAATATTCTGGTGCGGTGGCTGACCTTGAGCTTGGCGAGCTCCACCTCGAGCAGCTGGGGGTCGCCAGCGACGGGCCGCAGGTCGCGTTCCAGCGTGCGGTCCGTGGCTTCTATCCACGCCATCAACTCTTGCAGCGCATGCTGGAACTGCCCGAGCCGCAGCAGCGCGTTCTCCAGCTGCCGCTGTCGCTCCACCACGCCGCGCAACAGCTCGTCCCATCGCTGGTTCACCAGGGAGAGGGGCTCCTTCAGCGCGGCTGCCTGCTCCGCCGACGTGCGCTCTGTCAACTCCTGCGCTTGCCTGCAGGACGGTTGGAAATGTTTATAACCGATCGATTTTAACCCTTGAGTGACCTACAACGATCGTTGTGGCTATAATTCCCAAAAAGTACTTTGGAACATTATTTCATTGAGCGTCTTACATCCGAAAACAATATATTGGAACGATATATTGTTTTGCCCTTACTGTTGATACTACCCACTAAGACAACAGGTAGATAATAGACAACCTATTTATTCAAGAAAATGTACGATACACCTTAAACATCCCAAGAGCTTTCAGAGCTCGCATCGAATTTAATATGCTGAAATATAGTCTACGAATTCGATGTAGGAATTAGTTTGCCAGTTGACAATATCCATTGAATTGTTTGCAAAACATCATTCTTAAACTGTTTTGTTCATCACAATACGCTTATCCTCAAAATTTAATAGATCCTGGAAAACAATTTGTATGTTAAATTTGTAAAAAAGAAGAAATATAATTGAAAGGGAATATTGGTTGTTATTTTGAAACACCGATTATTCCATTAAATTCTCAACATGATGGAGATA
This sequence comes from Neoaliturus tenellus, assembly GCA_030545055.2. NCBI lineage: Eukaryota > Metazoa > Arthropoda > Insecta > Hemiptera > Cicadellidae > Neoaliturus > Neoaliturus tenellus. Next base: position 264,107,864 of record CM061531.1, read on the forward strand.
GAAATTTTATTTTTTCGATTTTTTTCTTGTGCCCTTACCTTTGACCGGTTGGAAACCTCGGCACTTTTTATGGTGTAAGCATAATTTTCTGGAAATTTTTTAAAACTGTAATGTAAAAGTTTTGCTGGTACTAAAAAGGTCAAGATGCAGGACCGGCACTCTTTCTATAAAAAATTCTAGCACTCATAATAATGCTGACTGATTAGACTGCTAACTGAACTGTATTAGATTTTTCTAAAATATTTTACAAAGAATTAGGTACAGTTTAAGAAGGATTATAACTCGTTTATTTTAAAAGGGAGTACGCTAAAGAAGACAACGCATGGTGACATAGTAAACTTGCATTTTATAGGTCCTTTAACCTTTCTCAAGGATGAAGGGTAGAGCTATCTTGTTTCTTTTTCATCAAGAAAAGTCCCTCAAACAGGAAGAAATGCAACATACCTTGGTAACAGGCAGTTGTGGTTAAAAAATTACTCTAAAATCTATCACCCATATTTACATGAAACTGCCTATAGTTTAAATTTTATGTAAAATATCACAAAGTAAAACTATCTCCAATGATTTTATATTTATGCTGGTAGTTGGGAGTTACTAAACCTAAAAAAGAGTGTTAGTAAAGTTAAAGTAGTATGGTAGCAAATGTATTAGCACAAATTTCGTAACAACATACCCACCATCACTTCACAAATCAATTAAATTGTAATATCCATGCCATTTCCTTAGAATTTAGAACAAGACATTTACTAAGGAATCTTTAATAATTTATTGCTAAGAATGAGAGGAAATACTGCAATTGAAACTTAAGTTTACAAACAAATAACTTCTTATTAAAAATGGAAAAACTTACCACCACAATTGTCTTTTCCAAAAGAGAAGCACAGAAAAAACGTCACTGTTAATATTATAATTCAAAACTTAATGCAACAAAAGAATAATAATGTAATAAAACAACTATTGATTGATGACCAACTGAACAGCTTATTTTGTTTAACGTCAATGCCAAGACAAATAATAACAATTATTTTAATCATTCTGTAAAATTAGAATGCCGATAAATATACATATTCATTATGACAAATAACTTATTGTTCAATTCATCAATGTAAGCCTTAAATTGGATTGAAGTAACTGAAAAGAATATGAAACATTATATTTCAATGTAGTAGTTTTGCAATTCAAAATTTCTAAGAAAGGGAAAAATGGTTAAGAAAACTTTGTAACGGTTACACAATAAAACTTTATTTAGTTTTTTAACGGTTTTATTCTAAATTTTTACCAAACAAATTTTCCAGATATTCTTTTACAATGTTCAATTTAATTTTAATTGGTATAAACCAGACAATTAATTAATTCTAATTTGATATTCCCTGGCATACAATGGGCATGGCAACAGATCAAAATAAAAAATTATCAAGCTTTTGTTGGGTGTTGGGGAAAACCACACGGATCTCTACAAAAAACTTTACAGTTGTTAAAATTGAATCTTGTAAACTGTCGTACCTGTTGAGGGCCTCGACCTTGACCATGTGGGGGTCGACCTCCAGCTTGAACGCCTTGAGCTGTGCGATCTGCCGCTTGACAGCGTCGATGTCGGAGCCGAGCGGCCCCAGTCCGGCGAACTTGTCCTCCGCTCGCTCCAGGAACTCCAGGAGCTCTTGCAGTGTTTCGTGGAACTCCATTGCCTGCACCACAAATGTTCAGGATTGTAGTGCATATTTGAGACGGAGATGATATATTTATAGTAAAGGGCTGCGGGTACCCGAAAATTCGGGTAACTCCGGGTATTAGCGTGAACCCGAGTGGTCGGGCGGGTTTGACACGTCACGGTCTTTATTCGGGCGGGCTTTATTTTAAGCCGGGTCGGGCGGGTACCTAATGCCCGAATTAAATCGGGTTGTAGGTACCCGACAGGACATTAAAGCAAACCCGGGATTTTAAAACTATTTTACAGCCAAAATTTGTGAATTACAACGTTCACGGAATAAATGGGCATCGTTCCACACACTATTTTAGACTAGTGGTCGTAACTGCCAGTCATTATTACTGAGGTGGATGTGGATGAACTGGAAATACCTTAGCTTACTATTCGGGACACTCGCACATGAAAATGTGGCTTCTGAAAGAAGCTAGCTGTCTCTGGTGCCTAGAAACGTAACCAATTTTGTTTTGTTGATAATTTGGTACGCCATATTTCATGTTCAATTTGAAACAAATAACATTTTGATCATGAAAGATCGTATTTGATGTAGGAACATTTGTATTCCTTTAGTACAGTACTATTTTATGCCCAAAAAATAGTTTAAACAGCATTAAATCATTTGTTGCAAGCCTAGACACCAGTAGCGCTAGCATACTTTTGTGCTCTAACCTAAAGGAACTGCTCAGTGTCGTGACTGACTCACACTCTTAGGGCAGAAAGATAGACTGTGGCGTAGCCAATACCGTCACCAACTGTACAAACCGAAATCAAGGTAGCAGTGGCATTGGTACTATCATTGACTTTACATACAAAGTCCTTGTTTGTAAAGTCAATGGTACTATTTACACGATAACCGGTAAATAGCAAGAGCAAAATCAAAAGTAAATAATCTCTACAGAGTAGTGTTTACATTATTTTTACAATACAAAATTCATCAGTGGATATATTTTTACGAAATATAATCAATATATGACTATTCGGTATAATTGGTTTTATTGCCGAATTATTTCTCATTCCATCTTGCAAATTGTCAAAACATTTAAGATTTCTTGATAACCAATGAAAACAATTTCTTGGATAATGTAACAGTTGGATATCCATAGTCAATGGTTGGATACTTCATAGACAGATTTCTTCATTCTCTATGTAGTTTTATAGTAACGGTACTCCATGTTTGTTGTATGGTACGGCGCGATCCGTCGTCTGCATTGATGATTTGATAGATGGTTTTCCTCTCGTTCTTGTTTAAGTTTATTCAATTCACATTTGTGTTACTTGAGTGATGTTGAATTTTTTCTGATATGAAAAATAAATATTAAAAAGCCACGGAATTGAGAGAATTCTAATGTCAGTGTATCCACTAACAGTCCTACTAGTGAAACCAAAGATTTGGGAAGTGTAAAATGTGGATGGGCATTCATCTGCTATTTGGAATCACTCAAGCAAAGAAACAAATTTGCCGAAAGTAATCCAACAGAAATGAAATGCAATTATTTTAAGTCTGTTTTGAAAATAGGATATGGCAATATTGATTGAAAGGCCAAGTTTGAGTATAATCACATAATCTTTTCATATTAAAATAACTTTGTGTATTATTAGGCCAACAGAAAAATAGGCTATGGTATGATAATTCGCATCTAGGGTATTTTGACATTTATAAAAGTGGTTTTTGTTTAGTTTCAACAGTGTACAATATAATTTGTATATTTGTCATGTTTGTTGAATAAGTTAACATTGGGTAAAGTAACTTAGGACTAAAGGAACCCTTAGCTTCATAGGTTATTGGCTCGGGAGATTTTTTTAACTTTTTATACTAGAATAAAATACATTATAGTTTTTTAACTTTTGTTAGGCCTAGGCCTAACTTAGTAGGTGGAAGGTTATTGCCTTGTATTTATTAATACTATACTTAAGCTTACTAGGCACATCAACAATTATTTTAAAATGAAATAACTTAGGCCTAGGCCTAGACATTTTTTTTACAAATAATAGTGAAGCCGACCTGAAGTTTTATTCAACTTACAATACCCGAGCCCGACCCGAGTTTTTTTTTAACATACATAGGCTACCCGAACCCGACCCGAGATTTTTTTAACTCACACACCCGATCCCGAACCCGACCCGAATTTTTCTTTAACTTATAATGTTCAAACCCGACCCGACCCGAAAATTGATGTTAATCTACTACCCGACCCAAAACCGACCCGACTTGAAAAATCACTACCCGCAGACCTCTAATTTATAGTTAAAATTTTGTCTTAGAATTTTACAATGTTGAAATTTACTAAATTATGATTTTTCAGATACTGAGTTTCTTTTTATAATTGAATTGAACAAAATAATTATTTATACTCTACTAATAAATAGAGTCCTAGCTAATATTCTTGTAATCAATTCGATTTTATTATTATTTTTGTAGCTTAACTTAAAAGTCAGTACTTTCATTGACTTTTTAAAATATTTATTAAATCGAAAGCAATTGGCTTTTTGACATTTGGTGTACCTTCTCCATGGCGTGTATGAGGTTCTCCTCTCGCTTGGCGAACAGTGCGGTGACATTGTCCCAGGCCGAGTCCAGGTCCTCCATGTGCTTCTTCACCTCCGGCTTGTCCGGCTCCCCACAGATCTTCATGAGGCTCTGGCCGGTTGCGCGGCATTGCTCCACCTCCGGCTTGGTCTGTCAAACAACAAACGGTGAGATTAGTTGTCATCACGAGTCTCTTCCACTGTGTTTAAGTTTGGAAGGGAATGCAAGTTTTCATATAAAAAAGGGTTTTCAGCGTATAAATTCAAGTATGTAAAATTTTTGGGAGAAACAATTATTTATGACCTAAAATACAAAAATACTAATGGTATTTTTAAGAGAACGGTATTCTTAATAAACACAAAAACTTTCTGTCCCGCTAAAACTAAAAATATTTTTCACTCTGTGGCCAAAAACATTAATCTAAGTTTAGACCAATATTATTAAAATTGTTTATAGCCTTTTGTATTGCTTGGTTTAGGAAAAACTATCAACCCCCCCCCTCTTTCAACCCAAAAACTTCACTTTGATAAACAACTAAAAAGTTAAACAAAGCAAAGTAATTTTTCATCGCTCACTTCCAAAAATTTGCCAAACTAATCTCACATAACCACATCCTCCCTGTTATACCCTCAAATGGTCTAACTTTAACCCCATCTGTCGTCCCAAAATGCTACTAACCACTTGCCCTCGAATGGTATACTCTTCAGGCCCCCTCGCCCTAGTTACCCTCAAATACCTCGATCTTTCCGCTTAAATATCTTTGCCTCACGATTACCTCACCTGGTCTACCTCCCCTCGTATCACTGCCTCATGGTTGCCTCAGCTGGTTTACCTACCCCTGCATCATCGCCCCACGGTCTCCTCACCAGGTCTATCTCCCCCGTATCATCGCCCCACTGTCGCTTCACCTGTCTACCGTCCCCCCATCCCTTTATCTTTGCCCCATGGTTGCCTCTTCTGGTCTACCTCCCCCTGTAACATCACCCCAAAGTTGCCTCACCTGGTCTATCTCGGCCCGTATCTCCTGCAGCGCCTCCTGTTGCTGCTGTATCTCCTCGGGCCGAACTGCGGGCGGCTCCTGGGCTGTCAGACTGTCCTGCAGGTCGCGCAGGGTCGCCATAACGCTCTGCAGCTCCTCCCAGAACTTCTCCGCTATCGCCAGCGCCTCCTCTAGGCTGCGGCTGCGGTCCTGCGTCGCCCGCTGCACCTCGCCCCACAGGCTGTTTAGCCGCTCCAGCTTGCGTTTGATGTCTGTCAGCAAATAGAATTAGTTACCAATATAACTTTAACTAGTTTTTTTACTAACAGCTTTATTTCAATTTCATATTTAATTGTTTTATTTGTGGTTCCTATTTTTGTACTAAAAAGCAAACTTACTGATGGATACCAAGTTTAAGTGTTAACTCTTATTAAATTTCCAAATTTTGTGAATTCAGGACATGACAAAATGTGCTTTAACAAATGATCTTCTAACATTTATTTAGTTTATTTTCCCTAACCTTTGACAGCTGGGTCGGCGGCGTTGGGTGCCTTGTTGATGACATCGTTGGCTGCTCGTTTCACTGCCTGGAACGCCTCTTCCCGCTTGTCCAGGTCTTCAATCATCGCGTTGTTTTCCTCGATCTGATCACGGATACGCGGCGGGTGCGCGGACACAGGCTCTGCTCCCGACACCTGGTCGGCAGTGTTGGCTAGCGCGCGCAACATGCCTTCCAGCTTGTCCGAGAACTGGGATGACTCCTGAGGATAACAAGGTGGGTTAGCGGCATAATATTACTTCACCATGTGGGTTAATTTATTAGCACTACATTACCCCAAAGGCAAAATGACAGTCGAACCTGAATTATTCTAACTTCTAAAATTTGAAATTGTCTTTCATGTGAATCCTCCTTTTGGTCCCAAACACATTAAACAAATTATGCAGTATATTATGCAATTAAAAATTTACGATAGTTAAAGGCTTCACTATTTTAAAGTTTTAACTATTTAAGAGTTTGTTATAAATATGTACAATATAAATATCACACTGGGTATTTAGTCCTATAGTAAGCTACTATACCGTTGACTTATATTATGTAGTCACTATATTCTTAACATGTTATAAATTTTGATAGTTCATTGAATGTCATTGGTTCTTTGGGCATACCACAACAGTAATTTAATAGAGAATACTAATGAGTTAAATACGTTAAATCATGTGATGAATTAAAAAAATTCTGTACCTTCTGTGGTTTTCCTACAAATCCATTAAGTAGTCAGGGATATGACAAGGGTTCAAATTCCATAAGAGAAAGAACGAGAAAAGTGCAATTGATAGACATTTCAGTTAGGTTACCTGCAGCGCCTTCTCGAGCGCCTGCTGCCGTTGCCGCAGCTCCGAGCGCAGCGCTGCGTACCGAGCGTTGTCCGAGTCCAGGATCTCCTGCACCTTGGCGCCGTCCTCGTCGGTGGTCAGCCGGATCAGCGCCTCGCCCGTCTTGGTCAGCTTGTCCACCAGGGGCTTGTGTTCTGTGATCGACTGCACTAGCAGCTGCAACCAGAGATAACATGACAGTCAATATCTCCTTTATTTTGATAATGGAATAGCAGTTTAACAATCATACAGTAAATACTATTATTTCAATTCCAGCAACTATAAATTAAAGAAAAGATTATAGGCATTAACTAATATCTCAGCTTAAAATCTTATTTTGTATTACTTCCCTAATAGAGTTCAATTACTTTTCTATTTTTGGGTGTAACATCACAGGGTATAACACATAAGCCTCTTCTTCATTTATTAATTTCAGTTTATCCCATTCCCAGTAGGATATAGTGCACGTAGTCAAGCTCCTTTTTGCTGTAACAAGACTACTTCTTTTAACTTCTTGAATGTCAAAATAAACAGATTTGCATACATAAAATAAAAAAAAAGTAACAAAATGTACCTAAAAAATAACACAGCCAGATGCTTGAGTTCAAACAATCAGTTTAATACTTGATGAATAAATCATTACGGTGGTCAGTGTTTTGAGGCATAACTGTTATGATTTCCTAAATACATCCCAACTTTAAAGGGTAGTGTCTACCTTGATAATATAGAAGACCCTCTCTTACCTCACAAGACCAGACCTACTGTAGATCGGATAACCTGAAAGGTTGGGTAAAGCGGGCTGTAAAATATGTACAGCAAATTTCATAGTATTCTGTTCCAATGTGATACACATAGTGTTCCAAAACTCTCTTCTGAAACTCCGTGTGGTGATTCCTTTGATTCCATATGTCCTAAAATGCTTTGTTAAGCCACTAGCCACCATAGGTTTTTAAAAATTAATAATTTTTATTTGCATAACGGATGGGTGTATTAAGTTTATATTTGGCAAGAACCTTTCACAAATATTTATTTTCAGGAAAAACATAATTAACTAAAGATGTCTTTTCAAAATGGCGGTCATTTTAAGTTCTTAAACTCAAATATCTCAAAACCGGTAAATTTTATCAAATTTTACGAGTAACAAAAAAATTGAATAAGTATATGATCTAATTAATGATACCAAGTTTGTAAGGATCTGACAACAAATAACGGAGTTATTGCTATTTTTCTGCATAAAAACATTAATATTTTATTATAATTATGCAAATTAAGGTTATTTCAATAGACAAATTAAAATAATTCTTTTTTTTTGTCAGATTTACACACTTAGTATTATTTGTTAGATAATTTAGTTTGTAAAATATTTTGTTACTAGTAAAATTTTTATAAAATGTACTAATTTTGAGATATTTGAGTTTTAAAACTTAAAATGGCTGCCCTTTTGGAAATACACATTGAAAAAAATATTTTTCCTCAAAATGAACATCGGTGTGGTAAAGGTTCATGCCAAATATAAACTAATACACCTATCTGTTACAGAAATAAAAATTATTGATTGTAAAAAAATAAAATGGCGGCTAGCGGCTTAACAAAGCATTTTAAGACATATGTTCCCATGATATTTTTTTGTATGTTTTGAACCAAGGAATCGCCACACGGAGTTTCGGAAGAGAGTTTCCAAACACTCAAACACCCTGTATAAAATATATTTACCTAATTCAGCTCTACATTTACCATTTCCATTTCCAGTCCTATGTTAGTAAATAGAGAAAAAGAGGAAGTCTCTTTATTCTTAGAAAAAATTGGTTAAAACATTAATATTCAGGGCGCATAAACCGACCTCTGTTTCATAACAGGGTAGAGGCGGCTAATCTGAGTGTTGGTTTGGTCGGGCTACTGTACTCTTTGTATCACTTTTCCACAGTGTCTCACCTCGTTCTTGTCCTGCTGCTGAGCGATGAGGTCCGGCCGCAGCGCGGGCATGGCCAACATGGCGACGTGCCGCTCCATCTCGTCCAGCCAGCCGGCCAGCTCCGCGTGTGACTCCAGGAAGTGCTCGGCCAGCGCTAGCGCCTGCTCTAGCACCTCCAGGCGGTCCCGTGATAGTGATGACACCGCCTCCATGTTCTCCCGCAAGTCTTCCATCTTCTCGCGGATCGTGCTTGTGTCTTCATGTTGCGCCGACTCCCGTAGAACCTGTTGCGAAAATTGAGGGTTAGTTTAGGTTTGATCATATAACTGTTAGGCAGCGACAAAACTACCTCCATGTTCTTCTGTAGGTCTTTCATCTTCTCGCAAATCATGTGGCATGGATGGGGAGGTTAGGATGTTTGAAACTGCTTTATTTTTTTTTTACTCTGTGTAAAAGTCAGAGAAGACAAGAGTGTGTTTAGTGACCAGAGGTTGAAAAATATATCACTTATTTCAATTCTTTTTTAATATTTCACTATGAAATCACTGTCACTGTTATTAATACAGTAAAAGGAAAAAAAAATAATACCAGCCAACGCTCACCTTCTTGGCAGTGGAGATAACGTCCCTCACTCGGGACTTCTGGCTGCCAATGTCGTCATTGAGCGCCTTGTGCTCCTTCAGCTGCACCCGGATGACATCGGGGTCTGCGCTCGGAGCTTCAGCCTCACGCAGCTGTGCCTCCACTTCTCTGAACCAGTCTAGCAGCTCGTCAATGTCTCCGATCACCTCCAGGGAGCGCTGTGCGACAAGAAAAGACACTTGTGAGTGTTGTTTTACATATTACAACAGAATTCACTTCAACAAATTGATTCAAAAGAGGAAGACAAGTCATAAATCATTGGGAATAATTTGTCCTCCAAATTTGATATTCCATGGAATATCAAACGGAAATCAAGGAATTTCTTCCTTTAGAACCATGTCTTTTAATATACTGTGGCTCCATTCTGACTGGAGTGGCCTGACAGCACAACAGTTTGTCTTGGTTAACCTCAATGTTTAAAATAAAATGCATTAAATGATGCATACAATCAACATTAGTTTCAGTTATTTTGTCACATGGTAAATTTAATGCAAGTTGTGGAATGTGTTTTATGCTCTTGATTCAATTATGACAAAATAGTAGAGTTAAGCTAGTAGCTTTAGCTTCAAATGGATACATAGGTGTTACAGACTATGTATCCATGGTACAATGTTTAACATTTGTCCCCGATTCATCCGCCAACTTACCTGTTTGGACAAATGTATGCGCTCAGCCTTGCGCTGTATCTGCTCAGCGATGGCGTCGAAGCGTCGGTTGTCGCGGGTGACGAGTCCCTCGATGGTGGAGGCTCCCTCGCCTGGCGAGATCTGGCACAACTGGGGGCCAATCAGGTTGATGCTCTCCAGCACTGGCCGGAACTCTGCGGCAACAGACCAAAACAACTCTGACTGACAAGTTTAGGCAAAGAAATCTACTTTTAAAGGTTTCTTTAGGATTCCCATTTTATATTAACTCTTAAAAACTTCTTCATTACTGAATTTTGACCAAAGTCTCTCTCAGAATTTTTTATTTTTTCATGTGCAAACTAATAAGACATTACATATTTACCTTATAAACATTAAATATAAATAAATAGTAGACCGTTTCGATAGTGAACCTATGTTTTATACATTCCTTAAAACTTTTTCCAAGTATTGTCAAAAGTATATTGAAATAAGCTTTATCTTCCAAAGTTTCCAGTCTTTCCTGATTAAATACGATCTCAAAACGTAAAATATTTACACTAACCTAACCCCCAGGATACCAGCTGTCTATAAAGAATGCAGGGGTCTTTCAAACTTTATAATAGATTCTGTAAAACCGTGAAATCGCTAATTAGCAATAATTTATTTTAATTTTGTTTAGCCTAAGTCGTACCTAAATTGCAAAGTTGTAAGATTCTATTTGACTTCTTCTGTAATACAGAGGTTTTTGACAACATTGACAACGCACCAGAACTTTTCGTACGATGTTTAAAAGACACTAACCCATAGCAAGTGCTAACCTTGAATGTCCTGCTCGAGTCTCTGAATGTCGTCCTCGCGTGGCTCGGCGCACGACAGCTGTCCCTCTGCTCCCAGCATCCAGTCCACGAGGCGGTTGTGGGAGTTATGGAACTGTTGCACCAACGGCAGCGCCTCCTGTTTGCAAGAAAACAACAACGTCAACATTAAAAAAAATAAAATAGCTGAAGTAAAGATTCAGCTGAGCTGTGATATACTATTGCATAGTTTAAGATATCAACTTGATGAGTAAATGGCTGAGCAGCTGAGTGGTTATAAAGCTCACCTTTGAATCCCAGGGTTGCCAGTTCATCTTGAGAAAAGTTAGTGGCTCTTTAAATCAGTTGTCAATTGTAATTGGGCTATTAAATAATGATCCTATCTGACAACAGGTCAGCATTATATAGTAACGAGACTCGGGTTAAAAAATTGGCAGTAAAAGACTAGGGACTTTTCCCCATCAAAATGTTTAAAATGCCAAAGGCGTAAAAATACACAGAAGTCTAAAGATAGGAAATCTAGTAGAAGCAACCATCCGCGGCGTACCTGCGCGTGTTTGAGTAGGTCATTGCCGCGGGCCGTCAGGTCATTGTAGCGTCTCTGCAGTGAGTCCAGTTTGTCTTTGAGCTGGATCGCTTCATCGTTGGAGATGTGCTTCATCAGCTCCAGGCCGGAGTCGACCGTGCTGTCCACGTCGCCCTGATGGTTGGCCACTTCTTCCGTCAGGTCCTGCCGCCAACAAGTTGTTCATTTAGAACACCATAACCAGTGTACTCTTTATCATAGATACATTATACGAGATTTTAATTTTATGTGCAGAAGAAGTCCGAGCTAAACAGGACCAGAACTACCTCAAATAATGGAAAACTCGAATAATATGCAAAACAAAGAAAAAGGTGAATCGTAAATAAAACATGTTGAACAGATACAATAATTGACACAGTAACAATGTTTGTTAAACATCTACAGTAGACTCCCGCTGTTCTGACCCAAACTATTCTGAAAATCCGCCTTATCCAAATACATTTGTTTAAAAAATAACATTTTTTCTGTATTTAAAAACACAGGACATCCTGATCCTACATTCATGGAATTTACAGTCATTGAAAGTGATTGTGTTGCTATTTCGGTCACTTTTCTGTGGTTTGATCGTTGTTCACAAACTTTATTACAACAAATGTTATTGGTATTTTATGCTATTTAACGTGGCTGCATCAATAGTGAACGCCTCCACAGTTCGATCATCATTGAGTTCCATTATCATAGGTCCAATCAAGTAAACAGCAGGAGTAAACAGGTCAGAATTTTGTATTAATTATGATTCCAACTTGAATTCTGAAATACACTGCTAACCAGCCCAAACTGACCGAGGATCAGACTAGTGTAAATGCAGTAAACAATACTAAAGGTTCTCAAACTATTAATAAAAAGTAAGCATGACTCACACTTGACCAAGCAACAGCAGTAAAGTATGACTTTTACTCTGCCTCGCGACTGAAGTTGATACAAGTGTAAGTGCTATATTTCTCAGATCAGAGCTTAACTCAATAAAACTCAGTTTTGTAAAAATAGCCAAAACTTTGCCGATGCCTACTCACCGCCAGGTCCTCCATCTGGTGCAGCAGCTTGTCTGTGTGCACGGCCAGCACCCGGTACTTGGCCAGGCGCTGATCCATCGCCTCCATCCACGCCTGCAGGTCCTGGTAGCTGAGTACCAGGTGGCGCAGCCCGGCGCGCGACGCCTGCAGGAGCTGTGCCAGCTGGTCACTGTGGTCCACCAGCGCGGCGTACCGCTCGGCCGTGTCCTGTGTCTTGTCCGCTACAGTCGCCGCCTCATCTTCGCCCACCAGCGCCATCAGTGACGACGCGATCTCCGTCAGCTCTGTCAGGTCGGGCTTCTTGCGCAGAATGTCCTTGTGTAGCGCCTAGGGGAAGAGAATCACTCATTAGTGAAGATGTTATTAGTGCTTAAGATAACATGAACATTATATCATAGCGAGAATGAAAGCACAAAGAATAATCTCAACATAATAAAGATGTTAATATTGCCCAGGAACTTTAAATGACAAATAAATGGTTTAAATACCTCAGTCACAGTTCCTTTTTGAGATCTGGTGCGACATAGGTTAAATGCTTTTTATTGCATCATCATCATCAGGTGAGATGAAAAATGTGTTGCACTTCAATCAATCCATTATCTTATGACAACATCCAATGGATCAAAGGACAATTTCACTTGTCAATTTATTAATCTTTGTAGTTAATTTATTTTACTTATTTAATGTATTTAACTTATTAGTTTATTTGACTTACATAATTTGTTTTGTTCTTGTAACAGTTGAATTGATGAATTTTCTTTATCTTTTTTCTGCTTTTACTTTAGGTTGCACTAGACCTCAAGGAACTGCGACTGAGGTATTTAAGCTATTTATTTGACAAAGAATAAATTGGCTAGAGGTGGTTTTTTTATGAAAGGAGAACACTGCCTTGAAGGAGTTCTGCAAGACAACATCCACTAGCAATTTCTTTAGGCAGACTATGAATAAGATAGTGGAACAAAAAATAATATATGATTACTTAGTAAATGTAAGTAGATGGTAAGATGGTACCGAGAATGAACAAATATTAATCTGAGTGGAAGGACAGTCTTAATGGCAGAGGAATGAAAGATGCTAAAAATCAACTGCCATTAAGCATCTCGACTGTCAATAAGTAAAAACGACCTCAACAAGCTTACAAGACAAAAAAGGCATAATATTAAGAAAATATAATCATGGGAGAGTTATGAGGTGATTACCTTATTCGGCTTCATTACTAACCAATAACAGCTGATTATTTAGTCAGAACTTTAAATAGTTGTAAAACCAATAGCAGCTTGCTTTTACTTTCCCCCCTATACCATAGTATATGGAGAAAGTATTGTTTTCGTCAAAATTTTCGAATTTGAGTTGTTGGTGGATTTATCCATTATGGTTCCCCCTGAGTCCAAAAAAGTGGTTTTTGGAGTGATGTCTGTGTGTGTGTGTGTGTGTGTGTCAGGATGTAAACAGAGCTAGAGAATGTCCTAATGGTCCGATTTTAATGAAATTTGGTATATAGGTCCAAATCCACGACAATTCCAGGCGTTTTTTTCATTTTTTTGAATTTTTGATTTTTAAGGGTATTTTACCCCCAAAAACCCTCAAAAATCGTCATAAATCAAAATTTTTCAAAAACGGCTCTAACGATTTTGATTAAAATTTTGTGGTTTATTAAGCTTAAAATGGTGGATAAAATGACGCCACCCGCATCTCCGAGAAAATGCGCGTTCAAAAGTTATGGAGTAAAAAGTGTTTAAAAAATCAATTTTTTTGATTTTCAAAATAGTTGTTGTCTCAAAATAAATTTTACTTATCACCATTAAATCAACCTCAAAAAACTAAATAATCCAGTACTTTAAATTATTGCTCTACGTCAAGTGGTTGAGGAGAAAATACAATTTTTCGTTTAGCGGTAAACGCAGTACGTTGTTAAAAGTCACAGATGCGCGTAGGGTCAAGCTCGCGCTGCTCAGCTGGTAGCTATCCAACAGAGTCATCTAGACATTAATGTTTAAAGCTTTTAACACATGTTTTTATATTGTTGGGAGAAAGTATGTGTCAGTTATCTGATACCGTTTATTGAAATTGTTACAGTTAGGGCCGGTTTCTCCAAACACGTTTAACTTAAACTTAGTTTAACTCAATGCTAATCATATGGACAATTTTGGTTTAAACTTGATTTTAGGTTTAAACTGGCTTCGAGAAACCGGCCCTTACGGTATAAACATAACTTCATTAGAAACAAAAAAATTAATTAATTAGTTAGTAAAAGAATGTGTTTTTCATGCTGAAACACACTATGCTTTGATTCTGAAGTACATTTTCAGCGGCAGATAAACAAAAAAAATCTTATCAAAAATCTTATCATACTACTTACGTCATGTTCTCGTATCCTCTGTTGGATCTTTTCTTCATCAGTTGGCACCAACTCCATGTCTTTAACCTTCTTTTCTGTCTTCTCAAGCCATTCCAGAATTGGCACCAGCTTATCCTATCAAATGAAAGCAATTTAATCAAAAGCCCTACAGAATGAAATATTTTGTAGGTTTAACAGTATAAACTTTGAACAACTTTTGAGTCAGTACACAAGTGAAAATTGAGTACTTCAGTTGAAATAACGGAATTACGGACAAACTGTATGTTTTGAAATAATACTTTAAACAGGGCAGCCACAAAACTACTATTTTATCATTATTATTTTTGTTGTGTAAATATGATGTAGTAAGACATGGTATATATTCTTTATGCAAATATAAAAGAAATGAGTGTTTGTTTTTCTTATTTATTACATAAATTATTTTGTAGGAAAAAGGAGATATAAAAATTAACTTAATAAATTAATAAGCGTAACAGTTTGTGACTTGAAAACTAAGCTCAGTATTTATCAAACACTCTTTCTAGTCTGGACAGGCTTGTCAACAGCGCCTTTGTGTGTATAATGATGGTAGGACACTAGGTTGGTTATTGGGAAGAGTCAGTCGTAAGAAGGTCGGATATTAGAGGTTGTACTTTATTTATTTTGATACAAAAATAGAACATTTTCTTGCACCTAACCGAAGTAACAACAACCGCTTACCTGGAACTGCTTGGCGACGGCCATGGCCTGCGAGAGCGCTTCGAAGCGCTGTTCTGCGCCTTCAGTCAAGTTGTCGAACCGAGTCATCAGGTCCTTCATCTGGCGCTCGATGGCCTTGCGCTCCATGGGGTCGGCTCCAGCCGCCACCTCGTTGCCCATCGCAAACAGTGACGACATTGAGTTCTGTCTGTCCAGCAGCATCTTCTTGAGGAACTACGCAAACAGATTGGATTGAATTTGAGTATGGTTTAGAGAGTTATCATGCTTGAGTTTAATAGGGAAAATGAAGAAAAAAAACTCTCCTTTCTGACCCTCCCTACAAAATAGGTCTCAAAAAAGCACTGTTCAGTTTAATAAAAATATTGCAATAATCATTATTAATTGTGTAATCTTAGATAAGTTATAAAAACAGTAATAAATTTGAAAAAAAAATCAAACATGTACAGAGTGTAAGTTTAACAAGTTGTTATTGCCCTAAAAATCTATGATTTTAATTCCAAAATAACAACAGACATCATTTATGACGTATTGTAAATACCTCTATAAGCAGTTCCAATGTGTTTCAAAAGTTGTTACATGTTTCAGCTTAGCGCCAATTTTAATGTGCTTAGGATGAAATTTGGTAGTTTAACTTTTTAATAGTAATTTAAATTCATCACTTTGAAATATGGAATGAACAGCTTCCACTATAAGAATAAATATCATATGGCTTTTAATGGATGGAGATCAGTAATTAACTGACAGTTCTCCTCCCCTAAGAGGAATCCACATTTTTGTTTTCTATGAAGGTGGGCCACTGGCTTAACGTGACTTCCAAAACATGGGAGCCTAAAAATCTTTTTGTCTCCAAGCCAGGAGTTGAACCCAGACCAGCTCGGTGACAACCCAAGAGCTCTACCACTAAACTACAGTTGCTACCTACACTAATATAAAAAGTACATTGAGTTAGGCCTATCACTATAAGACGTCCTTGATCATGTGGCTGCTGACAGAACAGACAGTTCCTGCCCAAGACTGGAGATCGCAACACAACTATCTGCATTCGATGTGAACAAAGTAAGGAAAAGAGAGGCTGCCAACCATTACCTTCTGCTCCTGCAGCTGGGCCTTGACCACCTTGTAGTCGGCGGACGGAGGCTTCTGGTTGGCCACCATCTCCTCCGTGTCTGTCAGCCACTTGGCCAGTCCATCCAGCGCCTCCTGGAACTTGCCCGACTGCAGCAGACCTACATCCAGCTTGCGGTCCCGCTCGTTCAGCTGTCAACAATTTCATATAAGAATTTTGTACACAGATACAATGGAATTCCATCATATTTCCATAATAATTAACCTTAAAACTAACAAGGCTGGGCCTGAACATTTTTCAATAATTACATCATACTAAAATTCATTACCATAATATTAAAAATACTTTATCATTAATTGAATTTTTTTTAATTTTGAGTTAGATACTTACATTTTACACATTTTTTTTATATTGCAGTTTACTACTAGTTCCGGATTTCTCTGGAACTCCTAAGTTAAACAATCATAACATGGTGTATACTATTTTTTGGAAATGAAATTCCAGGTTTTTTCCTGGTTTTTTCAAGGTTTTCTGAAATTTTCCTGGTTTTCGCGCAATTTTGAGATTTTGTTCTTTGACCAATTTTAAGGCTAACACTTACAGGTTTTCCACTACTTGCGACAAAATTTGTTTAAAAACTTTTCTTTCTCAATGTTAGTTGGACTAAACATAATTTTCATTTTCGATCTTTGAGTTTAGCCCTTAAGTACTCACGTACTTTTTTCATGATAACTACTAACTCAGGGGTCCTTTGGACTCCCATTTATAAATATTTATGTTTTTAAGTAAAAATATTATTGTTAAGAAAATGGAACTTGACTCCAGACATGTTTTTGGAAGTATTTAGTAAAAATACATTTCAGCGGTAAATAAAGCTGTAAATACGTTAAATACGGTAAAGCATATGATTTTTTTAGTATTTGATTTTTTTACTTCCTTAACTTTTTTTCAAGTTGCTCAAAAAAATTTCATATGTACCCATTTTCAAAATACAGTAAAACTAACATTATATCAAAAAATTTAAAATGAATAATAAAATTTCAGGGTATAACTAATAATTTATCTTTTTAATTCAATAAGGGTTTTGTCCGTTACAAATCCCTTTTTCCCTTGACCAACTTAACCTTGAGAGCGTCTAGATCGGCGGTCGCGAGCGCCTTCGGTCGGTGGGTGCGAGCGTCTCCGGTCGGCGGCCGAGAGCGTCTCCGATCGGCGGTCGAGAGCGTCTCTGGTCGGCGGCCGAGAGCGTCTCTGGTCGGCGGCCGAGAGCGTCTCTGGTCGGCGGCCACGAGCGTCTAGATCGGCGGTCGGGAGCTTATTTGTCGGCGGTCGCGAGCGTCTAAATCGACTGTCGCAAGCGTCTCCGGTCGGCGGCCGAGAGCGTCTACGGTCAGCGGCCGCGAGCGTCTCCGGTCGGTGGGTGCGAGCGACTCCGGTCGGCGGCCGAGAGCGTCTCTGGTAAGCTGCC
Organism: Neoaliturus tenellus; assembly: GCA_030545055.2. Taxonomy (NCBI): domain Eukaryota; kingdom Metazoa; phylum Arthropoda; class Insecta; order Hemiptera; family Cicadellidae; genus Neoaliturus; species Neoaliturus tenellus. The sequence continues at coordinate 264,125,632 of CM061531.1, forward strand.
ACGAGCGTCTAGATCGGCGGTCGGGAGCATCTTGGTCGGCGGTCGCGAGCGTTTAGATCGACGGTCGCGAGCGCCTCCGGTCAGCGGCCAGAAGCGTCTCCGGTCGGCGGAAACGAGCGTCTAGATCGGCGGTCGGGAACATCTTGGTCGGCAGTCGCGAGCATCCAGATCGACAGTCGCGATCGTATCCGGTCGGCGGCCGCGAGCGTCTAAATCGGCGGTCGGGAGTATCTTGGTCAGCGGTTGCGAGCCTCTCTGGTCTGCGTTCGCGCGTCTCCGGTCGGCTGTAGCGAACATCTCCGATCGGCGGCCACGCGCCGATTAAAATTCCCGGATTATCACGAAATTCCTGGTTATTTCCCGGTTTTTTTCTGGTCTGTTTTAATTCCCGGCATTTTCCCGGTTTCCCGGTTTTTCCCGGTTGGTATACACCCTGCATAATAAAGGAAAGTTTTGAAAAAATTAGAGGGCTGATAAATATTTTTATATTTAAAGAAAGCTTTCCTTACAGTTAAATGTCAGCTACCCTTGCAAAAAAGAGAGAGAGTAAGCTGAGAATACTAAAAGAAAACTAATGTACTTGTTGCTCGATATCGAGCAATTTAGTTTGAGTAAATTTTACTGTTTACGCTTTTTAATCAGTTTATTAACTAGTGCATCGTTACAGCTGTTAATTTGAAATTTTTTAAATTTCCTCCCCAAAGTTAATCAAATGGAGAAATTTAGAGATTTAAGGGCTTCTAGGGTTCTTCTGGTTGGATAGATATCTACCGATTTACTTCTCGTAAGTTTAAGTTTTTTTTCTTTTTACAGACTTTACTTGATCAGATTGTGTTTTAAGTCTGGTGAGAATTTTTTGTTTGTTTTCTTTCATGGATTGTATATGGACTCGTTCCCCACCCACAGGCGTTTGCCCAAGTGGGGATCAATTTCATTGTGTAGCTTGTATTGATTTATTGTAATTTGTTCATTTTCTGAAATAAAGATTCTGTAATTTCTTTTCATTTCTTTCACTTTAGAAAAAACTTCTGGCCGAGCTCTATCCAAAAACACTAAAATCATTAAAATTGGTTGTAAACTGTAGGAGGAGTTCCATGTACAAAAGAAACGTGTCGGCTTTTAAATATGTGTAGTTGTACATTATAATGATGTGCAGCTTACTCAGTGCTTGCCAATGAATGCAATTTACTTTTAAAATGTAATATCGTTGTTATTCAATTTTTTTAGTCACAATTTGTTTAGTCACAATTTTTTTAGGTCAAATTACTAATCTAGGTGCTACCAAGAAAATAAAAAATAAAAATAAATCTAAGGATGTGAAAGTTGAAAGACTCATCCTATTCTAAAGGCTGGCACTTAGCTACGTGCAATGTACCTTGTCCTTGAGCGCATTCCACTTGTCGTTGACCTTCTCCAGATCCTTTTCAAGCGCGGAGGTGTTGACTCCACCGGCCGCAGACTGTATCAGACCCGAGCCGAGACGGTTCACCTCGTCCACCGTCTTGGCGATGGGCTCTACCACCTGAGGCAAGAGGAACATCGGTGAAGTGATATGTGACGCTCAGAAGACTGAGATAAGGCTGAAGCATGCTTTGGAATGGTAAAAGAATAATGATTAGACCATTGTCTAGAGACCTTTACTCCACCACCTGGGGGCAAGGTAAACGTCAGTTGAGTGAGGTTAAAAGGATAAGTACATCAAGAAAAACAATCTCTGAATTGCAGCACTTGAAATTAACTATAAAATTTATTTGATTATTCTGAGCAATGAATCTTCCTCATGAAAAATTATGTCACTTGTTCAATTTTCATTTGGGAAATGGTTTACCAAAGCCAAATTTCTTTCACTAATATATAAGAACATACTACACCAAAATAAACTCATATAAAATCAAATTTTAAAGAGTCTAAAATGAACAAACTAATTAGTAATTTGTTACGACAAACTAATGAATTTGTATCAAGGAGATTTAGATCTGTTGCTTGTACACTGATACTTAAGGTTTGTGTTTCATATTACACTAATGTAAATCACATCAGCTAACCGCAAAGAGTTATTCAACAAACAGCTACAAACCTGTGTGCGGAACTGAGCAAACTCCTCCTGCTGCGCTTTGATGACCTCCACCTCGGAACCGACCGACTTGAGCCGCCGCACTTCTTCTGAGGCCTGAAAAAGAAATAATACCTCGTCAAACTTAACTTCTAAAAAGCTAGATTTTATCCTATTTCAAACTATGAAAACATTTATATTGATGATTAACATTGACAAAATCAATAACATAACTTCAATACCGGCAAAAGAAATAGATGATGTATTACTTAAGTTCTTCTTCAGCAGGATTTCAGGTTAGGGTATCTCAAGGCCAGGTTATAAAGGAATAAAGAAAAGAGGTTGCCACAGCAATAACCAACAGAAGTAGGGTGATTAGTGAGTTAACTCTGGCACGATAATCAAACGATTTTTTTGTGATCATGGACGTCTATGTGTATTCTTCTTTTTCAGCCATGATCACGAAAATAATGACATTTAATCTAGCCTCTTGTTAGCGATTTTATGGAACCAACTAACTAGATATTTACTTAACTTTAAAATCACCACTGATGAAATAAGAAAGCTTTCTCGTTAAATTGACTTCTTCATGATGCATTTAAAAACGTAGACGTTTTTAGAAACATTCTTTAAAACTGAAACAAAACTTTTGGAAAGATGGTTTGACATTAGCCAGTCACCTGTTGTATGTCCTCGAGCACATCGGCGTGCCTCTGCTGGAAGTGGTGCAGTTTGTTCAGTACAGTGTCCAGTTCCTGTTCACGTGTGCGCGCCCGCTCGTCCAGTCGTGCCAGCTGTCTGCTGAGAGCTTCAGTTTGTTCTCGCGTCTGCGCCGCATCCGCCGTCAGTCCGTTGTCTACTAGGCGCTCGCCGGCCGAAACTGCGTTGGCGACTTCATCACTGGCGTGGACAATCTACATGCGGGGGACAAATTTATAATGAGTTCAAGAGTGAAACTAAATCGTGGTAACGTTGGGTAAATGTTTAAAATTATTTATAGAACTATTACTGGCTTTTCAGATTTAAGTTATATCGGTAACCATATGAAATGTGTGAACAGAACCGATGGTGTAAAATAATTTTGAGTTTAAATGCCAAAATAGCACATAAAATTTCTATATTAAAAAAAAAAGAAGGCTACACAAAATTAAAGTTTGATTTTCTGTTAAGCAATTTTTATAATCATAAGAGGTGCAATATGATTTATTAACTTAACATGTCCTACTAAAGTAAAACTAGGGATGGACGGGAATGGATTTTTTATTCGGGATGGGACGGTACGGGATTGCTCTTCTCGATGCTATCGGGAAATATTAGTTTTGACTTTTATCTGAATGTCGTATAAAGACAAATTAATGTTAAATATCAACTGGTTCTGTTTCCAAATTGTTCCACTTGTTTTTGTATAAGTTAGAATGAACCTCCTTTTGTTGAAAAGATTTAAAATATCTAATTTTTATATTTATTTGCACTATACAATGAGATAAGGATAAAGTATAAATTTTTTTGTAACCAAAAAATTTAAACCAAATCACTAAGCAATATACATATAACAAAAGTCCATTAAAAATTTTATAAAAGTTTTGTTGAATGAAATATTAAACGTTTTCTATAAATAATGAAAAGAAAAATTATGTACATAAAAATATAGATTAAAACAATTGGAAAAATTGTAAAGAAAACAAAACTGTATTACATAAAAAGGCCTAAGGCCTGCTCAGAAAAAAAATAGAAATTATAATAAATATTCACACTAAGGAATGAAGTGGTTCAACAAACCAAAGCCATTTATAACCCCAAGAAATGTTTATTTTTTTCATTTTTTATACTTATTGATTTATTAACTGAGGCAGGTTCTTACTTAGAGATTATCATAAAAATTGAACTGTAAAAATATAGACCTACACTATTAGACCTAACTATTTTTATTTGTATTTCTATGTATTCATTTAGCTAATTTTTGCTATTTAAAGAAATGAGTGTATGATGAAAAAATCAATAAAAACAATGACAGTTTAAAGTTTTGAACCTCAAAATCTAATAAATGTATTCGTAATGTTTAATTTTTAAAAATATATTTAATGGGATTTGAAGTTTTTCATTTAAAAATTATATTAAATTATAATGAGATGCTTTTAACATTATAAAACTTCAGTAATTCAATTAAAGATTGATTTATAGATAGATAGACATTTATTTCTCACAATCTTTTCAAAATTACAAATTAATAATACATTACAATGTTTATAGTTCAAATGTTGACATTACTTGTTCATAATAATAGAGATGCACAATATTATTTAACAATACTTTTCCATTGTTCCAATCAGCCGCGATTGCCGACCGAGATCACCGAGATCGCTGGCCGAGAATGCCGGCCACGATCGACGACTGATATCGCCGGCCGCAATCGCGGCCGCCGTGCCGTTCGGCAGTTCCCGTCCCGATAAATTCCCGAGTAAAAAAAAAAAATCCCGCCCGATGATCGGGACAAATTTGCTCCCGAAAATTTTCCCAAAATTTCAGGTCCCGTCCATCCCTAAGTAAAAACAAAGAAAATAGTCCAATGAGAGATGGATGCAATGTTGCTAAATCTTTACCTCACTTACTACGTCTTGTATGGCTATTAGTATATTGGTACTGGTACTACCTTTGTGATGAGTTTATTGACATCGTCAATCTGTTGCCGGACAGTCTTGATGTCTCGGGCCGGGGGTTTCATGGCGTCAAGCTCGTTCTCCAGTGCCGACAAGTCCTGGCCCAGGGCCTTCACTTGTTCCTAAATGTAGAAAAGTGTTGTGTACAAATTAAAAATGATAACCCAGTAGTTGAAGTTCAGGAAAAATAAAAAAGGTGGGCGCTCAGTGTAAGGTAGCAGCTCAAATGAAAGCTTTTGAAATTAAACTAACAATTGGAAGTGTAAATACAAATAAAATTTTGACAGCAATTCCTAAAGTACCTACAAAAAAATATAATAATCGAAGAGTATGTTTTTACCCAAATAGAACAATAAAAATTGGCTAATAGACGAAAACATTTTAAAATTACACAGTTACAAGTTGAGACATACATTGCATAATCATGTAATGTCCTCTAAGAATTACACTATACTAGAGATTGTCCACTATTTGAAATTTAACAAAAATTACAGTTGATCTAGATTGAATTACTTGAAAAAAAATTATAACTGGAACTATGCTTTCTGTTTTACCTGCATTTGTTATTATAACAGCAGTTAAAAGATAATGATTCAATTTATTATCGTTCTTCCATAGGATTAACATTGAAACTTTGAAAGCCTGAATGGTGTAGACCTGCAGGCTGATGTAATAATAGAATAGAATAGAATTATAATGGGATTCTGCTTGAATCTACATGATCACTACTTTTCTAACAGTACATGAATATTTCTCCTCCTGTGCATACAAGCTGAAAAAAGGAGGAAAAGAATCATGACCGCCTATTAACCCTTTGGGTGCCAAGAGCCGACTAGATCGGCATTTTATTACATCGCGAGAACTGCCAGCTGCCGATGTGATCGGCATCGCCTATCGCCGCGAGAAATGCCAGCCGCCGATGACATCGGCGCCTATCGTCTGCGCGAGAAATGCCCGCTGCCGATCTAATCGGCATCTCGCAAATTCTTTATAGCGGACGCAAATTTAGCAGTAAACTTTTATACTTCAACTGAAATTAAAGCTAAAGAGTTGCAGTGTTTGATAAATATGCTTTGTTAAAAGAAAAACAAGCGATTCAATTACGTATAACACCATGATTGTTGAGGTTATACAGGCATTGGGCACCACGCGGCCGTCTGCCGCTCCCAGACTGCAGGTTTTAACAGAAAGAAGAAACCAAATGATGTACATGTATGTAAATAGTAGTTACTGTATTCAAGAAACTTTTTAATTTATTTCATATTTTATCTTTGTGAATTCATTTTCATCAAGATTTTAAACTAGCCTCCCTCAAGAGTTTCTGAAATTTGTAAGTAGGCCTACCGTAAAATACTTTTTTCATATTATGTTTGTTTGATGAATTTTTATTTTTTACTTACTGTCTATTACATTTCTGTAAAAATATATAAATAAAATATTTGCAATAATATTTACAATTAATTTTTAATAAAATATTGATTTGATAATTATTTTAGAGTGTAATTCAAAATAGTAGATTTTTGCTATATAACAACATTTTCTTATATATATATATATACATTTTATATACTATTTATTACCAAAAGTTGATGAAAATTGGTGCACTATGTCAAGAAAACATGCTAAATCCAATTATCATGTTAGTTTTTGAGTAAAATGTAATTTTGACAAAATGTTTATGGTTTAAAAATACAATATAAACTTTTTTTTATATAAAAATTTATATTTATTTTTAGTTTTTTACTGAAAATATGCACTTGTATTCATGTAATTATATATCGGTAGTTAGAGCATATATTTACCTTCAAAACAAAAAAAAGTATAAGGTTCTAACTGTATTATGAAAAAAGTTATGATTTTTAAAGAAAAACATTGTAAAATCACATGTTTTGGCCCTGGCAATTCCGGGTTGTCATATGGCTAATAGAGCTGACAATTGAACGTTACACACTGGTGAACTCAGCTGGCAGTTGTCGCATAGAAGACAGCAAAAGGGCTTGGCAGCCAAAGGGTTAATATATAGATTTGAGGTTTTGTAAGAAAGATAAATAACTATTAATATTTTAGTTATATACACATTTATTGGTTTAAGAAAATCCCGTTTCTAAATATGTAGTTATTTGTGTATTAAGGGAGCTAAATGAAAATTTGTCCCCATAAGGAAAACAAAGTACTACTTTGCCTCCCTGAGGAGACAAAGTATCACTTTATCTCTCGTCACAGTAGGGCAGGTGGGAGTAAAATTAATTTAAGGTTATATCAATATTTAATACCAAATAATTTTGTAGTTATGGACAACGCCACTACATACATTGAACTGTGTGGTGGCGGTCGCCGCGCTCTGCAGTAGCGAGCACCGATCGTCAAGCCGCGCCTGAAGCTCGTCGAGCCGCTCGGCCAGCCCTTCCACGTCATCCTGTAGCGCCGCGCCGCCCGGCACACCCGCGTCATTAGCCTCCGCTGCCAGGTCAGCCGCTGTCTGGCGCACCGTGGAGAGAGGCTTACGGAGCCCGATGGTCTCCTCCCTCAGTGCCTGGAAACAGTGACAACAGTTAATTTCCTGTGTTCTTCAGTGAAATTTTAATAAAACTCACATTTACTTGTAATTTAAATATTTTTCACTTATATTTAGCTTCCCATTTGTATATTATACCTTTTATTTTAAGCCCAATTAATTTGGCTCTAGAAGTACTCAAAAACATCTCTAAAGGAATAATAAACTGATTAAAATTTAATGTTATCGAAGATAAAAAATATTTACTGAAAAAAGAATCCTATAAGACGTCTTATATAGTAATATAACACATTACTATAGGATGTATTCTTAAATACTGTTTTTTTTATTTATTTATAGTTTTAATTTTAATGGTGATTTTTCTTGAGGTTAAAGAGTCAGACAGAGCACTGTTGTGCATATCCCTGTGATGTTCCCACCTTGAGCCGGTCAAGCATCTTGGGGTCGCGCGCGGCGCCGCCGAGCGCGTCGTGTGATGCCAGCTTGTCCTCGCAACGCTGCACTGCGTGGCCAAGGTCGCGCAGCTGCTCTGACAGGTCGAGAAGACGACGCGACGTCTCCTCCAGCCACTGTGTGCGCTGCAGCAGCTCTGCACAACACAGAAAACATCAATAATGTCTCACACGATGTGAGTGCGAGGAGTAGTTGCTAAATTACCTGTGTTTCCAATGGAGAATTAAATAATTCTTATTCTTAAATTTTGATATGTTATTACCTATTGCTTTTAGGACAGTCATTCTGTTAATGTCTTAAATGCACATTATGTTGTAGACACAATTTTTTACCAAGACTGACAATGAACAGATTGAGATTTTGTCTGTCTTTTTTGGTATTAAGAAAAGGGCTTGGTCAATTCAAGAAGTTAAACATAATTTTTTTATTTAAAAAGATTTTTTATCTTGGACCTTGTTATTGAAAAAGGTGCTAATTCTGTTTTCATCTGTTGCAGAACAAATATTCAGACTCGCGAAGCTGGCCTTAAAAAAGATACTTAGATGACATAACAATTATATATGTTTGACGTTTGGCTATTAATTAATGACCCTCTCTAAAGAATCAGGTGATTTTATAAATTAACAAAGGTACACAAGTCATCACGCCCATTCTAAGCTCATCTTTCATCTTCTTGTTATTTTATCTAAGATTGGGACAAAATTTAAAGAAATACATATAACAGAAATCGATAACATTTTATGTGAAACCATTTTTGAATGCTGTATGGTGGAGTATTATAATATCTTGCCAGGTAAAAAATCAAAATTAATCTTAATTGGATGTTACAGAAACCCTATTAAAAAGTACGAACCACAATTTATAGAGAAAATAAATATTTTATTGGAGACAGTGAATTCTAGATATGATAACATTGTTTTTATGGGTGACATAAATATTGATATGTTAGACAATAGTAATTTAAACAGAAATAGACTTAATAGTGTAATTGTTTCTAATGGCCTGAGCTCTATCATAAATTTTCCAACTCGCATCACTGAGACAACTGAAAGTACAATAGACAATATTTTCACAAATCTAGAAAAGCAAACTTATAAAGTAACAGGAGTAAATACACAGCTTTCTGATCATGATGGGCAGCTTTTACAAATCTTAAAAAGTGAATCATGTACATCAAATTCGGTTTATTTTGAATATTGTAGAAAGTTCTCTGAAACTAGCATCAAAAATTTCATTGAAGCCCTAAAATCTGAGACCTGGATACAATTGTACATGGCTCCAGTGGCCTCTAAATATGACATCTTTTATGAAACTTTTATGTATTATTTTAATCAGTCTTTTCCAAAACAGCTGAAGAGACGTTATTCTAATAAAAAATGGTTTCCTAATGAACTCAAACATGAAAAACAAAAAATTATTGACTATAGCAAACTAGCCAGAGAAACAAAAAGCAAAACTATACACAAAAAAGTTAGAATAGAAAATAAGAATTTTAAGAAAAGGGTTACTACCATGAAAAAACAGTATTATAAAGAGAAGATTGCTAGATCTTCAAATATCAACAGAACCTGTTGGAATATTGTAAATTCTGAAACTGGGAAAAAGAACTTAAAATTTCAAAATATTGATTTAAAAATTAATAACTGTATAATTTCTGATCCTCAAGTAGTAAGTAATGCCCTCAATGACTATTTCACCGATGTAGTTGATAGTACTGTTATTCCGAATATAGACTTGTCGGGGAAAAATAGTGTTAGTAATAACCTTAATGATTGTTTAAATAATTTAGTCGATTGTACTGTTAATCCCAATATGGACTTGTCAGGAAAAATTAGTGAATTTGCTTTACAAAACAATTTGTGTAAGATTTTCAGACTTAAGGCTGTTGACGAGAAAGAAGTAATTAGTATAATATGTAACTTGAAAAACTCATATAGCACTGGGTACGATGAGATACCTGTGTCACTCCTAAAAAAGTCTGGTACCCATTTATCAAAGCCTTTAGCTCACATTATAAACTCCTCCTTTATATCCGGGATTTTTCCAGATAAGTTAAAGATATCAAAATTAAAACCGTTATTTAAAAATGGAAGCAAATCTGAAGTAAAAAATTATCGCCCTATAGCCCTTCTTCCCACACTATCCAAAATATTTGAAAAGGCAATGTATAATCAACTTGTAGATTATTTAGAAAGCCACAACCTTTTAGAAAATTGCCAGCACGGTTTCAGGTGTAGAAGATCAGTTTTAACTGCAGCTACTGAATTCACAGAATCTGTTATTGATTGTTTGGAAAGCAAACAAAAAGTTATTGGCATATTCATGGATATTACTAAAGCTTTTGACTCTCTGAATCATGACAAACTCTTATCCGTTTTATTTAATCTTGGCATTCGTAAAAATACTCTTAAATGGTTCAAAACTTATCTGTGCAACAGGCAACAATTTGTAGAAATAGTGTACTTAAATAAAAACAAAATGAAAATACCTTATCAATCTCAAATTAGAACAATAAAGCATGGAGTGCCACAGGGGTCCATCTTGGGCCCTCTACTATATATTTGCTATACAGGTAATTTTCCAAAATTGTCTAATAATAGCCAACTTTATATCTATGCAGACGATGTTAATTTAAAACTCTCTGGATACTCAGAAAATGAGTTAGAAACCAATTCTAAAACTGATTTGGATTTATTAACTAATTATTTTAATGATAAGCAACTTTTACTTAATCCAGTTAAAACCAAATTCATTACATTCGAGACACGGCAAACTAAAATGCACATTAATCCAAAGATTGAAATCAACAAGAAAGTTATAAGTGTAGTGGATCATATCAAGTTTTTAGGGTTGGAAATTGATAAAAACCTCTCTTGGAATTCACATGCTGAAACAGTGATCTCTAAAATATCTTCCGGAATATTTGCATTGTCTAGATTAAAAAAATTCCTGGATCTCGATTCTTTGAAAAACGTCTACTTTGCATACATCCACTCAATAATATGTTTCGAAATATCATTATATGGATCCACATCTAAAAATAACCTTGACACAATTTTAAAACTACAGAAGAAAGCCATTCGTATAATTTTAAATCTTAAACCAAGAATTTCGGTAAAGGAACATTTTGTGTCTCTAAATATAATGACCGTATATGGAATTTATATATTTGAAACCATTTTATCATTGGGAAAAATATCAAATGATCTAAAATTTGTTGGGGACAACCACAACTATAACACCAGAAACAGAGGAGAAATAGCTCTTGAATCCCACAGGCTAGAACTATATACAAAAAAACCCACACATATTGGTTCAAAATTTTACAATAAAATTCCAAAAGATATACAATCTGCAAATAGCCAATCTGAGTTTAAGAAAAAATTAAAAAAATTTCTTGTCAGCAAGGCCTTATATTCCTTTGAAGAATTTGATTAAAGGCAGTTCTTAATTATTTATTATTAACCATAACTGTATAGAACCTTCTTTTCCTCTTTTATTTTTATTTAGAAGTAAGACAGCTTTTGACACCATTCATTTATACTGCTGTATATGTATATAAATTGAATAAAGATGTTTTGAATTGAATTGAATTCATTCATATTAGCCTTTAAATACGCCCTGGCAGTGTCTGAGTCGTATCTTAGGAAAGGAATATGATAATAAACGAACTTGAGAGTAGAGTTTTTTTTTTTTTTATCCTAAGAAAGAGTTAAATGAATTTGAACTGTTGATGTTTGGCATTCTGGCAAGCTACTTCATAAGTTGTAGTCTTACCATTGTTTAGTTTGTCCCAGCGCGCCTTGACCGCAGCCAGCTCCTGTTTGACGATCTCTTTGTCGACGTCGCAGGCAGCGAGGAACGTCTCCCCGAGCGTCCGCAGGTTCTCAAACTCCCCAGACTTCTTCCACACGTCGTTGCGGAACGCCGACAGTTCGCGCAGCTGCTTCTCGACATCGCGTCGCTTGAAGCTGTCTGGTCGTAGGGAGTCGACTTTGTTCTCCGCTTGAGACAGCCATGGGATGAACAACTCGAGCGCTCGGTAGTACTTGCGGCAGTGTTCCTGCAAAGAAGATTAGGTTAGGTTTGGTTACGGAGAGGCATAGTGAGAGATTCTGTTAAAACATGTGTGCCTGTACAAATCACTCAAAGGATACTAAAGCAAGTTCTGCCTATGTAAAATTTAATACCTTTACAGGTGTAAAAAATAGCCGTAAAAGCAGCAACACGTAATAGTGAGGAAGAAAGGGGGAGATACTTAATAATGGAATATCCATGTCATTTGTCAACATCGGACGGGAATCGTATGTCTACAACACCTGTCCTCAGCCCATCACAGAGCTAACACAGCAGCAGCAAATGTGTTAAAATGTGTTAGTTAGCACTAGAATCGATTGAATCATTATATGACTTTGGTACTTTTACAACTAAGAGATTTAATTTTTTTAAATATAGACTTCACTCTATAGTAATTCTAAAGTCATTAAGAATGGTAAAAAAACTTGAAAATGTTATCTTCCTATGAAAATGTTTCATATGTTTTTTTATTTTTTTATTTGTTTGATGGTTAAATTTGTAAGAATATTAAATTATACCTATATTCATTTAAATTTGAAAATAAAATAAAACAATGAAACCTTTTTCGTTTTATGATACGTAAAAAATAAAACACTGTCCGAAATTTTTCCATTGCAATCATAGTGTATGCAAACATGTTCCACATCAGAATCACTGTCACTGCCACCGATCTCTATCGCAACTCTACCGTTCACAAGGGAACGCAAGAGATCACGGACCCTAAAATACGTACTTCATTAATATAGATTATATTGACTTTGATCTAGAACAAGATGAAAGTATGCTTAAGATCAGTTTATTTAAACGATCTTCAGTTAACTTTACACATGACATGGTTTGTGTATATTCCGTCTTATATACACATGACATGGATATTTTAACAGTAAGTTAAGTATGCTTAAGATGTTTAAGATCAGTTTATTTTACAGATTAAACTGGCCTCAATTCTACGGTAAAGTAAAGAGTACAATTGGAAGAGGTTGCTCTAAAGATGTTCAGGTAGAAGAGTGCAACACTGGTGCTTGCGTCATAAGTGAAGGATGGTTTTATTACAAAATGCATCTGTAAGATATTTATGTTTATGAATACATTTAGAGCATTTTACTGCTTTTCACTTGAATCATAAGTACTATAGATGTCTATTGTTGGAAAATATTCCCTTGAGTACAAGATTACCAGTTTAACCTTGAGAAGTCATATTTTTAGAGACTTTGATAGCCTTCAAAATAGGACATACATAAAGAATTTTTTAAGCTTAAATAGTTGTTGGTGAGGGGGGACTTTGTTGTGAATCATGCACAATGCAACATCATTACAATAAATTGCATTTGTGACTGTGATAGTTACTGCATTACAGTTTTGACAATAAAAATTGGTATTCTATTAGAGAAGTTTACATTTTACTTTATCCGTAGGGATAAGGAAGAAAAGTGAAGTAATTAGATTAAAGTAAAAATTACTTTTAGCTCCTTGGTTTTGTTTTTGGAAAATTGGAGAACAAAGAATTAATATTATAAAAATGATAAAAGAAATAGGTGACTATTTGTGAACCAAATAAATTTAAAACAGATGGAGGGAAATAGAAAACAGATACAAAAAATAAAGGATAGAGAACATATGAAAGAATATAATAACAACAGGAACTGTTAACTTGCCACACATTTATGGCTTGCCATCTTTGACAAAGTGCTTGTAAGAACATATTTTGCAAATACACATGACATGGATATTTTAACAGTTGGACTTTTTATAGGTGCCATAAATGCATGGCATCTGTTCCATTGATTTATTTCAAATTTACAGGACATTTTGTTTATATAAATGGTTTTTTAAAATTAAAACAGAATTCTTCAAAATACTAATCACTAATAAACAGAGGTTGTGGCATATGATCAATTGGGGTCAAGGATGCATCTAATCTCTCAACGGTTAATATTAAACAAAAGCTTTTACAACCTTATTATAATTTAATTTGAAACATTTAACCGTATAAAGTGAAGTGGTTCAAAGATTTAATCATTTAATAGATGCCAAAGATCCTTCAAAAATAAGTGAATAACTGACACAACCACACAGAGTCCATCTAAGGAAGTTAAGTGTTCACCCACTTCCTCATCACTTGAGAAAGGGTGAAGTTCACCCGGAATATTGCATATATTTCTTCTGTGTGAGCTCAGTGTATCTGTGTATGCTTTTATCCAGTCTTCTTTCATGGTCATATCACATATCCCTCAAATTTGATCCGACCTAGGTAGGCTTGTCATCCCGGTTTGACTGGGACAATCCAATATTTTGTTCTTGTCCTGGTATCCTGGCTAATTTTGCTTTGGTCTCAATTATAGTAAAAATTAACTGATGAAAAGGAAAATTATAAATTTAAAATCTCAACAAATATCTTAAATTAATGTTCAAATTGAGAAGATTAACCATTAGTACCCTTTTCGAAACATTTTCTTATTCCTTACTTTTTACAATTGTAACAATTACAGTACCCCTTATCTGTGCATTCTATGTAATCTTAAATTAAGTATTCCAAGGACAATATAATACTACTACAATAAATATTTGGTAACTAGCATGACCGGAATATCCTTCATGAGCAAACACTAATGTAATCTGGAATCAAATTAAAATTTGATGTTAAGACGCAGAAGCTCAGTGTTAGCTGGGAGAGTGTTTAAAAATAATCTTGGTCATCCAGGTTTGACCATGTGAAATTATGGCTAGCCTAAACCTAGACCAAAGGCCTAAACTCAAACGTACGACACAGCTGACTCACCATGCAGGTCTGCAGCCGGTTCTGCCGCTCCTGCACATCCCTCCGCAGCCGCTCCCAGCTCTGCTGTATCTTGTCCAGGTCGCGCTGCAGGTTGCGTGTGTCGTTGCGCTGCGCGCTTCCGCTTCCACTGCGGCCCAGCAGCTCCCGGCCCTTGTTCAGCAGCATGATCACCTCGTGCTCCTTGTGCAGCACCTCCTTGTAGATCGGCTGGGAAACAGGTATTGAGTCGGTAATTGTGTGCAAGAAAGGATTTGTTATAGTACAGTCAACTCTTCCCTACTCAAAATTCATGGGACAATAATTTTTTAGAAAATTTATTTTACAGACGTGATTTACAATAAAATATTTGTATTCAAATAGCCACTGGGCCGGTACTTGAGACTATTGTACATTGCCACAGACTATTGTACTTGTGACTATGAGTTATAACTTAGAGAGTTATAACTATGAGTTATAAGTATGAGATAACTTAGATGCATTCTGTGCACCAAAGTTTTAGTGAAGTTTCTTAAAATAGGATATAAATCAGAATGAGACTATCAGTTACTCACCTCGTGATGTTCGACTTGTTGTTGCAGTATATCACGGTCGGCCGACACCAGAAGGCGTTCGGACAGCGAACCGAGCTCCTCTGACAACCAACCCAATGTCTTCGCACAAGTTGCCTCAAACTGACGACCATCTCTGTAAATCGGCAAAAACACACTGTGTTGTTAAACGTTTTATAAATTCAAAATAATCTAAAATCTGTTTGCAAAAATGAGTGTGGATATTATGATTTTTGTTACTAATATTTGATTCAATAGACATGAAATATATAATAGGAACCCAATGTTTTTACTAAAAACTACAAAAATTATGCAAAAAAAGATGTTTAAATAAGTAAAAGCAGCAACTAATAAACGATTAACTAAGCAGTAAAATTGTTCATTACGGATAGCAGTAAGTAATTAACTTACTTTGTCAAGACAGTTATAGTAATTAATTAATGCAGCATAGTACATAAAAATAAACAAAATTCTAACATCTAAGGCCTAGGCTCTCTATCTAGAAGACTAATGTTTCACAAAAAAATTCATATTAGTAAAATTTGCAACATTAAAAGTTTGTTAAAAATTACTATTGTGGTGGTTTTCATAATAAATAATGCTACTCTCTTTCAATTTTACAAACAAAAGCTGGTTTTTTTCTGGCTGTGGAGTCTTTCAGTGGCAGAGAGTGTAAAGCTCCTTTTCACATGGAAATGGCACTAAACTCATTTGTTAAGTCTAGACCTATGTGTCACACGAAAGTTTAGTCAAATTGATTGTTTAACCACTGAATCCAGAGTAAAGTTATACTTGTCTCAACAGGACCACACAGAGCAGTGAAATCTATCAACACTGTCCCTACACCAGCTGATTATAACGCCAGATTATTAAATCCAACACAAACGACAGCGATAGTGAGTGTTTAGCAACCTTTGTACTTTTCTGAGGGATTTTGGGGTGGGGGAAAATTGTGTGTATTTCAGGAGTAAAGTTTATTTTCTTCCTGAGGAAAATTCTCACTCAGGAAAACAATTTTGTTCTTTACTCCCTTAGTATACAAATAACTATTTCTAAATTGCCACATGCCACTGTGACCCGATCGCTGCTACATTACCTGAGTGAGCCTTCAATCTCCGCCTTGCGCAGGTCCAGTTTCTTCTGCAGCGTGTTGTACTGCCGGTTTACTGCCTGCAGCTTGCCCTGTATCTCGGCGCGCGATGCCGGGTCGCTCAGCACGTCACACAGCTGCGTGCCCGCGGCCTCCGCGTCCGCCAGCAGCGGCCGCACCCCCTCCAGCTGCCGCTCCAGCATCTGGTGTGACAGAGTGAAAACAATCGGAACATTACAGTGATTATTTAATTTAATATTTCATTGTATTATGCTAAACTAATTTCAATGTATTACTCATCCAATGCGTGTTTATGCAAGTTCATGACGATAAAGGAATTTTTTATTTGATTTTATTTTATTAGATTCGATTGAAAACGTATTAGGCTTTATAAGTCAACTCTCGCTATCTCAAAATTCACAGAATAATGAAATTTGTTTGAGATACTTATAGTTTGGCTCATGGTGATTTGCCCCTGAACTGGTTGAATATATATTATGGTTTTAAATTACCTTATTCGTCTCCAGTTCTTGTGGTTGAGTTAAGCTACAACCCAGGTTTCGACGCTAACATTGCGTCATTTTCAAGTAGATCGTCAAGGTTGAAAGCAGTCACATTTTCGGTCGGGAAGACGTCGTCATTGATAAAATGTACAAAAAAGTCACACGAAACACGCACACACACATTTTGACAGACACGAACAAATAAATACTGATTAAAAACTTTGTAGGCCTACAGTTAAACGGACTCGCTTCACTACTTCACAACTCCGTCGCGGACGTCGCGGTTGCCGGCCACAGGACACGCGGGCTGACGGCGACGGCGGCTATCAGTTGACCTCTGTACCTGTGGATTTGGACTCGTCCTGGTCGTGGGGGGAGTATGTAGTAATGAACTCGTCCTCTCTTGGTTTTCAATTATTCTATTAAATATTAGGTGGGAGCTGTAATTTAATTTATCATTCAGAACCAGGCTATTGTCATTTTTTATGGATTTGTAAATGTGGAATTCCTCCAAAGTGTCAAGAATAAAACCTTTGTTTCGTATTTCGATGATTTCTAAATTGTTTTCCATGTTGCCGGCGCTGTGGTCCTCGTCCATAATATGCTGTGCGAAACTGGATTTTTGGGGGTTTAAACGTGGATTCGGTTTATGTTCATTAGCTCTCTTTAAGAAAGATCGCCCTGTCTGGCCTATATAAAATTTCTCACAGTCATTGCAATTTAGCTTATATACACCAGTTTTATGCAGTAAATTTCCGGATTGTGGTTTCATCTTAAGGTGGCGTTCAATTTTATTTGAGGTCCTTGGGGCTGGGGTAATGTTAAACGGTTTCAGTTCTTTCTTTAAAAAATTATTGAGTCTGTGGCCATAATCGACAGGTATATATTTGGTAGGTGGCAAAACTTCATTATTTTTATGGTTTTTATTAGCAGCCGAAAATTTCCTTACGATTGTGTCAACCATTTTCGAGGTATATCCATTTGAGACAGCGATGTACTTAATTAAATTTAATTCCTTTTTGTAATCATCTTCGGATAGCGGTACTTTGATTAGCCTATTAACCATGCTATTATAAGCTGATATCTTGTGACTGTAGGGGTGGTATGAAGAGGCGTGAATCGTCTGGCTGGTGGTAGTCGGTTTTCTAAAAATATTGTATTTGAATGAACTATTGGCCTTTGTTATTGTGAGATCCAAAAAGTTGATACTATTGTCGACTTCAGTTTCTAATGTGAATTTTAATTTTGGTGTCAGGCTATTCAAATATTTTAAAAGGATTTGTAACTGGCGGTTATTTCCATTGAACAACACAAAGGTGTCATCAACATATCTGTAGTACATTATTACTTTATCATAGTTTGAATTTTTATCAGACAGGATGTGTGTGTTCTCAATGTGATTTAAATAGATTTCTGATAAGATTCCCGATAAAGGCGATCCCATAGCCAACCCATCGGACTGTGAATAGTACTTGTTGTTGAATGAAAAATAATTTTGCTTGAGAGTGATTTCCAATAATTTAATCAGTTCTTCTCTCGCTTCATTGTTAAAGCAAGACGTATCCTTGAGATTGTTATCTATTATTTCTAGGGTTTCCTTAATGGGTACGTTTGTATACAGGTTTACGATGTCAAATGATGCTAATGTGTAATGCTGTTTTACTTCAGAATCTTTTGTTTTATCGATAAATTCCAAGCTGTTTTTAAGACTGTGGCTAATGGAAAATTCATAATTGGTTCTTAATAACTTATCAAGTTTTTTGGCGAGTTTGTAGGCAGGAGCAGTTGTAAAATTAACAAGTGGGCGTATGGGGGTATCAGGCTTGTGTACTTTAGGTAGTCCCCTTAACGATGTAGCGGCGGGGTTCATCATCTTTAAGAATTTAATTTCCTCAGGTCTTAAGATGTTTTTACTGTTATTGATAGCCTTATTGATCTGAATGTTATATTTGATTGTTGGGTCTTTATCTATTTGTACTATGTTGTTGGATTCGATAAAACTGTTGACTTTGTTAATGTAATCATTTAAATACAGTATAACAATGGATGTACTTAATTAAACGGACTCGCTTCACTACTTCACAACTCCGTCGCGTACTTTCGTACATTATTACGAATCTCATTTTATCAGTCTGTTTCTGACTGTTACAGAAACAGTCAGCTGAAAGATCATGGATTAAAAATGAAGTTAAATTTCTATATAAAAAGAAAAGTATGCTCAACACACTTTTGTACCAAAAACATTTAGAATTAACCAACACACTTCATCCACTACAGTATGAGAAATTATTACATGTTATTGATTCACGATTAGGTAACAAAGTTTTCAAAAAGAAAAAACAGCAACAACTTAAGATTACAAGATTAATGAACGAACAGAAACCCAAGGAAGAAATTATTCTGTTTGATTTCAAGTTTTACCCTAGAGTTGTTAATAAAACACACATTATGTTTGATGAAAATGAAATGAATCTTCTCAATAAGGGGTTAAAATATAACCTCTGCAAAACGAACAAACAAGGCATCTTTGATGAGCTTATCTCAGCAGAATCTGTAATAAAATTCATCCCAAACGCAGATGAGCGTAATAACCTACGAGCTTTAGTAAACAACAAAATCAGAAAATTCAAAAATAAAAATTGTTTTCCTAAAAGCAGCATGAATAACCGTTTTGAAAAACATACTCTCAACAGTATCAAAGATAAGCTGTCACTCAACAATGCAATAATTACTAAAGCAGATAAAGGCAATTCCATTGTTATACTGTATTTAAATGATTACATTAACAAAGTCAACAGTTTTATCGAATCCAACAACATAGTACAAATAGATAAAGACCCAACAATCAAATATAACATTCAGATCAATAAGGCTATCAATAACAGTAAAAACATCTTAAGACCTGAGGAAATTAAATTCTTAAAGATGATGAACCCCGCCGCTCCATCGTTAAGGGGACTACCTAAAGTACACAAGCCTGATACCCCCATACGCCCACTTGTTAATTTTACAACTGCTCCTGCCTACAAACTCGCCAAAAAACTTGATAAGTTATTAAGAACCAATTATGAATTTTCCAATAGCCACAGTTTTAAAAACAGCTTGGAATTTATCGATAAAACAAAAGATTCTGAAGTAAAACAGCATTACACATTAGCATCATTTGACATCGTAAACCTGTATACAAACGTACCCATTAAGGAAACCCTAGAAATAATAGATAACAATCTCAAGGATACGTCTTGCTTTAACAATGAAGCGAGAGAAGAACTGATTAAATTATTGGAAATCACTCTCAAGCAAAATTATTTTTCATTCAACAACAAGTACTATTCACAGTCCGATGGGTTGGCTATGGGATCGCCTTTATCGGGAATCTTATCAGAAATCTATTTAAATCACATTGAGAACACACACATCCTGTCTGATAAAAATTCAAACTATGATAAAGTAATAATGTACTACAGATATGTTGATGACACCTTTGTGTTGTTCAATGGAAATAACCGCCAGTTACAAATCCTTTTAAAATATTTGAATAGCCTGACACCAAAATTAAAATTCACATTAGAAACTGAAGTCGACAATAGTATCAACTTTTTGGATCTCACAATAACAAAGGCCAATAGTTCATTCAAATACAATATTTTTAGAAAACCGACTACCACCAGCCAGACGATTCACGCCTCTTCATACCACCCCTACAGTCACAAGATATCAGCTTATAATAGCATGGTTAATAGGCTAATCAAAGTACCGCTATCCGAAGATGATTACAAAAAGGAATTAAATTTAATTAAGTACATCGCTGTCTCAAATGGATATACCTCGAAAATGGTTGACACAATCGTAAGGAAATTTTCGGCTGCTAATAAAAACCATAAAAATAATGAAGTTTTGCCACCTACCAAATATATACCTGTCGATTATGGCCACAGACTCAATAATTTTTTAAAGAAAGAACTGAAACCGTTTAACATTACCCCAGCCCCAAGGACCTCAAATAAAATTGAACGCCACCTTAAGATGAAACCACAATCCGGAAATTTACTGCATAAAACTGGTGTATATAAGCTAAATTGCAATGACTGTGAGAAATTTTATATAGGCCAGACAGGGCGATCTTTCTTAAAGAGAGCTAATGAACATAAACCGAATCCACGTTTAAACCCCCAAAAATCCAGTTTCGCACAGCATCTTATGGACGAGGACCACAGCGCCGGCAACATGGAAAACAATTTAGAAATCATCGAAATACGAAACAAAGGATTTATTCTTGACACTTTGGAGGAATTCCACATTTACAAATCCATAAAAAATGACAATAGCCTGGTTCTGAATGATAAATTAAATTACATCTCCCACCTAATATTTAATAGAATAATTGAAAACCAAGAGAGGACGAGTTCATTACTACATACTCCCCCCACGACCAGGACGAGTCCAAATCCACAGGTACAGAGGTCAACTGATAGCCGCCGTCGCCGTCAGCCCGCGTGTCCTGTGGCCGGCAACCGCGACGTCCGCGACGGAGATGTGAAGTAGTGAAGCGAGTCCGTTTAACTGTAGGCCTACAAAGTTTTTAATCAGTATTTATTTGTTCGTGTCTGTCAAAATGTGTGTGTGCGTGTTTCGTGTGACTTTTTTGTACATTTTATCAATGACGACGTCTTCCCGACCGAAAATGTGACTGCTTTCAACCTTGACGATCTACTTGAAAATGACGCAATGTTAGCATCGAAACCTGGGTTGTAGCTTAACTCAACCACAAGAACTGGAGACGAATAAGGTAATTTAAAACCATAATATATTATAGTTTGGCTAAAGAAATTGTTAAAGATAATTTTTTATTACATTTGTCTTACATAGGTATGTACAAAGTGGACCAGATGTGTCATTGACTCGTTACTCGTTATTTCCCTACAATTTGTAGAGAAAACAGAGATTGATAAACATTGGCTTGTGAAAGTAAAATTCAAATGGAATTTTACTCATGAACTGAACATCTAGTTATAAAGGTAATGTTTGTACCTCTTCATCTTAAATAGGTTAAATATAACCATACAATTATTTCAAGTTATTTGTGGTTTTTTTTTTAATTCGGCTTAGACAGGAAATTGAAAATAATTCAAGATACTAAGTTTGAGTTCGGTTTTGAGTTATTAAGGCTTGAGTTAACGAAAGTTGACAGTAAAATAATGTCACATTTAGAATTGGGAAAAGCGGCTTCTTGGAAAGACCACTTTCATTATTTAACTTACAGTTCAATTTTGGCTACCTCCATAACTGAGGTAATTATAACTTTTTATGTTAGTAACTGGTGTGGATATAATTTAGATTGTGTTTTGACAAACATGATGGTTTACTATTGTTTTAGTTTGATTTGGTTTAGATTTATAGGGAAAACTAGGGAATATGTAGATTAAAATCATATTGCATTAGGCTTACCTTAAAAGAACAAACGGAGCCAACAAACAACAGGGTTATACCTTATGCTTACAATATTTCAGCTACTTTGTAATATTTTCTAGGTAAAAGAAAAAAATGTGGTTTTTCTATTAAAAAAAAATATATATATATATTTTTTTCTTCCATAAAAAGGTTTGGAGGAAATAATTGGAGGAAAACGTAGTAACCTTGTTTTCAGTTGTAAACTGTAGGGCACTTTTGCTCCTTAAAAGATAAGCCAGTTTTGATTCTTTCTTAACGTTCAGAATTTCCTTAAATTTATATATATATTTTTTTGCCTCCGATTATTTTACTGGGGGTTTTTCATTGTTTCTTAGTCAATGTATGCTCATAGATTGCAATGCAGAACTTGTACTGTACCTACTTTTTCTAACTCTATAAATACAAAGACTAAAATGTAAGCAAGGTAAAATATTTACAGCAGAGTGTCTAATAAACCAACCTTGACATGACCATGGTTGGAACACCCAAAAAGTCAGATATCAGGAGGAGCAATAAATAATAGTGAAAACACAATCAGTATTGACATAAAAAAATCTAAAACAGTGCAATATTATAGTCAGAGCATATACCACAGCAACAAACATGTTTGGACTGACAGTTTATGACACAAAAAAAGCATAGTGTAGATCAGACATTCAAGTCCTAACAGGCTTGCCAACAGGGTGTACAACAGATGGTCGGACACTGGGTATGATATCGAGAGGAGTCGGAGATAGAGAGGTTCTACTGTAAATAAATCTTGTCTATTTGCAATATTTAAACAATTAGTTAAATGTATCACTGTAAAGGGTTTCAACCTTCACAGTGAATTTCACAAATGTAAAGAACAGGGGCATTTACAGAGTGAATTAAATATAGTCTATATTAAACTTAAAATCCCAAAAAATAGTTAAATAATCCTAACCTAAGATATCCTACAGTAACCTAACCTAATCTAAGATAACCTGATGTAACCTCTGTGGCAGGGAGGGGCCAAAACCTTACCTGCACCTTCCTGAGCTGCTCCTCGGGCTCGCGGTCGAGCGGGATGTCGTCCAGCTGGTCGGAGATGCCTTGCAATGTGTCACGCAGGCGTGCCAACTGCGCGTCAAACTCGCGGCTGGTGTCGGCCGCCGCGCCTAGGCTTGCCAACCGCTCGTCGAGTCGTCCCAACAGGTCAGCCCACTGCGCCGTCACACGCGACAGCTTCCCTTGCACGTCGGGGCTGGGCACGCGCGACAAGACGCTCTCACCCACGGTAGTGAGGTGGGTCAGCTGCGGCTGCTGTGTGCGGAACTCCTCCCGCATCACCTGCGCCAAACATGCGCTCTTGTCAAACATTTAACACTCGTAATGTTTTCGTCATGTCATGTGTTATTTTTTATCAATTTTGGAGAGGTATTTAACAAATTTAAGCATTTCTAGTATTAAAAATTTACACATTTTCTTAGCCATCATTTTTTTAAATTTATTATTATTTACGTCAAGCTCAGATTTAACATCTACATTAGAGAATCTCTTTATGATCATAAAGAGGTAGCTGAACACTTTCCTACCAGACCAAACTTTTGAAAAAATAATGTCCTTAGCAATATTGATATAAGCAATATTGAGTGAAGTACATGATGGAAATTAAAATTAAAGTTTAGAATAATTTCAAATCATATCGTCTATAATGGAGCTGTATCAAAACAAATATCATGTACTTTGCAGAAAATTGTTATTTGAGTAAGCTGTAGAAAAAAAATAGATTATGTAGTATTTATTCCTGTACTTCAGGAGCGTAAATTTTTCACCATGAGCATTTATTGGCGCTGAGCCGTAGGCAAAAGCATTAATTTTCCCAAGAAAGACAATGAACTTTACTTCCCAAACACACACAACATTTTCCCAACACAAAATCCCTTAAAAAAAAGTATAAAAACTTAATAAAGCACTAACTAAACATTGCTAGCCATGGTATTGAATCAGCATTAATTTTTAATCAGCTGGCTTTTCGATTCTATTCCAGATATAGTGACAGCGTTGCATGATTGTCAATATTATTCTATGGGTTTACTTTGTCTCTCTAGTGAGAGAAAGTACTACTTAATTTCCCAAGAGAGATTATGTAACTTTTTACTCAATTATTACATCAAATTATAAAGAGTAAGGATGATTTTGAGTGAGGGAAATTATTATTCTTTCTGTTCATGATGAGCGTACCTGCACTTGTTGGACCTGGCTCTGGACCATGCGGGAGTCGGAGGAGATGGGCCCGAGGACGGTCATCATGCGCTCCTTGGCCGCCAGCCAGTTGGACAGACTGTCGTGGGTGTCGTGGAAGTCCTTCACGTCCTCCATCAGTTGGATCCTGAAGACAAATAAAACCTCAGGGTCATAAAAACGAACTCACAACAGATAAGAAGATTGGGGTGAATATAAGTTACAACTAACAATCTAGGATTTTAATGAATTAAAGCAAACTAGAAAAAAGGACAAAAAGGATCAACCATCAAGTCTTAGGCAAGTTCTTATTATAATTTAGGTGTTTCCAAAAGAATTTAACCACTTTGAAAGATAAAATTAATTCATTGAAAGATAGAAACTACAGAACTGATTACAGTACCTATTAATTTTTAAGCCACATTTTGACATCTCTAGTTCAAAATTGTACCAAATCAAACACTTGTGGCATTTAAGCATCTGTGATTTGCATAAAAATGTTTGTTGAACTTAGAGGTCTGCGGGTACCCGAAAATTCGGGTAACTCCGGGTATTAGCGTGAACCCGAGTGGTCGGGCGGGTTTGACACATCATGGGCTTTATTCGGGCGGGCTTTTATTTTAAGCCGGGTCGGGCGGGTACCTAATGCCCGAATTAAATCGGGTTGTAGGTACCCGACAGGACATTAAAAGCAAACCCGGGTTTTTAAAACTATTTTACAGCCAAAATTTGTGAAATCAACGTTCACGGAATAAATGGGCATCGTTCCACACACTATTTTAGACTAGTGGTCATATAACTGCCAGTCATTACTGAGGTGGATGTGGATGAACTGGAAATACCTTAGCTTACTATTTGTGACACTCTCACATGAAAATGTGGCTTCTGAAAGAAGCTAGCGGTCTCTGGTGCCTAGAAACGTAAGAAATTAATTTTGTTTTGTTGATGATTTGGTATGCCATATTTCATGTTCAATTTAAAACAAATAACATTTTGATCATGAAAGATCGTATTTGACGTAGGAACATTTGTATTCCTTTAGTACAGTAGGCCTACTATTTTATGCCCCAAAAATAGTTTAAACAGCATTAAATCATTTGTTGCAAGCCTAGACATCAGTAGCGCTAGCATACTTTTCTCACTCTAACCTAAAGGAACTGCTCAGTGTCGTGACTGACTCACACTCTTAGGCCAGAAAGATAGACTGTGGCGTAGCCAATACCGTCACCAACTGTACAAACCGAAATCAAGGTAGCAGTGGCATTGGTACTATCATTGACTTTACATACAAAGTCTTTGTTTGTAAAGTCAATGGTACTATTTACACGATAACAGGTAAATAGCAAGAGCTAAATCAAAAGTAAATAATCTCTACAGATTAGTGTTTACATTATTTTTAAAATACAAAATTCATCAGTGATATTTTTACGAAATATAATCAATACACTATTCGGTATAATTGGTTTTATTGCCGAATTATTTCTCATTCCATCTTGCAAATTGTCAAAACATTTAAGATTTCTTGATAACCAATGAAAACAATTTCTTGGATAATCTAACAGTTGGATATCCATAGTCAATGGTTGGATACTTCATAGACAGATTTCTTCATTCTCTATGTAGTTTTATAGTAACGGTACTCCATGTTTGTTGTATGGTATGGCGCGATCCGTCGTCTGCATTGATGATTTGATAGATGGTTTTCCTCTCGTTCTTGTTTATTCAATTCACATTTGTGTTACTTAAGTGATGTTGAATTTTTTTCTGATATGAAAAATAAATATTAAAAAGCCACGGAATTGAGAGAATTCTAATGTCAGTGTATCCACTAACAGTCCTACTAGTGAAACCAAAGATTTGGGAAGTGTAAAATGTCGTGGATGGGCATTCATCTGCTATTTGGAATCACTCCAAGCAAAGAAACAAATTTGCCGAAAGTAATCCAACAGAAATGAAATGCAATTATTTTAAGTCTGTTTTGAAAATAGGATATGGCAATATTGATTGAAAGGCCAAGTTTGAGTATAATCACATAATCTTTTCATAATAAAATAACTTTGTGTATTATTAGGCCTACAGAAAAATAGGCTACGGTATGATAATTCGCATCTAGGGTATTTTGACATTTATAAAAGTGGTTTTTGTTTAGTTTCAACAGTGTACAATATAATTTGTATATTTGTCATGTTTGTTGAAAAAGTTAACATTGGGTAAAGTAACTTAGGACCAAAGGAATCCTTAGCTAGATAGGTTGGTTATTGGCTCGGGAGAATTTTTTAACTATTTATACTAGAATAAAATACATTATAGTTTTTTAACTTTTGTTAGGCCTAGGCCTAACTTAGTAGGTGGAAGGTTTTTGCCTTGTATTTATTAATACTATACTTAAGCTTAGTAGGCACATCAACAATTAATTATTTTAAAATGAAATAACTTAGGCCTAGAAATTTTATTTACAAATAATACCCGAGCCCGACCCGAGTTTTTTTTAACATACATAGGCTACCCGAACCCGACCCGAGATATTTTTAACTCACACACCCGAACCCGAACCCGACCCGAATTTTTCTTTAACTTATAATGTTCAAACCCGACCCGACCCGAAAATTGATGTTAATCTACTACCCGACCCGAAACCGACCCGACATGAAAAATCACTACCCGCAGACCTCTAGTTGAACTTTTATTCATCAAACCTTCACACTAAAAACATACATTTAACACGCTAGTCATGTAAAGTCTGCAACTTTAAACCAATCATCACTAGCTTTTGTATTGGTGTGGTTTTGAACTAGAAAACTATGTATCACAAACCTTGGAGTATAGTCCTGTAAATTGAATAAATTGACACAACAATTGCCATAATAGGATATCTTAAAAAAATATTTAATATGAATTTTCAAAGTTGTTGCTGTTTGAAACAAACAGTATAAAATGTCAATGCAGTCAAGTCCCGATAATTTGAAATAATTGGGACAGAACTTTGTTCGATTTAGTGTATTTTCAGAACATGCAGGATATGTCATATAATAATGCATGATAATGAGTGATTCATTAATGGGTATGCATGATATTGATATTGACTTATTAATTCCCGCCTTCTACTCAAATGCGACATATAATCTTGGCATTCAATGCCGATAGAACTGCGGAAAGTATTCGCTACTGATGGGACCACGCTAAATATCATTGAAACATGATAATAAAGTTTGATAACAAAGAAAAACAGCCAAAAATGTTCTCAAAATTATAAAGCCAAAGCCAGACATATTACCTGTTCTTGCATGTGTCATTGAGGCTCTTCCAACGTGACACTATGTCGGTCAGTTCGTCGTGAAGTGCGTCTGCACCAACCGCCGACGGCTTGCGCTTGATCAGGTCGGAGACGCCACTACGAGTACTGTCGAGTAGAGACTGCTTCTCGTACATGTCTTCGAGGATGCTCTGCGCAAACATGTGAGTTAGTCAGATGAAGTACATACTTTCAGTAGCACACAACACATACATTACAAATGTTCTAGCTAATTGGCTTTGCTCTGCTACCACGATAATCTAAATAATAAAAACCATTCCTAACATTTTCCATACGTTGCGGTATATTATTCATTTTCGTCCCTAATTTTGTTATTATTTTTCTTCATACCTTTTTACCCATTCCTAAAAATTAACAGAAAATCCTAGATGATAAAATACCAAATGGTATGCCAAAATTGAGGTTATAAAAACAATAAAAAACTTCTCAGAACTGATTACTAGAAAGTTAGTAAAATTCTGTCAGAAAGAATCTACAAAAAGAAAGGTATTTTGTATCTTTTTTTCTTTTCTTTTTTCATCAAAGCCTATAGATCATATGGAAGCATTTTTTGTTTAATAAAAGTTAATGAAAGGAGTATAAAACAGCTCAGATGCAAGGGCCACAGTACAAGATCCAACAGATAACAATTAATTCCACGTAAGAGAAACTGAAAACTAAAAAAAAAAAAAAATAGTTTTTCTTTTAGGTACGATATAGTATTATCTAATTTATATCCTATTTACATCACAGCATTAGTTAGTTATTTTGTTTATTCCTTTATGATTACAAGGTTTAATTTGTAAATATTTTTTGTTTTTATAATCTGAGCCAACCCTGGTTTCAATTAGTTTGAATAATTGACTCTTGAATATTTTCCCCTTGCTAACCTTGAGCAGCTTGCCGGTCTTGTCAGCCTCATCCTTGCTGTGCGGGAGGCTCTCCTTAGGCAGCAATCTCTGCACCTTGTCCAGGAACTGTGCAAGCTGCTTGAGGTGCTCTAATTGTTTGCGCAGGTCGTCGCGCGTCGCGTCCAGTTCGCTCTGCCGGTCGGCCAGCTTGGTGCCGAGCAGCGTATAGCGGTGGTTCATCTCTGTCAGCTCCTGCTGCACCTGCGTCATCTCTGCGGACAAAACGATAGTTCACACTTATTGTTCAGGAACTGCACCAGCTGCTTAACGTGCTCTAGCTGTCTGCACAGGACGTCGCACGTAATGGGTATTTCGCTCTGCCTGTCGGCCATCTTGGTGCCGAGCAGCATCCAGCTTCAAGGTCTTTCGGCTTTGTAAGAATTGAATAAAAATTATTGTATGCAATGCATATTTTTGAAACAAGTAGACAGTTCTTGGAAAAAGTACTGTGAAGTGTGCATTGATCTGAGTGGTTTTGTACATAATTTGTTTTGGGAAATGCACTGACACTATTCTTGTACAATGTGCATATTATGAATAAAGATGATATGTTGATTGGCTGTTTTCTTCATCTTTCATCGAGTGGACTGCTCTCTTTTCCCACCCTAGAGTTACGACAAAATAAGTTGCGGTCACTGACCTTCCAGATGGAAGCCGTCCTGAGAGGAACGACGGCTGCCGAAGCCGCTGGACCCGCCGGGGCTGACTGGGCTCTGGAGGCCGAAGCCCGAGACCTTGGTGGGCGATGGGGAGCCATCTTGCGAGGTGCGCCTCACTGCAACACGGGGACAATGCAACATCACTAATTTGTGGTTAATGCCGACATGCAGTTGTTCCTGAAATTTCTAAAAAGTGTTTATAAGATAAGGTGTACTAAATGAATGATGTGTAAACCTACAAAAAAAGTTTAAAGTGAGTATTAAAATCGTTACTAATTTTTTATCTTAAGATTGTGTTACCAATTATGAAAACAGCTCTTCTTTTAATTTAGTTAATATATCGTTTTCACTCTCGTACACTCTCAAAATAATAAAATAAGTTAATGTAATTTTTAAGGATATAATTAATGGAATAAGAATAAATTCATCCACCTTAAAATTAAAAATAAATTTTGGGACAATTACTGAGTTACATTGCCTTCATAACAAATTTAATGTACCTGACAAATTAATTGAAATATAGTCACTAGAGTACAGGTGATTGTTACAAATATTAGCTACCGGTACAGCAAAGATTCAAAATCACAAAATGTTCCAAATCCTGACCTGAAAGTGGCTTAGAAAAAGATGGATTGTTCTAAATGATGGAAAAATGACTGCTAACATGCTAACTGGTGTAATGGATCTATGACAGAGATGTTAATGAGTTTATTTCCTAGGTTTGCCAGTATTTCTTTATCAATGCCCTCTGCCTGTAATGTAGCAGCTAACCGGACCTTTCCATGGACAGATCTATAGTCTGTAAAGATGGGGTAGAGTAAGGAAAATGTAGGCTATCAATCTCTTGAAAATAGGAAGAGCACTGACTACTGACTGTACTTACTTGGGCTAGCCGTGACAGATGTTCGTTTCACTGGGCTGACGGAACT
Organism: Neoaliturus tenellus; assembly: GCA_030545055.2. NCBI lineage: Eukaryota > Metazoa > Arthropoda > Insecta > Hemiptera > Cicadellidae > Neoaliturus > Neoaliturus tenellus. Next base: position 264,155,754 of record CM061531.1, read on the forward strand.
CCTACGCCGCGTGGGTGACTCCGGACGGGACAGAGCATCGTATGCGTTGCCGAGGTCCATTACCTTGTCTATCGTCAAACCGTAATCTCGGTGCTCTTTAATTAGCGGCTGCAAAAAAATGTCAGTGTTAAAAACATATCATACTTTGTTATAAGACAATGTAGCAGGGTTATAGACAAGATTCCAATTTTCTTTTTCCTTGACTTTTTTTTAACTTGAACTAATCTCCAATGAACAACTTACAATTTAAGTCTTGGCATTTGTCCTTCTATATGAACATTTTTTTAAGATATAAAAAATTGACTTTGTTGTATAAGGTTAAGAGTCTTCATAACCCCTGTAAAAAGCGTCGAAAACATGCGTTTGTAGTCCGTTGTTTCAGACGACATTTTTTAACCGATTTTATTGACATTGGTCTTAAACAATGATCTACGTCCCTCAAAGGGAACATATCTGTATAAATAAATTATATCAGTACAAAAAAATCTTAAAGAAAATTGAGTTTTTTTCTGTACACTGAGATTTATACTTAAACATTTTTAAACTTTCAAAGTATGAGAGACCTAATGTAACTATTCAACTAAATGTTTTTACCAAGTTTCAAGAAAATCACTTGAAAAAACAGAATGTGTGCCCAAAAGCCATATGTTTTACATTGCCGACTGCGCTACTAGCCCAAAGATGAAGATGACTTAACTGTCAAGGCTGATTAGATTCAATACTTAAACGCAACATCACAGGACCCACCTTGAGCTCATCACCCTGGCGCTTGATGACGTCCACATCGAGTGCGACTGGCTCAAGCCGCGCGACCCGAGCCTCCGTCTGTGCCAGCCATGCCAGCACCTGGTCGCGAAGCTTCTCGTAGGCGAGCAACTGCTCCGATCGAGCTTTGCCCAGCCGCTGGTGGTCCTCGAGGAGCGCGTTCAGCTCTCGCCACTGCGTCTCCAGTCCCTGCGCAACAATGCACATTTGTTTAGATGACATTTGTTTATTTTACCTGCCCTGATCTACACTACAAGTAAACTCTTCCACAAGGACAGGCCTCAAAACATGAAGATTACTATTCACAGGTTTACTAATCGAAACAGACAGGGTAGTTGTTGTGAGAAAATCTAAGCATTTTAATCAAGGGAAAGTATGAAGAGTTTAACTGAGTACGGTTTATCTATAATAGAAAAAAATGATCAAAGATAGTTCACAAAGACATTTTTTAGTTATTAAAATTTTGAGACTTATCCAGATTCTAGAGGAAAAAAATATTCTGAGTTTTAATAGGCCTATTTATTAAAATAATAGGAAAAGTACAACTTAGAAAAAATAACTGGAGCCTTGGCTACCGACTAATGCTTATGTCTCAATGATTGGAAGTCTACTTGAAATTTAGCAAAATTTCCTTAAAATGTACTTAAAATTTAGTCTTCTTCAAAATGTTAAAGAGAACTTCTTGGTGAAAGATGAAGTTCTTCAACTAATCCAGAGTATTACAAAAACTGACATTAGTTTATTGCGTAGTATATACCTTCCTTCACCGTTGGGTATGCTACTCTGCTTTCTCTCTCCTACAACTTCTTCTAGGACATTGCCCCAAACTGACCTTGACTCTGTCCCGGACATTGCCGGTGTCCGTGACGTCCTTCTTGCTGACCAGTGCTCGTCCGTCCCTCAACGTAGCCTCGAGCCGGTCTCGCCGCGCATCCCGCTGCTTGGCTATCTCGTCTAGCCTCGCTGCGGTGGTAGCCTCACTCACGGCCTCCGTAGCCTCGCTCAGCCACCGCTCCAGCTCCGCCGCCTCTCCACTAAACGCGCTCAGCGAGTGGTGGATCTCTGACAGGCTCTCGCCGAGGCGGACACACTTGTCGTGGAGCTTCTCGTACCTGCCATGCAGAAGCAGATTGTTAAAAGTTTTTCTATCAGTTACACACAGAATTACTATCAAAATATCCTGCATATAAAAAAAATTATAATAATAAAATATTTAAAAAATTGTATTTAGTAAACATACTAATTTATAATCTAGATGAATTTTTCAAGTCAGAGGCTTAGACCTAGTATTTATTACCAAAAGAAGTTCTGTTAGGATTTATAGTAAAACTTATTTTATTTGTAATTATGTATGGCACCATTCTGTGCATGACATGTACTTCTTAAATCGTTATTTTGATTAATTGATTGATTGATACCGCATCTGGTCAAGTGACCAAAAATGTATGCAGGCCCGTAATGCCTTGCTTGTCAGCCATCTCCCACCGCGTTACCTGGTGACAACGTCCTTGGTCTTGGTCTCAATCTTCTTGGCGAGCCGCGGGTTGCTGGCTGTGCTGATGAGCTGCTGCGCCGTGCGGCTCACGCTCTCCACGCTCGACTGGTGCGAGTCGATGTCCGACTGCAGCACTCGGTGTTCCCTTAGCCGGTCCTCCAGCCGCTCCTTCTGCAGACTCACCGGCCGCGTCATGTCCCTGAGCACACCACATGTCAGGGTATCGTCAATACTCGCCATAGTAGATAATAATAATAAATAGTTTCGTAGCTATATAATCTAAATTAAACATTATAGAATTCTTCCAAATTATTTAAACAATTTCCAGCAAAACCTTTCAATTTCGTCTTAAAGATTCTTACATTCCATATTCAAATTTTTGTCCCTTTAAAATTTTATATTTTTATATTTAAACCTACTGTAATGAATGACATTTTATATATTTTTATAAAGATCAATATTATTTTTTTTGTATTTTAGAGCTTGGAAACAGAAAATTTAGGGCAATGACAATGTATTCATTTGAGGCTTACAGTGAATCCTCTTGAGGTATTCAACAAATTATACTGATGGCCTTTTTTAACTTTAAATTTTAAAATGCAATTAGTCGCTCCCCTAATATTGTTGCAATCTTGTGTCTTCTATAAATTAACAATCAGTCAGTTTGGGTTTTCACCAAGTGTTACCTCAATAATTTTTTTCTTTTACTTACCTAGATGATATTTATGTCTCCATTCATAAATTCATTATGTAGGCAAGGGACCAGGTCTATTTTCATGAGTTCTTAACCAGCATAACCGGTTTAAGGGAATAGTGTACAGGGTTTCAAAAGTTCCCAAAGAGGGTTATCAGTGATTTTTCGCTTCAATTTTAATAACCCGACAGATTTAACAAAAACTATGTAAAAAAGCTTGTAAAAACAAACAATTTAATTTCCATCAATTTCCAGTTTAGATTAATTATTGATTGTGAAGAAAATTTAAAAAAAAAAACTTCTTTTCTGTGTTATGACAATTACCGGTATTCTTCTCAGAAATCCACAAAACCCTTTTATATTGGGTATTTACTATTTATCCATAACTTGATAAAATTTGGCATGTACGAGGTTCACTAGGTTGAATTATACTTGCTTGCAACACTGATAATATGGTGGCAAACTGTAATACTCTCCTCATGGTGTTTATGGGAAAAATTATCAACGATCAAAACTTAAAATTATTTTGTATGTACCTTCACTAGGAAGGGGTTAGTCTATATTTGCTTACAAAGCCCCCATTGTAGCAAAAATGCATCCTCATTCCTGTGGTGTATAAAAAAAAGCAGAGTTCCGATGGAAATTCGGCGAGTGTGCAGGTTTGCTACTCACTTAAGTGTGTTCTCGGCGGAGTTGAGCCACGCCAGCAGACCGTCGAGTGCGTCCTGCACTCCCTGGCTCTGCACCAGAGCTGTCTCCAGCTGTTGGCATCGCTCGGCCAGCCCGTCACACAGCTGACGGTACTTGAGCTCCAGCTCCCGCACGGGCTCCTGCAGTGCTGCCAACTCACCAGCTGACACCTGGCCTTCCACCGCACGCACCAGCGACTCCACCGCCTGCCGTGGGAAAAGGACAACTGGGATAGAAATCTGAGTGAAATTGTAAATAAAAGACTTTAACCTCTGAAGAAGTATATAACAAGAATATACTTCTCATCCACTGCACTTTTTGATACTGACATTTGAAGAAGGTTAACATGTGCTTCTTCAACTTGTTCTAATCAATGTCATTAAGCTAATTTTACGTAGCTACAAAAACACACACAAAAAATTTTAAAAAATTGTTTTATGACAAGTGAACCATTATTAGCACTCTTAATGAGTACCAGGATGCTTGTTACTGTATGTCTTCTGGTTGCGGCGGACACCTGAAGTGCTCAAGTGTCATGACTGTCTCCCAATTACCTTTATAATAGACTGTGACTATTATTATTTTATTTTATTTTTTTTTTTTTTTAGGTTGAGGTAATCTTTGAAAAGTTAAACGGTTGTGCCTATCCCTAAAATAACTCTGAAGACTAATTTGAAAGAATGCTGTACTGACGTGTTTAGCGTTGTCGATTAGTCGGCCCTGAGCGACAAACTCGTTGTTGAGGGTCTTGGCTCGGCTGAGTTGGTCCTCCAGTGTGTGAGGGTCTGCGGCCAGTGGCTCAGACAGCACCTTGAACCAACAACGGTGGTAAGTGTTACGGGTAAAATAACATTAGATATATACTAAACTACCAATGCCTGATTGTATTTGGTGAAGTTAAGAATAAAACTTTATCGGGAAATATTTTAGTCATGTAAGTTAATTACTATCATTCAGTAAAATTCTCCCATGTCATCAATTTATTTTTATATTTAAATATTTAAAATATCATTTTGAAATTGAAACATGAAATTTAAAACTCCAAGTTCATGCCTAAGTACTTGTAAACAAAAAACGATTGCCAAGAAGAAAAAGCAAACGGTAAACAATTGACTTAAAAAAAAAAAAAAAAAAAAAAAAAAAAAAAAACTGAACCCATTGATACATAAAATCTAATTATAAAATGAAATAAAAATCTCCTGATCATTATATCCAGAAAACTATTAAAAACTTTTTTTATAAATAAATTGCAAAACCATATGTTGTGATTCCTTAAACCAAGAAGATTCTGATGAAATTAAAGTACAGTAGATTCTTGATTATTGGTAATAATTTGTGGTTCAACTACCTTCAATAATTAATTTCTTGCCAAAAAACCCTAAAATAACCTTAAAATAGAAAAAAAAACAGAACAAAATTAGAACAATTATAGCCTAAATGATAGCTGAGCAAAAGAAAACAATTGCTAAATGAAAAGCAAATTCGGTGAAAAAAGTCGTTTAGTAAGACTACAAAAAATAATAATCAGACATAGTCTAACTTAGCCAGTGAATCCTCGATCCCTCACCTTGTTGGCCCTGGGCTCAGCGTCGCGCATCCATGCCCTTGCCTTGTCGAGCGCATCGCGGTACTCGCGTTGCCGGCCGCCTACGCCGCTGAGTCGGTCGCTGAGCGCGTTCGCTCGGCTCAGCAGGTCGCGGTACTGTGCGCTGATCGTCTGCACCGTGTTGCGCACAGCCGAGTCCTGAGCAGCGACCGGTTCCACGTGCGGCAGCCGCGCGGGCAGCGACGTGCGAAACTCGTTCAGACACGTCAGGTACTCCTATGGACAAAATGAAATGTTATTGTGAAATTTTATACAAAACCGGTTAACTTGGTAAAAATTACATGACATTGTCAAAATAATACAGGTGTTCTAAATTAAGCATTTAAAAAAAATAACATTTCCTCAATATTTTTTATTTAAAAAAGAAAAATTGCCATCTAGATGTTCTTTTATTAAATATTTTGCTATAAAAGTCCTCATTATTCTTGAACTCAAGACATCGTCTATTGCAAATAATAAAACAAACATAAACATAAATAGACAATCATCAAGATATTTTAAGATGTTAAAAGTCTCCTTGATGAGAAAGCACTTTATTCCCTTGAGGATTTCTATAAGAAGAAAAAAACAAGGCCAAGATAACACAAAGCCACAAAATACAAAAATATTTCTTGATAAAAAGTTCAAAAATCACTGTAATATTTATGCAAGTTTATTATGCAAGTTGACTACTCGTACCTAATGCATGTAAATGTCCAAATTTGAATTTAAAATAATTTTCCAAAGGCACACAGATTGTTAGTACTTGAAAAATTTAATTGAAAAATTTATCAAACTAAATGAAAGGAATTTTTCAACCTTGCGGACTTTGGGGACCACAACAAAAAGAATATATAATAAATTTCTTTAATTTTGATGGTCACCCTTCTGTTCTTCCTTCTTCCGGATATCTATGAGGAAAGTTAAAAATACTAATTCTTAACTTTTATAAATCAATAAAAAAAATACCTTAAACATTTTTCCTATAAATTTTATGCATTTATAAATTTATGCTCACACACTTATACTGAAAGATAAAGGTTAAAATTCTGCATAAAAATTTTGAAATTAATCCAAGTTCATATTGATAAAATCTACCACTTAACCTCTAACGAATGAACAGTACCTTGGACTCGTCAAAAAACTTCTGCGCAGCCATGGTGATAAATCGGAGGTCGGCCTGGTGTGCGATCACGTCCGAGACAAAGTCGCGCGTTGACTCGTGACTGGCGTCCATCTTGTTGAGGTTGGCGAGCGATCGCTCTCGGTCCTCCAGCGAGCGACGCGCCTTGTCCAGCCACGCCGTGAACGTCGTCAGCTCGGACCTGGCATCAAACCTCGAGGTAAGGATACAAACACAACAGCTTCTTTTGGACAGGGTATCCATACCAAAATATCCAACATGCAATAAAAAAAATTCTAAAATATTTCTCATATTTTTCAACCAATGTTATTCCCACCGGTTATCTCTCTAATTCTGGGTCAATGTAGTTCAAATTAGCAAATAAACTAGTTCTTGAAGATAAGTATTACTATTCATCTATAAAGGCCCTAAATTTCAGTAAAGGGGACCCACAATTGGCAGAAACTAGCATCTCTGATTGGCGGACACGAGCATCTTACACTAGTGGTAAAGATTGTTAACGATTGGCGGACCAGAGCTTTTATGGTCGGCGAACATGAATTTTTCCGACCGGCTGATACCAGCTCCTCCGATCGGAGGAGTCAAGTAAACCATTCAATCGTTGGAGACAAGCGCCTCCTATCGGTGGAGATATGCACCTACTATTAATTCCAATTCTTAAATATGATACATTTTCTCAGTAATTCCTGCATAATCTCTGTACGCTAGTGTAAAATTATCAACCATATAAGAATTTTCTCGTATAACTAATACTTTTCCCGGAATTCCTGTTGCGTGAAAACCATCATGTTATCATTTTAAAACTAAAATGTAAACTAATAAGAACTCCTTTCGGAGCCATATCTGACTTTGAGTGACAGAGGGCTGAATCAAAAGATTAATTTAAATAAATTAGCTCTGGAGCATACAGAATCCAGTGTGGTACTAACTTCCACCAATAAATATATTAAAAAAATAAAACTTTAAAAACCGACATTTTTTTATAATTACAGTAGATTCTTGAAAAGTTCATAAAGGTTATGTAAGAATGATTTAATTCTTTGGTCCACTTTCTGTATGTTGACAATGCCTCAGCAGCAATATCTTTCATTAGTGTGATTTTTTCCGATTTGCACAAAATTTTATTGCAATACACTTTATGGTTAAAACTGTGTCTATGTGTAAGATGTATTTACCTTACAAAGAATCTATCTCTACCGGATGTCTAACATTAGAAAACCATACATTATATCGGGTTTGTTATTGGAATTCATCATCACATATTCCTCAATAGTGAAATAGCCAAGCACGCCAAAAGTAAGCACTGATTACATTTAGTAAAATATAACCTTAGGTCATAAAGAACAATATTTTTAACAATCATCCCGGAATGCAACATCCCGGGAGCATGATAAAGTTACCTAGTTGGCCAACTGAAGCCATGAATCAGACACATGTATATTGTTAATTTCCATTCCTTTACATTGACTATTACTGAATAAAAAAATATTCTATTTCTGACTACGGAGGTTTTAGATTAATGAAAACCATCGACAGTCAGATCACATATTTATAGTTTGCGACTCACTTGAACTTGTTGAGCTCGTCTTTGGCGGCGGTGAGCCGTCGAAGCAGTTTGTCTGTACGGTCGTTGGCCCGGTCGTAGCGCGTCCGCAGTGCCTTGCCGTTCTTCTCGAGGCTCAGCACCTCGTCGCGCGACAGGTACTCGCCGCCAGTGGTCACGATCACGCGAACCTGATCCAGACAGTTGGCCACCGGCCGCGACTGCGACTCCAGCTCTTCCTTGACCAGCTGAGAGAACAGAACAAGGTGCGGGGTGAGAAAATAGTGAAATATTTTTGGGAGTAGTGGAAAGTTTTACTAATTTGTTTACCAGAAATTTTTGGAAACTACAGTGTTTACTAATAACCACAGCATAGTCTTGGTGTCCCAAACTAATAGACTAATGGATTTCTAAAAAATGGACTAATAAATTGAAAGTGAAATCATCCAGAAGACACCCATTCCTTACTGTTTAGGCCAATAACACTGGATGATGAGGGAATAATAGTTTGTCATAGTGGACAGCCAAAAGACTTAGGCCTACAACGAGTACAATGCACTGCGTTTCGTACGTATTTGCAATTAATGTGTGTGATCGTTAAGTTCTATTTTATGTCTATGTGTTTGTGTTTTATCTTTCATTTGATGACATCTTGACGACAGAAAGTGATGCAGAAGCTTAACTTTAATTACGTAATCATGACACAAGTGCACAAGACCAAGTTTTAGAAACAACTTAGATCAGTGACGAAAAGTTATAACCACTATTACCAGTTTACCATCTCAGGGGAAAAAACTAATGTTAGTAAAATAATCTTCTCGCAAATCAACAATCCCTTTAATTTATTAAATGTTTGATACAAAATATTAGTAAATGAAAAAAAAATTGTACATGAACTAAAAAATTTTATTTAAGAATTACATAGTTTGTCACGCTAGAAAAATAGCTACAAGATTTTTTACTTTTGAAGATATAAATTTTTTTTAAATTTAGAATAACTTATTTTGTTATAATACTATTATTGACAAATACTGTTTTGTGTAAAAAACACAGAAATACCGTGCACAAAATACTACTTTAAATAATATTAAGCACAGTAAGTCCTGATATTCCCGCAACGGAACACAGGCGATTAGCTAGTAAGAACAATTCTTGGATTAAAACCAGATAAATCATGTAGAAAATACTTTTCTGAAATTGGCATATTAACTGTTTCTAACTTGGAAATACTAGAGACAATTTTTTGTACATTAAGATGAATTTTGACACTTTTATGAAACATTGCTACTTTCATAATTATTTCAAGAAATTGTGGGGACATGATAATATAATAACACAAAAGAGAGATTTTTAAAAATGAAACCTTCATTAGGGTAAAATTTTTAAGAATTTTACCTGCCAACATAAAAATCTAACAAATTTTGGCGCTTTTAAGAAGCACTTAAAGACATTTCTTATTTAAAATCCATTTTATTCTGTGGAGTCGTTTTATTATCTGAAGAAATGAGGAAATGTCATTTCAGAGGAATGTCTAGTTGAAACAAAGTTATCTACATTGTATTTCCTTTTTATTGTTTAGTTTAAGTGACTCTATTAATGTACCTTGATGTACAATATTAATGAATAAAGTTATTTTGACTTTGATTGCTTTTCACCTTGAGAATGTTGATCTGATTGCGCAGCTGGTCAATGTCCTCTTGCGCAACGTCCTGATTGGCGAGCCGATCCTCGATCTCTGCGATCCACGTGAGCAGTTGCGACAGCGTGTCGTCGCACAGTCGGTACTTCTCCTCCATCGCTTGCTAAACACGGAACAAAACTGCGTCAAATACTGCTTTGGTCATGGGCCAAGGTAATATTTGACTAATAAGTACGTAAGGGCGTATTTAACTAAGGGAGGGTAAAGTCCTAAAGCAATGTCAAAGTAGTACTTTAAGTTTGGCATTGAAAATTTGTCTGGAAGTATATTTTAAAACAAAACACAACATAAGCTGAGATTTTTTAATGGACATTTTTTGCAAATATTAAAATACTTATCGAACAAAAACATAGTGTTCAACAATGTTGGTGCAAAATTTCAGGTCATATTGAAAAGTAGAAAATAAATAATAAATTATAAACGTAACATTGATTAGGTGAACAAATTTTGAATGTATGTGTGACATTGTGTGAGAAAATTAATATTGTAAACATGCAAAAGGAAAATGACCATTAAACGCTTTTAAATTAAATAAAAATTTTCCTTCCATAACTTTTAGGAAGTAAGTAACAGGATTCAAAAAACTCCTTAAAAATCTGACAAAAATATTAACTCACGAAGGTTCAATCTGTAAAGAGAAATACAATACAAATTAAAAATGATATAGCAGTTTTGTCACTAAAATACTATCAAACGTCCTGAAACATGACAACATTCCTTTTGCTCATTTTAATATTTTAACTACTGCTGCACACTGTTGAAATAGTAAGTTAGTGGCAATATTCTTTCTTATAAGGCATTACTTAATCTTCTGAAAGTGAGCAAAGTACTCAAATGAACAAAACAAAACAAACAAGACAAAGTGGATACACTGTGCGAAGCACAAAACTAGTGGTTCACTCGTGCTATACTAACATGCCCAGTGTTAACAGGGTAAAAGCATTACATTCCAGCAGCAAGTGGCCGTTATTCTGAAAATATCGACTTTGATCATCTTGTGTTGCAAGAAATTATGATTAATTACATCATAAACAAGTAGTTTGATATATCATTATGTCCAACTTACGGTTTTACTAAAAAAAATCAGATAAAATATCTCATTTCAGCTAGATTTAGTATAAAATTTTGTTTATCACTATAATGTGGGGAATGTGTACTCTTAGTTCATAGCTTAAAATATATGATAAAATAGTAATTAATTTTAAAACATGACCATCCATTAATTTTATTTCTCTTATGCTGTTCACTTTCAGGATTAAAAAAGAACAAAAAAAAGTGAAAAGTCACAAGCATGAAAATGATGAAAGAGAGTAAAACGACTGATGAACTTATGAGTGAAAAAATATGTGTATGTGTGTGAAATGAGAAATAAAATTAATAGATCAATCGGAAAGGATCAGATTAAAAGTAATAAAAAATACTAAAAATATGACGTACCTTCATCCAAAAAACAAATATAGTTAGGAAAAAGGTTAATGGAAAAAAACTAAATCAAAATAGCAGTCAAAAATAAAGAGTGATCAAGAAATAAAAATAAGTTAGTAATTCGGAGAGGGGTTAGCATTGCTGTTATATTTCCTGGGTCCAAGCGAAGCGGCTGTCGAGACATTAACTGTTTGTTTGGCGGGCGGTTAGGCGAGCGGGGCTAGTTTAGTATTGTAAGTCGGGCAAGTTAAACAAAACCCCAACAAACAAACCCAAAAACCTGGAACACACCAAAAACACATAACAACAAAACAAGAAACACAACACAAGAAACACTGGAACAGAAAGCAGAAACAATAAAATTTTAAATGACAAATCACAAGGCAAGACAGATCAAAGGGATGAACGGTAGGCTTGGAAGGGTAATACGTGGTGTAGAGAGCAAGATTGTTATTGGGCGCTTGAACTGACTATCAAAACATTAGTTATCTTAACAGTAAACATATTTTATGGCTAATTCTAGAATGAGTAGTTACTGAAAAGAAATTGTTCGATAAGTTACTAATAACATAAAATGGTAAAAATGTTTAACAGCAGTATTAAATCAAAATCTGGATCTTCTTAAAAAAGCTGAGAATAATGAATGGTCCTTTTTAGTATCGTATCAAAATGTAAAATTATGGAATTAGACAAGTATAGCTGTTTCTTTAAGTTAATCTGCCTTAAATTTTAATGGTTAAAGAAAACCTAAATTGTATTATATTGTTGGTTTTTAAAAAATGCCTTGGTAATTTTACAAATTATTTTCAATTTCTCTTCATTAACTAAGCACATAAAAATTTTGACATGGAAAAAGATGATTTCACATGATCCTAACGTCCTGCAAATATGAGAAAAAATTAACCATATGCAAAATTAATGGTAATTTATTGAACAATATGCAGATTTAAAAGTTATGGGGAATCTGTTAAGAAAAATTTCTTAACTAATAGTCATTTTCTTTTCTTCAAGCAACAATTTAGCGTCAGAAAGTCAAATTTGTGTTTAATATGTAAAGTAGTACAACTGGAGACAGTTTTTTATCTGAGAGATAGTCCTAACTTCTGATAGACGCTTTGATTGGGTGAAGTACCTTTAATTCATTTCACAAAACCTCTTACATTTAATTACAGCCCTCTGTCCAAATGTTGTTCTTGAATTTTAATGATTATGAAATCTGAAAGTCAATTATTGAGATAAAACAAAAACAGGTCAAGATGAACCTGTCAGTTGGAAATATCCAAGTTCTGCAATTAAATTAAAATGTATACCAGTTGAAACCAACCACAACAAAAAAATCAAATACTTTTGTGTACAGTCTTGGTTTAAATTAAAAGCTAGCTAAGCAGCTTGCAAACGAATTTTGGAGAAATATATTAGTACTTGGCTTGATTCTCAAACTTAAAACTCACAATCTCCTACAGTTAAATAATAACAAGAGGAATTTGGTGAAATGGACTTCCTTTTATAATAAAGAACAACACTTGAAGATGGGCTGTGGTAAACACAAAAACATTCTCTGTATAATGGACTAAAAACTTATGTACTTTGGACAAAATATGCTTGAATAGACTCAAACAATCGAGTATCTCATAATGAAAATTTACTCTGCTCTAAAATTTACCTGTCAGCTTTTACAACTTTATATTACAAAGTGGATAAAAACATCATAGATGACACATTATTAAAAATCACAAGGTAAAACATCACAGCAACATTTTGTAAGCTGAAAATCTGAATTAAGCATTTAATCGATAAAATCTCTAAGACTATTAATGAAGACCTAGAGCTCAAGCCAAACAATGCATTTCGGCTCACATGCCTGCCATTCTACTACCCAAGCGAAAGACGTCGTCTAAACGACAAGCATCCGCCAACCCTTGACAGTGACTCAAGACGTCAACCTGGCAGTGTAACGTAAACCTAATCTGGCGGTGCTAGTCTAACTGTGTGAGGAATCGGTTGCGGTCTCACGACTGGCGTTGTAAACAAGGAGTCATCTACGACTCAAGAACTCAGGAAACACCTATCCTCATGATCACAAAAATATATTTAAGAATGAAATAATAAGAGGCTTGTTTGTTTATATCTTTAAAACTATGTGTGTTCCTGGACCTTAAAGATACGACTTCAATTTCCAGTATGTATTTTCATCGTAAACATTAATTTAAGATTATTAGGTATGAAAATTAACATTAGAATGTAGCATATTTTTTCAGATAACCTAATTTGTAGTTTGTGACCTACTACGTACCAACTTTTTGATAATAAATTTTTGGAATATGTATTAAATAACAATTTAGGTTTATTTACTTTGGTATTTTAACATTGTTATATTAATAAATTGTGCACAGATGATGCAAAAAGTTGTGTATTAGGTGCAATTTCAGATTCTAAACACCTTTGGACTAACAATTTAAAATTAATACCACCAATATTTTGTAATAATTTTTATATTTGTGAGGCCTTTGGATATCAAGGATATCATCCTCAGATATTTCACAAACTATTTTACAAACTATAAAATTTTTTTGTGAAATGTCTGAGGATGATAACCTTGATATCGAAAGGCCTCACAAATATAAAAATTATTACAAAATATTGGTGGTATTAATTTTAAATTGTATTCAATCCAATATTACAGCTCTTACATTATTTAAAACTTTGGACTTTACAAACCAGAATTTTAACAGAAACTCCTGAGGGTTATCCAGCACATCACGGTACTTCTCCTCCGATTGAAGATTTTAATTTTTTTCATCTACTCATTGACCAATCTCAGTCATGAAAGCGCAACCACTAAAATTTAAAATTAACGAGCACATGAAAGAAGTGTAGGTTAAGATGACTCACCCTGGCTTCAGCTGGAATGATGTATCCCCTCTCTTTGGCCTTGAGCAGGTCAATGGACTTGCCAGAGGTTGTCTCCAGCATGCGCCCTGCCTCTGGGTCGATCGCCTCTCTCGTGATGGCGTCTTGAACCGTGGAAATATTGCCCGAGGCAGGGTCCTTCACCACACTGGTTGAGGGGTCGATCAAGCCCGACTTGATAGCTTCTGTGAGATTCAACCGCCTTCGCTCCATGACGCCCCCGCTTGTGCAAAACGGATCCGTAAAACTTCCCGTCGTAGGGTTGTACAGACCAAAGTCCAGGCCCTCGATCAATGACAGACCGTGTGTAGTAACTAAACCGGTTTGGATTGCGTTCGGTAACGAGTGTAATTTGGAGGTCGACGTATCGACTACATTGCCTTTTTCAGAGTCCATCACTCCCTTCCTAAAGGCTTCAGGGAGTTTCAAGAGTTTTTTCTTGGCCATATCTTTGACGAGGACAGAATCGGGATCAATAAGTCCTAACATAATGGCTTCTTTCAAAGTGAGAACTTCTTTTGATTGTGGATCTGTGAATTTACCGGTCGTTGTATCCAAGTGGCCTTGTTCGATTGCCTGATCGAACGACAAAGGTTCTCGTAAGAACACCACTGTTCCTTGTTCAAACATGATGCACAAACTTTTTGCTTTCCCTGTCTGAGGATCCAAAGCAGCTCTTTTGTTCATATCTATGATTCCATCAGCGATAGCTTTTTTTAATGTTAAAAAGTTTCCCGTTTTTGGATCCTTCACAACAGCTGACTCTGGGTCTATTAGTTCAAACTGGATGGCTTCCTCCAATGTGCACTCTCTCATGGTTCTTGGATCTTTGAATGTCCCTTTCAAAAAGTCAATGGAACCCCGTCTCACCGCCTGTTGGAATGTTAGTGGTTTTTCAACTGTGACTAAAATACCTTTTTGCAAAGCTGTGCCGATGGAGTATGATCGTTTTGTTTTTGGATCCAAAACTCTGCCTTTGGAGATGTCGATGGTGCCATCTTCTATTGCTGCGTTTACACTCTTCAACTGCCCAGTGACCGGATCTTTAATTGCTGTTGTCTCCGCATTAATCAGTCCCTTGTTAATGGCTTCAAGCAAATCGTGAAACTCTCCACTTTCAGGATCTGCAAATTTCCCACTGTCTGTTCTAAACAAACCACATTTTACAGCTTCTTCTATGCTAAGAGGTTTCTTCGAAGGCACAATCAAACCTCTATTCTTTGCTTCATGCAGAGTAAGTATTTTTCCTGTATCTGGCACCTGATACACTCCAACAACATCATCTATTAATCCAATCTTAACAGCTTCAGGCAGTTTCATGTACTTTCCTGTTTTAGTGTTTTTTATAATTGATGTGACTGGATTTATCAATTCTTCTTTAACAGCATCACACAAGGTAAGTTTTCTACCTGTCGATGGATGTACAACTTTCCCTTCTTCACAAAGACCCATAGAAACAGCTTCGTACAGTCCAAACCCAGCACTTTCAATATCCACAATGAGCCCAATTTCCATTGCTTCAGAAAGCGAAACTGTGCAGTTTGCTCCAGGTTCCTTGAACATACCAGCTCTTCGATCAATGATTCCTGCCCGGCATGTTTCAACAAGTGACAAGAGTCTTTCAGATTTCTTATCCCAATAACATGGCAGGAGAGGATTGATAATAAATCTTCGTATAGCTTCATGAAGTGTGATTTTTCTACCAGTGTGAGGATCTGTAAACTTTCCAGTCTGATCATCATATAAGCCCTGATGAATTGCTCGCTGAATAGACACTGCTGCTTTGCTATCAACGATTAAGCCAGATTCAAATGCATCAATTATTGAAACTTCTGCCCCTCCTTTAGAAAAGTCTTTAATTTTACCCGATGTTCCATCAATAAAACCATGTTTTATAGCTTCCGCAAGATTTAATTTTTTCAAAAAGCCACTGCGAGTATCCTTTACATGAACAGAATCAGGGTCAATTAACGACATGTGAATTGCCTGTTGGAGGGTTAATTTTTCACCAGTTGCAGGATCTACAAATAAACCGCTTCGTTCATCATAAATTCCTTTTAATATTGCTTCATTTAAAGTTATAGGTCGTCTAACTTCAATCAGCAAACCTTGTTCAAAGGCTTCCTGGAAGTCCAATTTTCTGTTTTCAGATTTAATGGTTCCACTCTTTGCATCTACAATGCCATCCTCTACAGCATGTTCGAAAGTCATCACTTTACCTTCGACTTTCACCATGGTGGAAGCTGGATCGATTATGCCTCTTTTGATGGCTCTATCAGTCTGTAGTTTTTCTCTAGTTTCAGGGCTTGTGAATCTACCAGATGCTGGGTCATAAAATCCTTTGAACACTGCTTCTGGTAGAGAAAATTTTCGTTTTGCTGGAACAATCAACCCTCTATCCAAAGCGTCATAGAAATGCATTTCAGCACCATTTGTTGGATCAGTAGCTGTGCCAGCTTTTGGATCAACAACACCAATTTTTATTGCATCTGATAATGTGATTATGTCACCCGATCTTGGATCTTTTACTGTTAAAGCATTTCTGTTGACTTCTCCTGTTTTCATTGCTTCGTCCAAAGTTATTTTATCTTCATCGCCAATGATCATCAACCCAGTTTTTGAGTCATAACGGCCTTGAGCAAGGGCTTCTTGAAGTGAAAGTGGTTTTTGAGTGGTTAACAAATAGCCCTTTTGGTAAGCAATATCTAATTTCATCTGTACAGGGTACTTTAAAACACCTCTGTCACTGTCTAAGAGCCCAACACGCTCTGCTTCAGACACAGAAAGAACCTTGTCATTGAGCGTGTCTTTCACTAAAACAGATGAACAGTCTATAAATTTGCTGTTAGTAGATTCTCTCAACGTTTGTTCTTCTCCAATGCAGGGATTCAAAAATTTTCCACTTCTAGGACAGTAATATTCTTGTACTATTGCATCTATTAGAGGGAATGAAATACTGTTTGTACGAATTAAGCCTTGTTCCACGGCAGTATCCAATGGTATTAAAGAGCCTGAAACATTTTCTTTCAGTTTCCCAACCTCAGAATCAATTAGTTTCTGGGAAATGGCATCGTCAAGTGTGATGAATTTATTTGCTTTGACATTTTTGCATTCAGTGATGAAAGGGTCAACAATTCCTCTTTTCACAGATTCGGTTATATCAACTTCCTTTTTTGTCAATGGATCTAATATTTTTCCAGAAGCTGTATACCAACCTTTCTTGATAACAGGTTCAAGAGATATTGGTTTTCTAAAACCAGAAAGAACAAAACCCTCGTTAAAGGCAGTGTTCATACTAGTTTCTTCTTTTGTTTCAGGATTGATAATAACACCTCGGTTAAGGTCAACAATACCACACTCAATAGCTTCGGTTAATGAGAGCAGATCATCGTTTGCTGGGTTCCTGATGGTAATCAAATCCGGGTCAATTACACCTTCTATTAGAGCCTCAGCTAAGCTAAGAACTTCTCCAGTTTTTGGATGTTTAACCTCTCCTGTTGCAGGATTGAAAATCCCACTTTGAGTAGCATCAGCTAGAGATATGCCTGGCTCTAATTTTTTAGAGGCTTTAGTTGGTTGGTCACCATTTTGCACAATCCAACCTAACTTGAGGGCTTCAAAGAAAGGCACAACTTTACCAGTAGCTGGATCTATTATACTCCCTGTTTCAGGGTCAATCAAGTTCTTTGAAAGAGCTTCTTGAAGGGGAACACGTTCACCTGTTTGTAAATCTTTAACAGTTATCTGCAAAGGATCAAAAACATTAATTTCTCCTACCAAATCACAAAAGTCAACTGCTTCTCCAGATTTTGGATCCAAAAATTCTGCATTTTTCATGTCATAAGCACCTCTAAGAGCTAACTCTTTAGGGTTCAGATGCTTAGTAATGGACACTTTGTATTTTGTTTTCTCATCAACAACTGAAATCTCAGCAGTCCCAAGGACTTCAACGGGGTTATTTAAACTTATCAAGTTTCGATCAAGTGCATCTTTCACTGAAATTCTTTTTGGCTCCCCAGCAACATTTACTGTTACAAAGCATTGATCAGGCTGAATTTTTCCAGAATGTATAGCATCTTTAAGGGGTAAACTTTTTGGTGGAATTTCTTTAGGCGGTGATGGTGTTTTTGATGTTCTAATGGTTATCTCGGTAGCAGGAGCCTCTACTGACTTCTTCCTTTCTGGAGAATTGTTTTTCTTCAAGCTTTTTACCGCATCAGCTACAGCTTTACCAGCCAGAATTGGAGCCCCCACCACTGCCAACAAACCCAATTTGGCAGCTTCTTTCACACTCACACTACTCCCTGACTTTTTGTCCTTAATTGTTCCCGTTTTTGGATCAATGATGCCTCTTTCTACTGCCTGCCTCGTCGTCATTGGTTCTCCTGTACTGGCATCAACAATCATTGAGTCTGGATCAATCAACTTTGCATCTAAAGCTTCTTTGAAAGTCAGGAGCTTATTTGGTGATTTTGGGTCTCTGAATTTCTTTGTTTTTTCGTCGTAAATGCTGTTGAAAGCTTCTTCAATTGAAACTTGTTGATTTGCAAAAAGAGTTTTTTCAATACTTTCTGAATCTGCAATCCCTGATTCAACAGCTTCCTTCAAAGTCATGACTTTACCTGGACTAGGATCTTTAAATGTACTACCTTGCAAGGATTCTTTTAAAGGACTTATTTGACTTCTTGTTAGATCGTCAGGTGAAACCTGTTCCTTTGTTTCAGATTCATCTTTGACAATGCCCTTTCTTCTTGCATCATTTAAGGACAAACATTCTCCTGTGTTAAGATTTTTCACTTCATCAGGACCAATCAAAATGTAGCCTGGTGTAAGTGCAATGGTCTTTGTTGTTATGGTCTGGAAACTTTTGACAGTTTCTGTCACAGATTTGATTGGCCCTCCAATTTCTTCTGTTGGTGGTTTTAGAACAAGTAATCCCATTTCTACTGCATCAGATATGGGTATTTCCTCTCCAGTTTTAGGGTGTATAAAAATACCCTTTTCACTATCGATCAGTTTTGAGTTCAATGCATCCGTAACTTGCATGCAGTCTGGGGAGACAGGACACGGTAATGCCATGATAAAATCTTCTTGAATTGCAACCTGAACCGGCTTCCTTACCCCTGTAACTGGATGGACCACTTCTTGAGAGTCTGGATCTATAAGTCCTCTCTTTAAGGCAACAGGAAACGTCATGCCAGCGGGTGGCAACTGATCCAATCCTTTTCTCTCGTCAGTTCTATCAAACAGTCCACCTGCTACTGCAGTCAGCAAATCAAGAGACCCTTTTCTGGTCCTTACTTTTGACCGGTCTTCATCAATATCTCCTTTGGCAATAGCTTCTTCTAAAGTCATCTTTTTTCCTGTGTTGGGGTCGATAACTTTTGAGTTTGGGTCCACTATCTCACACATTATTGCCTCTTTCAAAGACAAATGAGCTCCAGTTTCTGGGTGCACAATTTTCCCATTCTCATATAGTCCTTGTTCCAAAACAGCAGGTACAGAGAGACTTCTTGCTATTGGAATTAAGAGTCTTCCTGAAGACCCTGCTGAATCAAGAATACCTCTCTCCATGGCTTCTTTTATGGTAAGCAAATCTCCACTTTGTGGGTCTCTAATTGCACCTGTATTTCCATCTAGTGTTTTCAAGCTAATAGCTTCTGAAAGACTTAATTTTTCTCCACTGTGGGTTTGATAACTCTCGGGCTTTTCTAAAATATCTGCAGTTTCTTTGTCAATTATTCCAACATCAACAGCATCTTTTGGTTTCACAACTTTTTTTCTCATTTTCTGTAGGACAACTGGTTTCGCTTCTCGGTCTGGGCTTTGTGACAACGATCGAGCTCGACCAATTGAGACCTTATATTTGGGTTCAGTTGTTACTCTTGCTCTTGTTAGTTCTCCTTCAGATGGTCTTGTGTCATCTTCTAATGATATAAAGGATGTATCCAATGTTTTGTACTTGGGTAGCTGTTCAGGTTGTTCAGCTTTATGAGTTGGAGGTAGAGGTTTAACGTCCTGAGGAATTTCTGTCACACTCATGTCAGTAATTTGCATGGATTTAGTTGAGACAGGGGATTCAAGTCGACTTTCAACTACATCCATTGCTTGCTCATATTTTGCCAATGCATCTTTGTCTACCAAACCTCGTTCAAAAGCCACTTCGATTGGAATTTCTTCACCTGTTCTAGGATCTACTACCATTGATTTTTGAATCATTTTTGCAGCTTTACTAACTGCTACTAGAGGTGCTCCAAGCACAGCGACTACACCAAATTTAGCAGCATCTGCAAAACTTATTTTCCTACCTGATTTGTCTTTGTAGTCACCACTGTTTTTATCTATTATACCTTTCCTGATTGCTTCATTAATATTAATTTCATTGCCAGTATTTGGATCTTTGACTTTGACCTTTCTGGGTTCAATTTTACCTTCCATCACAGCATCCAACAAATTATCTGCTTTTCCATTATCTGTAAATATAACTAGGGCTGTTGCAGGGTCAAAAATTACACCTGGAGACACCTGAAGTGGTTCGAGGTTCGATTCATTTTCATTAGGTTTGATCTCTTTAAAAGTAGTCCTGTCAGCACCTGATTCAGAAACTTCAACAATGTCTGGTTTTCCACTAACTTTAGTCACCTGGATCAGTCTAGGTGATGTAGAATCAATCTCCATTCTCGCTTCAAGAATCACTTTCTTCTTTTCTATTGCTTCTTTCATTGTTATTTTCTTACTGTCCGGAGTGTAATAATGACCTGTTGAATCCAGAATCCTCTTCTCAAGACTCTTTGGTAAGGTCAAGTTTCTTGTTTTGTGAGGATCAACCACCACTGCTGATTTTGGATTTATAATTTCCAGGTTAATGCATTCTTCAAAAGAGACTAACCTATCTGTTCCTGGTATAATGAAAAGTCCAGTGACAGGATCAAATAGCCGCTGGTCAATTGCTTCTCCAAGGTACCACCCGTCTGGAGGAAGTTCAAACACCTGCCTCTCAGTTTTGAGTTTTTCAGTTACAAGAAATTCCTCTGACATTTTGGCTAATTTTTCAGGCGAGCTTTCGTGGGAAGATTTTTTAGGAGGTGAAGTTGTCCCTGTTCTTGACAAAGAATCTAAAGCTCTCTTAACACTTTCTCTGATAGGAGATCGCTTCTTCGTTGGAGAGCCTTTCGTTGGCGATTCATCTCTTGAAGATGAACTACTGCTTGGACTTCCCAAGTCTGATTGGAATCCGAGCAACCCTTCCTTGACCGCATCTTCGACAGGCATGAATCTCCCTGTGCTCTCATCTTTGAACATTTGGGTATTTTCATCAATCAATCCTTTCCTTATCGCTTCTCCAAATGTGATAAGTTTTGACGATTCTGCCACAGTAACACTTGTTGAGTAACGTTTAATTGTTTTGGTAACTGTTTGTGTAGTAAGAGTAATATTCAACAAACTGTTCAGTAATGCTGCCCCTTCAGGTGTTATTAATTTTTTCTTCACAGCTTCATCTAGAGGAACACCCCTCTTTGTCTTTTTATCCAATACCATTCCGGTCTTTGGATCCAAGTATTGCTTGAAAACTGCTTCTAACACAGTCAACTCTTTACCTCCGGATTTTATTCCAATTTTTCTAAGCAGCATTTCTAATACTTCCGGACGGACTAAACCTAATTTCACAGCCTCTTTGAGCGGAATTGTTTTTCCTGACTTGGAGTCCAGCACATATTCAGCATTTTTAATTATTCCTCTTTCAAGAGCCAAATTTAAACTAACAAATTCACTAGTATTTTGATCTTTAAAGCCATCAATATCAAAAATAGATCTAATAGAAACGGAAGTAATATACCCTTTATCTACAGCCTCTGGAATGGTTAAAACACCATTGGCAGCTAAATCTACAAATTTTCCCTCAGGCAGGATGATTCCCTCAGTAAGGGCATCAGACAGAGTTAAAAGTTCATCAGTCCTTGTATCTGTCACAGACTTTGCTGTGTCACAGTCTAAAACACCCCGAGATATCCCCTCCAGGATGGTAACTTTAGCTCTATGAGTCGGCGTTTTGACATAACCATCCTCAAAAACTTCTAAATCAACACAGTCTTTGAGTGTCATTGGTTTTATCAATAGTTGACGTCTTTTTGCTTCTCGCAAAGGCAATGTTTCTTTAGATAAGCTATGCATGTATTTACCATCTTTGAGCAGGCCTGTTTTCAGAGCCTCATCTACAGTCACTTTTGTGTCACCCACGACCTCCACCACTTCTCTGTAGTCAGGGTCAATCAGACCTTTCTGGATTGCCACTTCAACCGGATATTTCTCACCTGTGTATCTGTCCACAATCTGTCCCGTCCTTTCATCTACTATTCCTTGCACAACTGCATCTGACAAAGCAATGCCTTTCCTCTTATTAGGTTTTGTGTCTTTTCTAAGCAAACCTAATCTGAACGCTTCCTTCAGACTTATCTTCCTTCCATCCTTCAAGATGTATTGACCGGTTTCCGGGTCTATTTCGTTTCCACGCACGGCATCAGCAATGCTAACCCCTCGCTCGTCCAGTTGTCTTACCTTCGCTCTCTCTGCGGGTCCTCGCTCAGCATCCACCAGTTCCCTCTGAATCGCCTCCAGTAACGACAGTTGAGGTTTTGACTCGTCCTCCACGATTCCACAAGGACCTAACAACCGATCCGCTAATGTAGGATTGACTAGACCGTGCTCTACCGCTTCCTCAATGGTAACAGAAACAGTTTTTGAGTTCACAACCATATTGATTCTACCAGTCCGCACATCTAACACCCTTAACCTAATGGCGTCCCCGACAGTTAACACCTCCCCCGTCTGAGGGTGGATGATTCCCGGAGTCTCTATAATGTCCGCATTGTCTGTTCCGATCCCCTCTTCCACCCTGTTCACTCGTTTTAACGATCTGATTTCCGAGAATTGCATAGTACTAAATTTTGTCGGACTAGATTCCCCATTAGTAGAGACTTTATTCCCTATTTTGACTGTTTCGTTAACTGTTTCGGGAAGGATTTTTACAGGGGATTTTTCGCGAGCGTTGGCCTGTTTAGTCACTTTCACACTCGCGATTGATTTTGTAATTTTTTCACTCGAGTTGAGTTGCGTCGAATCCACAACATCGGTAGTATACCTGTCAACAGAGACCCATTGGCAATAACAGGAATAAATAGGATAAACTAAATTGTATGTGATTCTTGCTCGTTTAAACATTATACTTCACTAGCACATCCAAAACAAGAATTAATACTGTTTTCAAATGTATTCCACATCATAAAGACTGAATGAAAGCCACTGATACATTACTTTAATAAATAATAAATACTTCAACAAAATAAGCTCAACACTAAATATCATTCATGACAAGCAAGAGAACTAAGTACAAGGTAGGTAGCGTTGTCTGCTATCTTATCAGGTATTGCAGTTATCAAGGTTCACTGTCATAGTTTATTCTAGTACAGAGTGAATGTCAAGTGTGACTAAACACAGTGATAACAGATTTAATTCTGCCATTTGTACTTTGAGATGGCAAATAAAATTTTGTCTCTAATGAAAAAGTGAGTACATAAAACTTTATGATAGATTCTTGTGCTGTCTTATTTCAGAAATACTTAAATATAAGTATTTAAGTAATACTTGTATGTTGAACTTCAGACAGGTTGTTATGTCCAGCTGACACAAAAACAATACAAACGTTATCCACAATAGCCTAAAAAAGTATGTTAAATGTTTAAAATTAAACTTTTCAATGTTTAAGATAATAAACATTTTTAGCAGGTTGGATGGTTAGTATGTTCATGATAAATATTCAATGTTTAGGAGTTATGCCTTCAAATTCAAACAAACAAAACTTGAATTGATTTGGTGTTTATAACTTTAGTATAACTTATTATAACAGATCTAACTTGTTTAAAAACAATTTTAAAACTTGCTGTTATAAGTTAAGTTTGTAGAAAATATGATAATAAATACAAAATTTCCTAATAGTGTTAAATATCAATAATTTATAAAATAGTCATTATTCTTCTGTGAACACAACAAAAATAAAATATCATACTTAATATAAAATATTTAACCGCAAAGATTACAGATCTTAAAGGAATTAAATGTTTTAATTTAATCATAATTTTCGATAAACATGGAGTTTAACAAATAAAGTATGGATTAGATTAAAAATTATAAAACAAACAAAGCCAGATTATAAACAAGTATTACCTTGTGGTAGACGAGTATCTAGTCTGCTCGCTGGTTGAGTGCTCGTAGATACTGAATTCCGTTCGGAAGGTCTTGATTGGTCGAGGCTTCATGTTGCCCAGCTCCGCCTACAAACAACAATTAAACTATTGGAAACCACTTTACCACTTGCCAAACTGGAAACAAGGCCAAACTGTTAACCATGTCTACAAGTTTGTTTCTTTGTTTTTACACTTAGTGGGTAATTGAGGTTTTGTAAAGGTGAAACGGAGTGGTTATTTTGGAACTTGATCATATCTTGGCTTACAAAATCAATTGCAATTACAAAGTCCTTTATTTATTTTTTTTTTTTTATTGCAGAAAATCTTTTATTTATTTAATCATTGACAACCAGAATTCTTAATGTAAATAAATGAAGGTAAATAATTGTAAAACAATTATTTTTACAAGAAATACAATTGAAATATTTTCCTCACAATAATTAATCAACACATACAAGAAAGATTATAAAAATGGAAACTCAACCTTATCTCTTTGAAGTGAAACTGCATTATAAATCTTGTGGAAATTTTTATCTCAAAGCCAACAGCCAACGTTTGGGCAACCCATTATAAAATTCAATACAAAACAAACTTGTCAAGCTAGTGGATGGAATATTCCTTCATGTATCTATCAATCAGTCAGTCAAGTACCATCTCACCAAGTAAACTTGAAGATGTATTGATATCGCTTATCAATTCATAAATTGGGTCAAATATAAAAATAGAATTACAATTACTTCCTTTTAAAGTGAACTAATTATGTTTCATCATTTTGAAACATTAAATGGTCTTTCAAAATTAATTTGCAATTCCTTTTGGTAATGTAACATTTTCAGAGCTGGTATACAAAAGTTATGACAGAATGTCAACAAACAACAAAATAAAAATGTGAAAACCTCAAAATATTATTTCACTGGATAATTATTACTAACTGACACATAAAATGATAGATGAACTGCATATCAATAGTTTACACTGTAAAATAAATAATTGCATTGTATTACCTAAACACAAAACTGCACTAAACAAAAAATAGAATGAGATTCACACAGAGACAAACTCCAACTGACACCTGAGCAGGTATTGGAGTGGAAGGGGGGGGGGGGTTGTGTGGGCAGGACAGGTACAGTCTAGTTACAGTACCACTGACCTCTGTGTGTCACATGACATTTTATATGCATATAATTACCCATTGGGCAACAATTGTTTGTCTTCCTTAGACTAAAATAAAGTTTTGAGAAAATAATTTTTTTAACTACTAGCCTAAATATTGCTTTTTTTTATTGCAAAATCTTTTCTTGGTATATTTAGGAAATCTTCAAGCAGAATTTCATGAACCACTATGATGTTTATAAATATTATCAGCAAGCAGAAATACGTGGAAAAGTGTATTGTAGAGCATTATAAATACACAAATTAACACCAATAGGACAATTTGAGTAATAGTTTTGACAGTAAATTTAATGGCTTAGGAAACGAAAACTGTGTCAACAAAATTCCAAAACAACGACATTGTTGGTATTTAGCAATCTTCAGCCCACATGCTATGTTAAATATCAGTGAATGAAAGCCCCAAAGGAGGTGAGTTCTGGAAGGGATAGAGGAGGAAGGTTCACGAAGGTGATCTGCTTCCCACATCCCTCCCACACGCACCACTCCTCCAGTACAGTCACTTCCGGCCCAGTGTGACATTAGCTGGGTACAGTCAATTCCTTGACATATTAGCCAAGACAGACTGTATTGCACAACTAGCCATCTGGTTCATACATCACCATGACAAGTCTTTCTCAATACATCAATAGTAGGTCTAATTGAAAGCAACAAAATTAAAAGAAAATTTTCAACATTTTTTTATTGCATCTTGTAAAAAGGTCCTTTATAGATCTAGGACTATTACAAAGTTCTAATGCTACATGTGTGCATTTTAAGGTCTATATGAATGAATGATGAATGTAGAATGAGTTTGATATTGTGTTTTTATTATTATTATTATTATTTTTATTATTATTATTCTTTAACACAGTATTCTCTATTTTCTACATAATAAACACTTGTCATCAACATTAAATCATCTTTATGAAACTGAGATTACCAAAATTTATTAAGAAGGGCCCAAAGGGTCAGTCCTAGTGGTGTTGTATCTGTTGTTCACTTCCCATTTCTCTATATAGCTACTTAGAAATTTATTAATTAGAAAGATAAATCCAGACCAAAATTGCTAGCAACAATCTCCAAATGAGCACGACAGTGATCTTGACATAAATTAAGGTAATTATTGTCAGTGACACCGCTACCCATGGTATCGTGCCTGACACATCACATTATCGCTAATTCATTTTTACCTTACAATAAGCCCACAATATCGTCATCTTTTATCATGATAAAATTAAAGAACTATAACATAGTTTTCAAACATTAAATATATTTCTAAATAAGTGGAAGACATAGTAACACACCTGCAATTGAGGATCGGTGCGCGCCGCTCGCTGCAATCGCTCATACAAGATCTCCAGCAGTTTCTCGTACCGGTGGTTCAGCACGTCGAGTTCCCGCACCACCAGCTCTGCGCCACTCTCGCGTCGCGGGACCTTGCGCGACCCTGCATCCAGGCTCGGGTGGACCTCTTCCGTCAGCCACTCGGAGTAACGGGCCAGGCCCGCGTCGTAGATCTTACCAGGGGTTAAGGTTAGGTTAAGGTTAGGCTGTACCGTCTCCATACGTTTAGGTTACGTTAACGTAGTTGCAAGCAGTTATGATTACGATGCTGCTGACGTCTTTACAAACACGCCAACATTCTTAATGGAAATACCATTGGTTTATGTACATTCAGTGCATTTGGGTCAGGTTGTATTGGACATGTGTTGCTTAGTTTACCTTCACTCATTTTTAGGGGTATTTTTTATCTGAAATAACATTTAGGTTAAATTTAGTAGAAAGGAGAACAATATTTCAATGGTTTGCCATAAAGCAGTAGTAATACGCTAAATAACAAATAAAATGAGAATTATTGACTCACAAGATAAAACTTGACTTTAAATGCATGTAAAATGACTCGACACAACAACAATTTTTAAAACAGTACTGTTTACTCCAAACCATTAAAATTACTCTCCTTCCTTGACGAAAACACCAGCAATATGTGAATAGTGAGCATTCGGCTACTACATTGATTCATGACCTCTGAAAAAAAAATTCTACCCCAACACCTCCAACGGAGTTATGCTTATTTTACGCTGAACAAATACATGTGTAACCTGTGACCTCTACGACACAGAACACACTTAACAACACTTCTACGCCCACAAATAAATACTTCAGCTTTATGTACAGTACAAGTACAAATTTACTGATACCTCCTCATCTTTCCACCTTAATCTACAAGTATCTTGGCCAGACAATCATTAGGTAAAAGTTGTTTTTCTCAAATGGTGAACAACAGTGAAAAGGATATTTAAATTAATTTCTAATGACGTCAGAATAAAGTACAATAATTTGAAGATAAATAACTCAAGGTAGGATATAACTATTTTTAAATTACTTTCTATAACTTTACTTATGATTTTACAAGTTAAAAAACTGTACTACTTGGAATTTAATTATCTAGGTCTTCACATCATGTTTCATTTCATTAACAGCGAAAAATGTTTCAAGAAGCTACAACCTGTTTATTTCTCTCAACACATAAAAATTTTCACAAATTATACATTTTAAAAATATCATTATTTTATTAAGATGATTTATATGCATAATGCGTAATTCGCAATATCAATCAAAACCAACGCAACAACTACACTTATTAACACTACTATAATTAAACAAATGTATTATCGGTGTGCAAAAATTGTCTGAACCAGGACACGACACGTAAAGCCCCGCACACAGTATTTACACTAGTACGAGGGTGGACTCACCTTGGCCTCTCGCACGAAGCGACCTCCGTCCATGTTGACTTGCTCAACCGCCGGCGCCCGCTCCAGTACCGAAGTGTACAGCGTCTACGGTGTACAGGTTAGGTTAGGTTACGGTTAGAGTTAGCGCCCAGTGGCCTGCCAAGTCTTTGTGTTCCCTTCTGTTACATTTTGAACATCGAATGACCAAATTCAGAGTAATTTTTTAAAAGGTACTAATGAGGTAGGGTACAAAGAGTTGGCGTTAGTGTCAATTATACATGATTGAAGTAAATAAGTTGGTAGTCGACATGCTTCAGTTATTTAAAAATTTTAAGATAGATTGACAAGTTCAGTTAAAAATACTTTGTAAGGTATTAATAATTTTATGATTAATAGACAGTCTTACAAGACGATTGTATCCTAAAGTTGTATACTTTTGAATATTAAAACCTCTAGGGCTCTAAAACTTCTTCAAAAGTTTTCTTTAATTGTGTATTTTTTGCTGTTGTTATAAATAAACCAAAAAATTAAAAGTTACCTGAAATGAAGTGCAAAATAAGATATTAAGAATCTTGAAGAACTGAACTCACTAAGTTCTGGAATAGAAGTTAACTTTCAAATAGCGTAGTGAACATTCTTTTGTATATTAAAAAATTTAGGGAATCAAATTTAGAATGCCTGATTAGTATAGCAAAAAACAAATTACATTTCAAAATTACTATATTTACACATTCACCGCAACTATTTCCAGTTACGATTTCGCTACTCAATACAGTCAACCTACTGCGGCCGATGTTAATGCTTGAGTTGCGGCCGCATGTTTTCTTTACACGGTTACATTGTTGAGTTACGTTACGTCATGCTACGGTGCGACATGATGAGGTGGATGAACGTTACGTTACGTTTACGTAGGTTGCTTACCTCCCGGCGGGCCTTACCTTGGTGAGGTCGATCGTTTCCTTAACCTGCACTGGCGGAATCGTGTTAAGCTGCTGGTAGCTGTCATCAATGATCGTCACTTCCGACTGGTACGAGCTCTTGAACTTAGTCAACAGGTTGAACGCCGCCTCGCAGCTGCGTGTCCTGCAAATATGACATTAATTTTGAAATTTTTTGAATTATAATTTGTTTTTTCACCTAAATTTTGTGAGGTTGAAACTAAATTAGCTCTATCAGTCCAGATTCTATGATTTCCCCGACCTTCTGTTATGATTAAATATATCTGTTAAATTGCTAAAAAAATTCAGCTAAAACGAATTGAAAGTATAGAACATTTTTATATGTAAACTGTTAACTGGCCAAGAAATTACTACAAAAGTTATTTTTACTAAAACACTTAATAGCAACAATTAACCCCCCCCCCCCCCCCCCCCAATCACTATATTTAACTTTGTCGTATTGCCTCACCTGTCGACCAGCTGGGAGCAGATGTTGTTCCACCGCTGAGTCACCCTGTTGACGTCAGTGTCTACACGGTCCAGATCAATGTGTGGGCCGCCGCGGTGCACGTGACTTCTCGACTTCTCCACCAGACGACGGCAGTTGTGTGAGTCTTCCACCAGCTGATCGATGGACGGCTGCGTGGCGGCCACCTCCTTCTGTAGTGAGACCAGCTGCTGGTGCACCTGCAGATGACAGGGTTTGTAAAACTGGTTACATTTCTCCACCATACGATGGCAGTTGTGCGCCAGCTAGCTATCAAAGACCATTTAACAAGAAACAAGACCTTGTGGTACATAACTAATTTTAATAAGCATCGTACCATGTGCACTATGGTAACATTAATGTAATGTTACAAGTGATTTGAAAAAGAGTGACTGAGTGAAAACTCAAATAAAAAGTCTATCTTGATGAAAAATATTTAATTAAATCACACCATAACTCCGGAAGAAAAGGTTTGAGACACATATTTTACTTTAGTGTTTGAGAAAAGATAAAATATTTTAAGTTATGGTGATTCAATTTGATACAGGGGGATTGTACTGATTGATGGTTAGACTTACCGTCTGGAGGCTTTCAAATTCGGAAGGCATTTCTTGGAAGGCAGCAAGTTTGAGCTCAAATTCTGAAAGAACGTTGTTACAATCGTCGAGACCCGTGAGAATGATCTCGACACACTTCAACCTAGACACAACACAGCCCATCACTCAAAGGGACACTTGAACTGTTAAACATATACCTTTATAAAACTGAAGTTTTTTAAGACTACAATAAACACACGACAATCAAACCTCAAGGTCATAACATTTTAATATTACACTCCTTTCTAGAATGGCACACTAAGAAAACAAAACATTAATGTCAAGCTAATGTGTTGACAAAGAGGAAGTAACAAGGTAGAAAAAAAGAGGGGAAACGTTTTATTATTTATGAATGAGCCAGCCTTGCATGTTGACAGATCATTGACCATTCATTATCTGAGTGCTACAGTAAGTAAATACTTCGGCTAGATACTGGCACTCATAGTAGGGGGAAAAGTGATGATAAAATAAATGTATTAGAAAACAAGCCTTATTATTGGAATTTAATATAAATAATTTCAAATTAATAACTTCATATAATCGAATACGAATAACTTTATTTAATTTTCTATAAAGCATTTTGTTATCTGATTAGACCAACGCAACTGAGAAAAGTGGAAGACATTCAGTTGTGTTGGTCTGATGATGTTATCTTAAATAACGAAAGGCTTTACAAAGAAATGAAATAAAATTATTTTACTATCCGAAGTTATTAATTTGAAATTGTTTATAGGTAAAAAATGTTTACATCAAAACTAGAATTTATATTATACTGAACATATATTAAGTTAACGTATTCAGTTGTACTAGGGGTACCTGTGCAGCGCAATGCGCTGCATTTATTAGGGTGCCTGGTGATCAAACTTTGCTCCATGGTAATACTTTAAAAAAATTTCACTATAGTGAAAATCAGATAGAACATTTTTGGTGTTTCATCGATCGATCTTCATTACCAATTTTCCAACTTCCGAATTTGATAGTATTGAGATGTGATGCTCGTTCTTTTAGGTCTGATTTAGCTAAGATTCTGTAGTTGTTCTTTTGCCGATATGTCTTAGGGCCTTTGTCTAAACCCTCCTATAAAATTTAGAATAAATTCACAGATGTTGAATCCACATAGTTCATCAAACATAAAACGTAAATGACAACAGAATAAAAATCAACACTCCATTACTCCCCGGTCCAGTATGAGTTATGCAGCCACTCATTGCGGCTGTTTTTGTAGTACTACTGTATGTGGTAGTCAATGACATAGTGAATGAGTCCACATTACTATTAATGTCTAAATCCTCTTTAACTAAACTTTCCATGACATTACAAAATTAAAATAAAGAAATCACAAAAATTAAGAGAATCTACATCTTTGTTAGTGTGGTTCATTTTGTTTTTAGTGGCATTTTTATTTTGGTTAAAATTTCTCTTTATAGAAGCCATTTTTGTAATAAGCTTGTTTTCTATGCTGGAGGTAAAAAGATTTTAAATATTGTCTTTTACACAGGTTTTTTAATCAATCAATCAATCAACATTTATTCGGCTGACAATTGAGAAATTGCATTAGCCTATACATCATAAACTTATCTATAATACCTAAAATTAATTTAAAATTCATAATTTCTTATTTTATATTGTAAAAGTCTTCCATTGAATAAATGCTCTTGTCAATAATATATCTTCTTAATTTCTTCTTAAATGTGTTTGTGTCTGAATTCATATTCTTAATTTCAGTAGGAAGGTTATTGTAAATTTTGGTATAGTTATATTTAATATGATTTTCATAAAATGATGTTCTATGATAAATGGTAGACATTTTATTAGTTTTTCTAAGATTCATGTTTGTAACATTGGTTTCTATAGAATGAATTTTATGTGTAATGAATAATATGTGTAGCATTCTGCTTAAAACATGTTTATACTATAATAGTAAATAAAAAGATTAAGGGTACCTTTACATTAAGAATGTCACCCCTGCTTTGATAAGTGATTGTGATGAGGTGCTGCCCTTAATACCAACATACTGAAATCTGTTACTCAGATAAGATTTTAAAATGTTAAACAACAACCACTTACACTTACAACCAACTATCCCTTTTCCTTATAGTTTATAGCCGTTTGAAAACCCATGTACACAAATTTAGTGATCTATTTTAATATTTGTTACCTTTCATTATTGTTTCAATACCAGTCGGAAGACCAATAAGACCCATGTCAAAAATTTCAATTTCCAAAATTGTTTTAGTAAACAAAAATAAATTTTTCTAGGGTTAAGTTACAAAATTTATTTTTGTGCCCAAGTACGCGTTAGTAAAACTTTCAGCAAAATCTACCAGCTACATTTTTAAAAAAGGTTAAAAGCTCAGATTAGACACTCATCGTATTAAAGTATGAAATTATGTTGATATTTCAGTTCCAGTTCAATTTGCTTTTATTCAGCTTTTAACATATGTGTTTGTTTGTTTAACTATCAACAGCTGTTTTATTTAGCAATTCAATATAAATTGTTCCCCATGTTAATCTTATGGACAAAAAACGAACTTTGAGGGCTTCCCGTGAGCTTCAGAATTAAAATATCAAAAATCTAAAACCTTATTGCAAAACTACAAACTGAGACAATTAATTTGACACCTCAAACTTTAAAATTGGTCCAGAAATAAGGGAGGAGTAGTGTTAACAAAAAAAGGGCATCACGTATTATATATATAGATATTAAGTTAACATTTATTTAGTTTTAGAGGTTAACTGTAAGAGAGGACTATGTGGTCCTAATGTTCGCCTCAATAAAGAAGTATTTTCATTTAATTTCACTTCATTTCATTTTAACATAAGAGATTACGTAAAAAGCAACAATACTATAATACAAATTTATGATGCATATAATGTTAGCTTTTACCTTTCAAAACAACTGTGTTGATGATGATAATGATAATACATGTATTTATTTATTTTTCTTCAAACTTATCCAAATGAAAAATGTTTAATGGAGTTTAAAACTTCACAATTTATTTAAATAGCAAAAGCTTACTAGCATTAGCAAATTGACTTTCAAAGCTGATGGATGTTTTTGATATGTGTGAAGAAGGATAAAATTTAAGAGTTGCAGTGGCGTGTTTGTCAATTTCAATGATGATTGAATGGATGAACCACTATAACATGACTATGCAACCAGTGTTTTTGTAAGGTTAAATGACATTATTTCACACTGAATCGACCACTCTCCCTCAAGCAAACTCACATACACCTCATAAACTCTTCGCATTGAGGACCAAGACAACATAAATACTGGAAGAGCTGTAATATTGGATTCAATACAATTTCAAATTAGAACCACCAATTTGTGTAATAACTTTTTTATATTTGTGAGGCCTTCCGATATCAAGGATATCATCCTCAGACATTTCACAATCTGAAAAGGTTATGTGTAAAAAGTTAATTTTAAATAAAGTACAAAATTTAATAATGATCATCTGAAGTTAATTTCAATAAAATATATATTAAGTAGTTATATGTAGGAAACATGTATAGAATATAGATAAAGTAATATAAGAAGAATTTTGAAATATTACTTAATTATTTTTTAATCGGGGTTCAATAATAATGAATTTTGAATCAGTCTAGTGTCTAGTTTAATAGGTTCTTCTTTTGTAAATATATAGACTCCTAATCATTTAGAAGATTTGGTTTTATGATGGTTTTTAATATTCTTGCACTGTTGTGGGGAAAAGTGTGACCTACATGTATAGCCTACAGGTTTTTCCATAGCAGATGTTTCAGGTCAGTTGTATTTGATGTGTGCAATGTGTTCTTTTATTCTAGTTTTGAGATTGCTTCTAGTTTGTCCGATATACTTTAGCTCATACCTTCACACTGTATTACAGTCAACTCCCGATTATCCGGGGGCGGGTAAACCGGGGTCACAAAACATCAATTTCAATTTCATTTATTTTCTCAGTTTTGACAACAATACCATCATTTATCAATCTTATTATGTTGAAATTACTTAAGAAGAAATATCTTTACTAATTATTATTTGATTTATCAATGGAAAAAGCAATGAAACACGGAAAATAATTTGTAAATCATTTGGTGGCGTAATTGTGATCGTAGTCATGTGGTCAGGGAAGAGCGAGTCAGAGCGATGGCGTGTTGGGATGGGGATGGGACGCGCAATGGCGGGTATGACCTTGACTGCTAGGTAATAAACAACTGGTCGCCCACCGGGATGAGCTCAAAATAGAAACCAAGAAAGGTCCTATTTAGTTTCCAGTTCTGTCTGAAATTATCGCTCTGATTCGTCTGCTGTTCAGTGACCCCTATTAATTTTAACTTATATCATTCTAAACAACACATTTCAAAATGCATTTGTTTTGCATTTCAAGAAATTTTTTTAAAGTACCGTACATTAAATTTTTAATTGACAAAGTTATAAATTTATTAACCTAATTCAAAAATTAGCATACATGTTGGACAATTGGTTGTTATAACATTTTTAATAATTAGACAAAAAGATGAACCATCACTCGTTTCTGTACGCGAGCTCTTATATTGAATAAATCCAATGCCAAACAATAGAACACTTGACCTTGGTTTTTTGTCCACGTTGGACCCTTTTATTGTGTTCCTTGTTCACTCAACTAGATCTGTTTTAAGGTTTGGTCAATAACAAATAATAAAAAGTGGAAACCCACGGCCTCCCCACGGAAACCCATTAAAAATTATTTGTTTATTTTTTGTTTTACTTAATTTATTGAACTCTTTGTTTTAACCGTGTTTTGGGTTATCCGGGACCCTTCAACCAGTTATTACCCCGGATAATCGGGAGTTGACTGTACGTATATTCCCGACTTTGAATCATCTTCAAGTTTACTTTTTGAATTTCCCAATATATTTTTAAGTTTGTTGTTAGTGTTAAAAGACATTTCAGTATTTGTATTTTTCTAAAAATTTTTCTTTATATCTTTACAAATTTAATAAGTAAAAAGTGTGTCAGGGGTTTAACTGTCCCGTGGTCCGTACCTCTCGATGTAGAGGTGGGACGAGTTCCACAGGGAGTTCCATTGTGTCAACACCTTGTCCACCTTGGCCTGCAGCTGTGGCGTCTTGCGAGGGACCGAGCGGAGCGTCGCCTGCACCGCCTCCACCTCCCCAGTCAAGCTCTGCGCAAGATAAGACCATGATAGGTCAACAGGGCTCTTTACAATGTAGTTCACTACAGAGTAGTTATTAGTTATTACACTATACCCCGTTCAAAATAAATGTGCAGTCGAAAGACAGAATTTTATTTCCCACCACAAGGAAAATTCCCTCAATACCTTCCTGATTTCCCCAATTTTATTCACAATCAGATGTTATTTTAACAGCTGTAGTAAATTTCAATGATTGTGATTGGTTAGATTCTTGGCCATGGGAGGAAGGAGAAAAAATAGGGGAATTGAAATATGCGTTTCGACCACATATTTATTTTGAACAGGGTATAGTCCTGCTAGTCTTAAGTATGCTATTTTAGGTATTTTCTACTTCCGAATTCCTTGCTGAATTTAGCTGAACCGAAAGGAGTCAGTTTATATTTGTTTATAATAACAGAACTCTACAGTATTTTTTGTTAATTTGTGTTAAAGTAACTTTATGGTAAACACATAAAATAAACAATTTCAACTGCAAATTACAGCTTGTAGATGGTAATTATTAACTAGCTGATAACTCTGTATTGAATTAACACCAGGAGTGCATCAAATAACAATTAAGTCTTAATTAAAATGTTTCAACTGCAAAGGCATTTTAGGATAAAAAGTTTGTCACTTTCGAAGTGTGAGTTTTATGAAGAGATAAACACTTCCATGGGTGTTTGGAAAGTGAGGAATAACAACTGCATTGAAGTTTTTCTTTTTGGAAATAATAACCAAGTTTTTGAGGAAAGTGGAACACACACTTTTCAATTTGTAAAATACCGGTACTAATGTTATTGTCAGCTGGGTTGATAGTGTGAAACAGACAAAATCATTAAAAAGGCAAGAGAATCTTGATCTAAGGCTATCTCACTAAGGGAGTTAAATATAAACTATAGTTTGAAATTATAGCCTGTGGACTTTACCTTGAGGCTGGTTTCAAAGTCCTTGTGCTGGATGACGAGGTGCTCCAAGGAGTCAAGGTCTCGCGGCACCGGTGCCTGGAGACGCAGGTTTAGCGTGTGTTCTGCCTCGTCCAGCTTCTGTTGTAGAGTGGACAGTTGTTCCGTCAGCTGGCGCACCGCATTTTTGCCTTCCTCTGATAATCAAATAAAAACTTCAATTATTTGACAAAATGTTTAATTTACAATGGAATATACAGTAAAAATAATAAAATTTCCTCATTAACTCAAATTCAGAACTTCATTTTTTCTAGTAATGATGTACAGTAAAAATTTTATTTGCCTATTTTAATTTTGACCGATATTCCAAAATTTATTGAATACATAAAATGAACAAATACAGAACTTCGAGATTTAAAGATTATAGATAAAGATAAAGTATAACAGTAAAACCTTTTTGAGTTATGTATGGTTTCTTTGAAAAGGCACATTTTTTCAATGGGATTGAAAATAATTTCGAGATGCTAGGGATTTGGAGTTATCGAGGCTCATGTTTGAAAGAGTCTTTGAGGAAAGAGTAGACCTCGAAGACTGACCTTCAGCACGGGCGCGGCGCTCGAACTCGTCGAACAGCCGGTTAACCTCGTCCATCTCTCGCTTGAGTCTCCGCAGCTGAGGGTCGGCGGGGTCACCCTCCGCCAGCAGTTTGCTGGCATCCTCGTTGAGCGCCTTGCGGATGGCATTGCGCTGGTCCGCACCCATCGCCAGGAACTGCCAGCACAAAGGTACATGTAGTGCCTAGCTCTCATAATGTTGAAGGAGATATCCCCAATCAATCAATCATGCCTTTTATGTGGCTGACTATTAAAAATTGCATTAATCTGTACATAAAAACTTTAGCTATTAGCTAACAAGAATTTAAGGTTAAAGCTATATCTTTCATTTGTATTGTGAAATTCTTCCACTGAATAAATACACTTGTCAATAATCAAACTTGTTAACTTCTTCTTAAACATCCTGAGGTGTAAATTAAAATTTGAATAGGAAGGTTACTATAAATTTTGGCATAATTATATTTTAAATCATTAAAAATTTACTTTCCTGTTATTTTCATGTATCTGTTATTTTAATGTTTCCTGTCAATTTAGTTTTTGACCATTAGGCCTAAGCTTATACTCAATACACCATCAGTTGTCTGTATGTGCCACATTTTTACTGGTTTTATTTGTTGTCTATTTTTCCTTATTTGCGTAGTGCTTGTGTGATATTTAAATATTGTTTTGACTGTAATATTACATCAGGGTGTCTACTAGTAAGTAAAAATAAAATTTAGTGACTTTTGGTGAC
This sequence comes from Neoaliturus tenellus, assembly GCA_030545055.2. Taxonomy (NCBI): domain Eukaryota; kingdom Metazoa; phylum Arthropoda; class Insecta; order Hemiptera; family Cicadellidae; genus Neoaliturus; species Neoaliturus tenellus. The sequence goes on from CM061531.1 coordinate 264,193,264, forward strand.
TTTTAGTGACCATTTTTTTAAAAAATTGGTGACCTAAAATGACGATGATCGACTTCTTCAAGCTCTATCTCGGCAAATTATCATCAGTGACAAAATAGGCCTACACATTGATAAAATGTGTTTATACTAAAACTAGAACAAAATATCAATTAGTAAGTTAATGGATTTTAAATTATTGGGGGGGGGGAGGGGGGGCATTTAGACTAAAAATATAGGTGGGACTGAATAATTTTTTAAGGCTTACCCTATTCTTACCTTATAATTAAGATGATTCTGATGCAGAAACACTTGAAATTGATATAGGCCAACTAAATTAAAAACACTTACACATTACATTGAACATTATATTAAACATTACATTAAAACATTAAGAGTTCCAGGACACTAACTAAGTGGCTTATAATGATTTTCGTTGGAGCTCTTTGAGCTTCTTGTCAATTTCTTGTAATTGTTCACTTTTTTCTTCGAGCAATCTTTGTTTCTTTAATTTTAAGTCTTTTAATTCTTGCGCCGCTCTCTTTCTTTCTGAAGCTGTTTTATCTTCTTCTTCTTTTTTCTTCTTCAAATCCTACTTCCGTCTTGCAGAGGCATTTCTATACTCCAAAATCATTGGTTTAGTCACTACAAATGACTGCACCCCACCTGTAAATCAAAAATACTTTAGCCTAGCTGTTAGGCCTACATAATTAAAACTTGCACAATTTACAAGAATTGGAGAAGCCTAAAAAAAGGTGATAAATTGCTTTTGGCATAACTAATTAAGTGAAACTTATAATGAAATTTGCATCAATTATTATCAAAAGTGTAGGCCTAATTATTTGTAACTGCGCCTAAAAATTTAAAATAGATAACACTGTGCCAACAACTGATGGGAATAAAATATGACATTTTTACTTACACCAACTGCTGTTACATAGGCTACCCATTATTTTTTACATCACAGTTTACAGTTTGATATTACCAATTTATTTAGGCTTTACAGTAATATCTATATATATATATATATAATTCCGTAAGCGAATCGGTCCCCACGAAATTTAACTGTACAAGATAAGAAAAAGAATAGCCCAAGTACAAAAGTAATTATTATTCTTTTATATTAATATAAAATATAGGCTATGATAGTTATGAGGATGACAGGCCATAAAATCTTACCTGAAAGCGCATTTAGGTGGTCATGAAGGGATCGCTGAGCCACCAGAGATTTTTCCGTCAGGTTATCCACTAAGAAATTCTTATTGAAAGAAAAACTTCTTTCTACACTTGCATTTCCATGGAAGCAAACCAGGATTCGCTTGATGAAAAATTCGAATTTATTGCTGAGGTCTAGTTTTGACGAATTTAACAAGGAGACTAAAAACATATCAAGCCTTTCCTTCTTCCAATTAAATTGTTCAAGCTTTTTTTGTACACAAGAATTTTCACAGAACCGTTGGTATTCTCGAAGTATTATATCACCATCTGCAGGTGTTATTTGCGAACAAGCAATGAATGAATCAATTGCTGCTTTTGCCCTTAATATCCTCAAATTCTCATTCAACATTATGGACGGATTGATGCAAGAAGCACCTAAAACTGCCTTTTTGTTGAGGGGGCTCTTATCCATAAGTTTCTTGAATAATTCTGTTAGGAATTTCTTACAATCTAAATGAAAACGCTCACAATCCACTTCTTTTACATTTTTCAAACTCGCTTGGGCTCCAAAACCTATATTTATTCTATCTAGAGGCTGCAAATTATCTTGGTCGTTCAAATCTACCTTCACAAGCTTTGAAGATGTAGTTGCCAAGGACATGACCTTTTTCTTAATAAACTTAGAGCCTAAACTTTTCATCAGTTTAAAAACCTCTTGATGAAGAAATGGTAACAGAGGAGAATTTTTCTGAAATATGATTAAAAACTCTTCTAATTCTTCAGCAATCATGGCTGTAAAATGTAGTTTAGCCTCAAGTGTTGCATCCGTCAAAAAATCTTTTACGGTTGAAAAGTTTTCAGTTGCTGGGGGCTCTTCAATTTTTTGAACATATTTCTTTAAGTGTGGTAATAATTCTAAACATCTTCGAATTACTGTGCTGTTTTCAGTCCACCTTACAGAACAAAATTTTTTAGGAAAAGTTTTAGAGCCAGTAATTTGACAATATACTGCTCTTCGTGAAGGGTAATTTTTAAATAACCTGTAAAGGGATCTCATGAACTGGTTAAGATTCCATCCAGTTTTTGCATGAGCAGTTTTATATGCCCCATTCACAATATGCAAAGAGCATGTGCCAATGTCCAAAATTTCTTGATGATTTTCAAGTGATTCTTTCATGTGATTTTTTATGTCAAAAATTAGTTTTAAATTAACATTAGGTCCATCTGTGGATAATTGGACAAGTTTATCCAAGGACAAATTGGCTTCTGCAATACATTGAGTAATACTATCAAGTAAATCAGCTGCTGTAGATCTTTCTAAGAAAGCAGAAGTTAAGTATCTAGTTGCGACCATATCTTCTACAAGGTCCCAATAATTGATCATCACGTCCATCTGCTGCTTTTGACATATTTCATTCAGGCACTCATCAACAGACAAAGAAAAAAATGGACTTCTCCTTGCATTTGTGGCTACTAGTTTGGAACAATAAGGTCCAAGACCATATGTTACACCATAGGAAATCTTATCCTTGTGTAGTTGAAGTTTTGACGCAATTATACAATCAGGGAACATTAATGGAAAGAGATCTGTTGCTAAAGCGCCAGACCGTGTAGTAGTATTAGTTGACACACAATGTGCAGTCCACAATATTTCGGCCTTGGTCACACTATCAGGTACTATAAAACTTGATAAGCCTGGTGTAGCAGTTGTAGGACTAGGCCTAGAACTAGGAATATCTGGTATACACTCAATTTGAGATAGGCCAATGTTAGATGATGTAGTACACTTACTTGTACTTGGTAACACAGTAATTTCCTTATCAACTAATCTAGGCATCGATTGTTCATAAATTTTTCTAGGACTAGAACTGCTAGAGTGTTGTGCTGGAGGCACATGAGCGAATGCATACATTTTCATTTGCTTCCCACTTTTTACATTTTGCTCAAATGAAGTGTGTTTTTTACCTTTTGCATGAGTTCTTACACAATTTATTCCGGCATGAGATATGTCGAAAGTTTTTTTGCAAAAGCAACAAAAAGCTGAGTACTTATCATTACCCCTCCTGAGCCATTTATTCCAGTCTTCGGCTTCTAGCCAAGAGTCATGAAATTTGCACTTTCCCGGCATTACGATGGTTTGACTTCACGATCTACTCGTTATATCACTGAATAAACATCAGATCGTCAAAACTGAATTTAACTAATTAATCAATAAAATAAAGTTGAATTAAACGAAAAATCACTTGGAAGGTTACACACGATGTCAAACTTAGTCACTACTCTGTCGTCTGTCATCTGCCCGGCGAGCAGCGACGAATGGCGACGCGATAAATGAAGCCGTGTGACAAATCACGACATGTGTATTGGAAACTACATGTATATATAATGTCCCTACATTAGTTAGCGCACTCAGCCGGTGGTTTTCCAAACAAATCTGATACATCAGCGCCTCATGCGGATGGAACATGAACAACAGGATTATAACGGTGTCGTGATTGGCTGTAGAGTTAACTCGGATTCCAATCACACTGGGCGCTAGTGAATCCTCGGTGGCGCTCCAAGCCGACGATACGCTCTTTACTACTGGTATGTCTGATATCTGATGATTTTGGGGGACACAAGAAGTGACCGAGTGTCATGCTGTCTCCCAAATACCTTTTATTATAGACTGCTTGGGACAAAATCGTAGAAATGTTACGCGAGAAGAGAAAATAGTTCGGCAGATAGCTGGATAAAAACTGCCAATTTAGGAGGTTAAACTCGGCTTATAATAATTTATTATGTGTAATAATGAAATATTTAAACAATTACAATCAGGTTTTAACCCTCCTAACAATTTTCTCAAGCTATGGTGCAATATTCATATTACGGTATTTAGAGCAATCCAAAACAATTCGTTTAGTAACAACAGGATTCCAAAACATTACATTTGTTGTAACGTTTCAGCTCCCAGATTACCTGTTAAGTCAAACTTTGATTCCATTTCTTCGAGCACTTCTCTTAATCATTCGCACAATTTACAGTTTTATGTTCATGAATTTATTAATTTTATTACCCTATCAGGTTGATCTCAAGTTTATTCGATAATATTGATTCTGTTCTATAAAAGGACCTTCATTATAATAATAAGGGGGGTTGTAAACACTTCGGCTGCGGTAACTGTTATCCTATATATGTAATAGTGATATTGGGACAAGAGGTATAATGACCGTTTTGTAGTATCGGTGATTGAGAAACGACTGTTTAACTGGTTACCGTACGTGTTGAATTGAATTGAGATCTTTAGTACCGTAACAATGGCAGACAACGCGGATTACCGAAAGGACCAAATCAGCCTCAGAAACTTATTATTTTTTTTAGAAAACTGGACCTGTCAAAGGTTTACCAATATATGCTAGTACAATTTTTTGCTGACATTATTAATTAAAATACAAAATCCAAAAATTTCGTGACTTTTTTTGCCAATTTCGTTACTTTTCGTGACATCCGTGACCGTCCTTCAAAATCCGTTACTTTTCGTGACTTTTCGTGACTTTCGTGACCAGTAGACACCCTGTACATAGTTAGTAAGAATCACAGTAGAAATAAGATCATATTGTTCACATATACATATTGAAAAGTAATAAGAGCATTGCCATAAAATGTTCTTTTAGTCTTTAATTTCACATTAATTTATGATTGGTTTTAAAGCTGAATGGTTTAAGGCTGAATTGGTTGAAGGCTGCGCAGCAACTTATTTTTGTTAACTAAACTTTTTTTCTTTAAAGATTTTTTACTACGCCTATATTGTGAAACCTTCTTAATTAAACCTAGCTAACGACCTAGGTTATCGTTTGCCCCACCTGCGCCAGGTCCCAGCTCTTCACCACCTTGATGGTGGCGAAGATCATGTTCTGTCGCATGCGCAGCTGCTTGCGTTGCCAGAGGGCTAGTGAGCGCTCGTATTGGCGCTTGAGTCTCTCCACAGCATCGAGCGCCTCCTTGTCAGGTGGTGGGATGAGGAACACCGCGCCGGGGACGTTACAGTCACTGCCATTGCTGCCGTTGCTCACACGCCACTTGACCCGCCCGCTGTTGTCGTGCAGCACCCACTGCTCGCCTTTCTCTATCACGATCTACAGGCAGGAACGTCTTCCAGTTAGTGTCACTCAAGAATTACAATATAATCTGCATGGTAATAGTTAGATTAAAGCACCACCTATTTGACTCGATATGCTCAATGGCGACTTAGGTACTGTCAAGTTTGGTGATTATAGATTTTTCTGGAGCCGATCTTTTCCTGCCATTTACTCAATCAAACCGTTTAATATTGGCTCTAAATCACAATAGGACCGCTTAAAAGCTGCTACTAGTGATAAACCTGTGGTAAATAGAAAATACGGATTGAAATATCGTTATAATATCGTTAGCCATTGGCATCACAACACACAAAAACAACAACAGTAACAATCAATTTACAAGTTATTACCTGAATTCCTTGCGATTACTAAGATTGGGCCACAAATAAGGCATTAATAACTAATATAAAATCCTCGGCACACAGCCAAGCACTGTATGCGCGTGCTAAGATGTTACTAACTTTAGGCTCAGTTTTCCCAACCACAGACCTTATCAACAGGGTAGTGAAATAAGCTTTTTATCGTAAAATCATTCAAAGCCTAACTCTTTTAGTGGGTCTAGACACCGTAACAGAATAGTTCAGTAACATTTGAAAACATGTTAAACAGCTGAATCCTTCAATGGTACTCAACATTTCACATTAAAAACAACCTAGCTTAATAAAAAACATTCTTTAGAAAACTAATGTAAACTCAATGTTTGCGTCGTGACACACGTGATCGCAGATTAAGCAAATTAGGGTAAAAGTTTTAAGCAAATTACACTTGGCAAGTAAAATCTGAATTTATTGACACTGGCACAAATGTAAATTAGGTACAAATAATGAAAGTAAGTAGTGAACTGGAATACATATATAAATGAAATATAAAGACTTTTATCCAGTCAAAAAATTAAAAGTGATCACGAGACGCCGAGCTGTAACGATTGCCAGACTACGGACGACTAAAGGGTTGACGTGAGGGCGAAGGCCTAAACAATAGACCCCCTCCACAACCCCTACAGCCGGCATCAACACTCAATTTCACAATCACTTTTGCTTATTACATCACTTAACCATGATTTTCTAGAAAATAAATATTCCAAACAAAACTTAAGGTAACATTAATGGTAACAACACTTTAGATAAGTATATTACACTCACATTGTCCTGCTTGTAGGAGCACACCGCCAACACGGGCAGTGGCCTCGTGACCGGTGCTCTCCGCTGCTTCAGGGGCACCACGTTCTGCGACCGCTCTGCCAGTGTTGCCACCACCTCGCCATAAGTGTTCAGCTCCTCTCGCAGCTCCTGCATGCCTTTTAGTAGCCGCTCGCCTTCGTCCAGTGTGAACTCCGACTGGCTGTAGACGGTGTTGAGGAGCTCGTCCCTCCTGCACAGTGGAGAACCATGTTAAGGCAAAATAGGTGTAAGTATGAGAAATATTTACCAAAATACAATTAAAAATCACATTTTCTCAGTTTTACCAATTTTGTGGGAGTGTAATGTGGTCTGAAAGAAAAAAAATAATCCTCAATTTTTTCCTGTAGCCATTAAAGTTAAAAAAAAATTAAGTTACAGTGTTACAAATATAAATCAATATCCATCAAATCTTGAGCCAAGCAAAACTAAAAAGGTTATCTTGAATCTAAAAAAGATCACGGAAAAAGCTGCAGCAATAAAAAAAATTTTAAAAACAGATTCAGATTTCCGGTTGTAACTGAGATGAATTATATATTCAACCTGCTAACTAATCGCAAAAATGAGGTTTTTTTGAAGAGACTAGACTTGGCATGATCAGTTATAGAACCTTGCGATGCTCCTGGGTCGGAGTCCCCCACTATTGCACTCTATGACTCCCTGTTGTGCACTCATTCTATCGATAGGTTCGATCAGAACTCTCAATTACAATGGAAGATATCATCTTTTTATCTTTAAGCGACTTTTTCGATGACCATTTACAATGCAAACCAAAACTGATTGCCCCACTCACTTGTTGATCCAGTTCTCGGTGTCCTTGACGTCGCGGTAGAACTGCTGGTAGTACGCGGTGTGCTTGAGGTGCTTCTCCAGACACAGAGTGAGCTGCAGCAGCCACGCCCACTGGGTCTGCAGCGCGGACATGTACGCCTCAATGCACTTGGTGGCCGGGTGGTGCTGCAGGAGCAGGGCTTCCCCTCGGTCCTGCACGGCGCTCAGCTGGATCTCCCGCTTCTCCAGCTCACTCATCAGCGACTGTTGACAAGTGCCGGGAAATTATACATATAACATCCGAACTGAGGTTTCAATGGGGTAGAGGCGATATGTTAGATGACTTATTACAAGAATAAAAATCTGTAAAAAATAATATTTTAACTTAAAAATGCTAGACGACAATATTTTGTATCTCGATTGTATAGAGAATCAAATGGAATTAAGTGTTTCGAAATAACAATCAAGACAACTAATATTTCCATTTAAATCCACAACATTGACGGCAGTGTTTCCAAAGCACCTTACAGATGAAAGAGGCACATAGAAATATTGTTCCAAGGCACTTTTTGAGAATAAGGGCAAATATGGGTACTCTCAAGGGGTTAAGCCAACATCAATCAAAGATGAAATTTGTATCCATTAAAAGCAACTAAATTTAGGTGTCAACATTAAAATCAAATATTTGTATTAAAATTTTTCTAAACAAACTGCAAGTAAGGAGATTATTAACAAAAAATTAATCTTTGCATTTTAATCGAAATTAGGCCTATATTAAAACCTACCTCGTATCCAGAACCAAATGTATGCTTGAAAACAAAAACGTATCAAATTACAACACTTTCATTAAAAGAAAAACATCGTAATACACTACTTGATTTTATATTGTTTTTATTACAAGTAAGGAGGGTTAGAAGTTAGTAGTCATAGTGGTGAAGCTGAAGAGACAATACTAAATATTATTCACAGTTGAATACTTCAAATCTACAGATTTCTTCTTCCGCTTGGAAGACGGATGCTTCACCATAGGTTTAAGACTCTTTATTACTACTTGCAAGTAGCTGTCAAGCCAATTGTACCCAGACATCATCTCATTCATGATCAACAAATAAGTATCCAAACAAGGTTTTTAAAATTTCAGGATGATTTTATGTGGAACTAAAAGTATACAAAGGTTTATAGATTATTTTAGAACTAGTGGGTTATAGGCACCACCCATTTTAAAGGAAATTTGTTTGAGGTTAGAATAGACATGTCAATCATTGTTTTGTTATCTTAGTCATTGTTTATTTAAATATAATGTGTCTGGGTTACTGGTGCAAAGATCAATGAAGCTCAGGTGCTCAGTACAGTCTAGCTCTGCCGCTACTAGGATGTGTAGTGTATCCTGACCTGGGACAACCTTTGTACGGTAACCGCAACCCACACACATATTATCAAACAATCAATAACAAAAATAATGAAAATAAAATTGCTAATCTGACCTGACTCAACCAAACAATTTTTATAAATTCAAAGGCCAGCTTCTCCTGTAACGTTACCCACATAGCCACCTTCTGGTGCTCTTGTAAATCAGAAAAACATACATACCAGAATTGTGTAAAGTACATATCAGTAGTTTACAATAATTTTTCCATGTTACAAAGATGAGCAGTGCCTTATAACCAACAGGTACCGAGTTCCATCACCTTACATCACTCTTGCGACACGACCCTCACCTCGTAGTACTGCTCTATCGCGGGCACGTTGAGCTCCTTGTCGCTCCAGTCGCGCGTCACCTCCGTCTCCTCCCGCTCGTTGAGCCACACCAGTTGGTTGGTGGCGCTCTGGATGAAGTCCAACAGTGTCTCAAGGTCGGACAGCCGTTTGTTGCTCGACGTCAGCAGTTCAGCGTACAGCTTCTGCAGGCTGTTCAGGTGCTGCGTGTACAGGTTCAGCTCGTCCCCGTGGAAGTTGTTCTGTGAACATGAAGGCGATGGATGTGAGAAATTGTTCTGTGAACATGAAGGCGATGGATGTGAGAAATTATCTTTAGGGGAGGTTTTCTAGGAGATAACTTTTCTCATTAGTAATGGATTTTGCAATCCATCTCGCATAACTCTACCAGTGAAATGAGTTACCCTTCAGAATGGATCCCGTCTTAAAATATCCTATTACAGAAATCCATAAAAATAAAGCTTTTAGAATATGGACAAAATGTAAAAATACCGTTTTGGTAAATGTCAAACAATATCATGGTAAAAATTTAAATCCTTGTTGAAAGGCAAGAAGAAACACAGAAACAAAAATTTAAAAATAAATTAATAACGGGCAGGTTTTTTTTAGATTTGAGTGGCAGATAAATTTCACTTAAAAAAATATTCAACATTAAAAATAAAATAGCCTTACAGAGCTCCAAAGGATCATCATTTTGACATAGGTTAAAATATTTATGAAAATGTTTAGTGTTTACTTGCAAACTTTTCATCAATGGTAACCAAACAAATTTTGATGTGTTTAGACATGAAAATTAAAACCAATCTTCAATACGGAAAATTTAATTTAGGCCTAGTGGTTAATGGCTCTTCTTAAAGTTTTCTGAGCACTTTATTTTTGTGCTTGGTTTCATTTTGCAGAGAATGAGAACTCCCGCCTCAGAATGTTTCAAATTCAAGGAGACTAGTAATAAAACATATCATTTAATGTTATCCTCCAAAACACAAGTGAGGATTGTAAGCCTCAGGAGACTAGGATAAGCCAATACAGTGACACGGTACTCACCTTGGCAGAGATGCAATGCTCCACTTTGGAGTGGAACTGTTCGATGATCTTGTGCTCTCGTTGATGTAGCTCGAGCTCTGTCTGTGTAGAGTTCAGGTCCGACCCGTACTCTGCTTCTTGGATTTGTTTCTGGAACAAAAAAATTATATTGTAAAAAAATGATCTCTAGTTTTAGGCTTTATACAAAATTTATTCTTTCAATTTTGTTATAACTATTAAAACATAATTTTACTGGTGATACCGTATAGCCTACTTACATATTGTAATGTGAGAAATGTAATTTAACTGAATTATAAAAACAGTCAATAAATTGCTTTAACAGCGAAATAAAATATTATCTCGCAATAACTTGCAAAAGGATCTAAGTAATAAAATTTCCTAACTACAGCAAATACAGGTAGGCCAATGCTGGTTCAGGCTTAAGTCTGCAAATGAGAAGAGATGTCATGCGACCTTTGAGATAGCTGTGATTAATGCTCAGCTAAGCAACCAGGAAATTCAAACTAAAACAATTGTTATTTGACTTAAAATTTCAAATGCAAATATTTAGCATTTTGACGATTGGTTCATTATAACCAATCTGATTGCTAGGGTACTGAGTGTGAGGAAAATGTGAAGAGAATAATCTAGATGTCAAGAGAGTAACAAGTATTATCAGAATTACTGGAAGTTCACTGTAATCTTAATTATTAATGAAAAATAACTGTAAAACCCGAATAATTTTAACTTTTCTAATTATCGATGATTGTCCTTTGTTTTTAAGGTTGTTTCAGTCCCCTGCATATTTAACACAGTGAGTTAATTCAAAATCAAAATCAAAATCAAATCTTTATTGTCACATAACGTTTACAATTCAGCATATGCTAAAAAACAGGTGACATTGTCATAGTATTACATAAAACTACTTATTTAAAGACCAAGCACGTACAGTGTAAAGAAATACATTTTTACCACAGACCGCTTTCTCACAACTCTACATCATTCAAGTAATCATTAACAGTGTAATAATTTTTTTCCAACAAAAAATCTGTAATGTATTTTTTGAATGTGTTTGTACTTATTAATGATTTATATTTTTCAGGTAGTTTATTATATATTTTTTTCCCCATATACATTGGAGTTTTCTCCACTATTTTAAGACGGTGTATTGGGTATTGAAAATGTTTCTTAAATCTTGTGTTGTATTTGTGTTCAAAGTTTCCTTCGGTGAAAGTATTCAAATTACTTTTCACCATTAATAACATTTTTAATATGTATAAATTTGGAATTGTTAAAATTTTTAGTTCTTGAAATTTTGGTTTACATGATGATCTCCAAGATGCAAAAGTCATAAGTCGTAAAAATTTTTTTTGAACTTTAAAAATTTTATTTGCATTTGAAGATGAACCCCAAAACTCAATTCCATACTGTGCTATTGAGCAAAAATAAGCATAATAAATCATGATTCTAGTTTTTATGTCTACAGTATTTCGTATAATTAGCATCTGATAGCAGGCTGAATTTAATTTTTTTGTGATATATTCAATGTAAGGACCCCAATTAAGATTTGTATCCACCTCAACACCCAGAAATTTTGCAATTTTACATACAGGCAATGTTTTACCCTGAAAAATAACATCCCTAATGTGCTCTTCCTTAGATTGTGGTGTACAAAAATTTATGATTTGAGTTTTATCCTGATTCAGCTTTACACCGTTAGCTTCAAACCACGCTGTTAACTCAACGAAAGCTTGGCTTAATTTAATTTCCAATGCATTAGGGGAGTTTGCTCTTACAATTGCGGTTGTGTCATCCGCAAATAAAATTATTTTAGAAGATATATTTCTTGGTAAATCATTAATGTACAGTAAAAAAAGAAGGGGGCCCAAGATAGAGCCTTGTGGAACGCCAATCTTAACTTTTTCCCATTGTGACCTTGATATTAAGTTATCTTTTAAAATTACTGTTCTTTGATGCCGATTTTCCAAGTAAGATCTTATAAAAGAGATAGATTTTTTTGAAAAGTTATATACACCCAGCTTCCTCAAAAGTATGTCATGGTTGACACAATCAAAAGCCTTGGATAAGTCACAGAAAACACCCACGGTGCTCTGTGACCCATCCAAAGCCCCTAACACTTCATTTACAAAACTATTGATCGCCTTAATTGTATTCTGTCCTTTTCTAAATCCAAACTGATTATTTTCCAAAATAAAATTGTCCTCCAAAAATTCTGAAATCTGATTGAAAGCTAACTTTTCAAACACTTTTGAAAATGATGGGAGTATAGATACTGGGCGGTAACTGTTTGGATCATGTCTTTGACCAGACTTAAAAAGTGGTTTAATCTCAGCATATTTTAAATTTTCTGGGAAAACACAACTGTTGAAAGACTGTGTGATTAAAACAGATAATGGTTCAGCAATTAAATATGTTACTTTTTTCATAATATCAACGGGTATTTCATCCCACCCAGCAGATTTCTTATTTTTTAGTGAATTAATAACTTTAACTACATCATCTGCAGTTACAGATTTAAAACTAAAATAGAAAATATTGTTATTATAATGGCATTTTTGTGCTAATTTTAAAGCTTCTTGTTCACATGGATGAACCCCGATTTCCTTAGTTATTTCTGAAAATCTTTTGTTAAAAAACTCAGCAACATCAGTGGAGTTATTCAAGACCCTATCCTCTAAAACAATATCAGAAAAGTTGTGAATATTACTCTTGCATCCTAGTTCAGATTTTACCACTAACCATGCAGCTTTACTTTTACACTCAGATTGTTTTATAAAAGTGGAATTGCTCATCTGCTTCGCTTTGTTACAGACTGCTTTAAAAACCTTTTTATATTTTTTTACATAACTAACTAAGTTTACATTATTTGTCTGCTTGGCTAGTCTACAAAGCTCCCTTTTTTTCATGCTTGATATTTTAATGCCATTAGTGATCCACTTATTTTTATTATAACTGGGTTTGTTACTTTTACTAAAAAATTTCCTCGGAAACACTTCTTCAAAAGTATTTTTAAAACAACCAAAAAAGTTAGAACAGTTTATGTAAAATGAATTCTTAAAAGAAACATTCCACTTGATATCATTTAGTTGATTGTAAAATCTAATGATATTTTTATCTGAAAAAACCCTTCTTTTTCTTTTTGTTACAATTTTTTTCTGTTCAGGTAGTACATTATTAGAAATATCAATAAAAATTGCCCTATGATCTGATATACCAAGTTCTAAATTCATAACTGGAGCCAGAAAGCAAGATTTAAATTTCAATGATAAAACATTATCGATGCATGTTTTTGTTGTACTTGTTATTCTTGTTGGAGATGAAATATTGACTTGAAATCCATAAGTTTCTATCAAAGAGAGAAATTCAAACTTTTGTTGTGGTTTTTTACAATTTTCCAAAATGTCAATATTGAAATCTGATGTAATGTAAATATTTGTTATACCTCTAATGTTTATTAAAAGTTGTAGCAGTGTTTCAAATTTGTTCATGAATAGTTTGAAATTTGTATCCACTGGCACTCTGTAAATGGAAATTATGATTATATTCAAATCTTTAACTTCAACACACGACATTTCAAAAATCGATTCAGCATTAAAAATACATAAATCATCTCTTACTTTGAATTTTAGTTTACTGTTTAACAGGATACATGACCCACCGTGTTCACCCCCTTCCCTACAGTAAAAATGTGCCAGTGTATAGTTTTGAAAACTGTTTAAAACTCCTATATTGTCTTTTCCAAGCCAGTGTTCATTTAAACAAATAATTAATATATTTGAGTTTTCTAATATTATATCTAAGTCATGTTTTTTGTCAACTATTCCCCCTTGAATATTTAAATGCATTATCCAACTGAACTGATTATTAAATTTTGCTTCCTTACAAATTGGCCAATTTATTTTTGTTTTTAAATTTTGCTTTCCATTTTCCTTTTTAAAATAATGAAAATTCTTACACACTATACAAAAGTTTTCTAATTCTAAGTGTCCTTTACAATCAGGTTTAGAGGTGGGTTTTTTTGAAGATCCTGCACGTTTGGTAAGTCTGTAGTAGGTGAAGGAGAGATGACCGTCAAATTACCGTCTAAATTAAAATATAATGTAGGATTTAGTACTAAGAATACAGGTTATACAGTAATTGAAATAAAACAGTAGAAGTCTTGATGATGTTGGACTGACCAGTTTGGTGCGGCACCACTCGATGGCCTCCTGCAGTGCGCGGAAGTGCGTGTTGGTGTCGACCAGGCGGGTCTCCATGACGGTGTGTGTCTGCCGAGTGACCGTGCGCTCCTCCACCACAGGGAAGCTGAGCGTGCTGAGCGGCGTCACCAGCTTCTGGTGCAGCAGCGAGCGCAGCGACACCCACCGCTGGTGCAGCTTCTGTACCCTGCGGAGAAACATGGTAACCACTTTGTGAGTCAAGATTATCAATACCTTATAATATATATGAAAGAGTTGTGAAAAATGTCTAATGTAAGGAAAGAAGTTACTAGAGAACTTTCAAACAAAAAAAAGGTGGTAAAAAAGTGAAGTCCAATGGCAAAAAAATCATTCATGATGTCAAGTGATCGCACAATCATTGTCATTCTATTCACACGTTTCCTTGTAACCTTTTTTCTACATTTATTGTCCATAACCTGAACTAAATTACAATAACTCAGACAATGACAAAATTAAAGGGTACTCTGCTCCTCAGCGACCATTTTCATTTGTAGCTAGATAACTACGTGTGCCTAAAAAACATTAGAGATAAACCACAAATTGTAACCACTTAACTCTTGTCAGTAATATATTTTTGCTTTTGTTGACAAAGTTAAACCCCTTTCTAGTTTTTCCTTATCACTTGTTATCAGTGTGTGGTACTCACCTCTTGTGCAGGTCGCCGGCCTGTGGGTACCTGCCCTCCCGCAGAGTGGTCACGTCGCTGAACATGCTCTGTATGTTCTCCTCCACCGTGCGCAGCTCCTGCTCCAGGATGTCCACGTTGTGCTTGGCGTCCAGCGGGTGAAGCCGGTCGAGCCGGCGCGCCTCCTCCAGGATGCGTGACTCCAGGTCCTCCATGCGAGAGTCGCACCGCTTCATCTCCCGGTGGACCTTCTCCGCCAGTCTCTGCAATCGCTCCAACCTGCGCATGTCACTTGTCAGTCAACTCTCCTAACCTAACCTTCTTTGCCAGCTTTCGTAGCCTCTGTAGCCTGCACAAGATGAGTTGAATCTCCAAACTGGGGATGGGTCGATTATTAAAACTGGAAGTAATTTTGTCTATTTTATTTTTTTGCAAAATATCTAGAATGGATAAAATTGTTGGTTTGGTTTATCTGGGTTGCTTTACAAACAACGAAAAATTAAAAAGAAATCATTTAAAAGAGGAGGAAGTTCCCGGTTCTAGGGAACTGACAATACAATTAATTTCAATTTAAGACTTATAAAAGAATAAGGAAAGCATAACGATAAATACGAGAAGTCTATTGTTTGGAATAAGGCACGAACTAGAAGTTCATATCATCTGATTCAAGAGACAGTTCTCCCAAGTACATATGATTGAAACCTAAGGTATGTGTTATACGAAACATAAATTATGGCACATTTTCGATGTCTTATTTTCATGAATTGAACAAGACACCAATTAATTTGTACAAAATTTTGTACACAAGATATGTGAACAAAATGCTATTTACTTCTTTAAAAACATTTTGTGGAAGCTCTTCTATTTGAAACAGTATAAATAATTTTGTGATAAATATTGTAGATATTCAGGTTTGTTGTGGCTTATCACTAAAAATCAGTGTATTAGTGGTTCGGTCAACAAGGATATCTAGTCAATAAGACAGAGTTGGGATTACATTGACATAATTTTTATTTCATATGTTTGGCAACCATTGGTTTCTTTCCACGTTTTTAGTGGTCTTTAGGGGTAGTTTAGTTTAGTGGGCTTTAATAAATTGAAATTGTTGTTACAATAGAGGCCTATGTAAGTTTTTAAAGAAAGTCAAGAATTTTTCTCTTGTCCAATTCCTAGTGGAAGGTAGAACAGCAGGATTGGAGATTTCCATAAGGATGAAAGAAAATCCTGCTCCGTTGACAAATTGTAATGACAAATTAATAGAAGTAGAAAAGTCGAGTCAACAATTAAGACCACCGTAAGACTTGTGAGCGTGAATGAGTTTACCTTTTGATTTCGTCCTGGATGGCCTGGTCGCGCTCCTGGTGCGCCAGCATGAGTCTGTTCCAGTTACGATCGATCACATCTACATGTAACTCTGGATCCAGGTCCACCTCTCCTACTGCTTCAAAGTATTTCTGTGAAAACAAATGCAATAAGGTAAAATTGTGTCCTTAAATAATTCCATTCTTGACAGAAAATCTCATTAGAATAACAAAAAATTGTGTTTTCTTTCTTCAGAAAGCATAATTAGTTGTATCTAAAATCGGCTTGTAAGACCTATTTTTGATCGTAAAATCAATCAAAGTTTACTATAATTTACTTATAATTGACAAAATTCAATTCTTGCATTAAGGTGAAACGATGAATTAAGTCTAGTTGATGTAACACACAAAAAACTTTTATTTGTTTGGGAAATTTAAATAAAAAAATAATAGCGGGAAATAAATTGAGCTATACCAATTACAAGAGGATTCAAACCATCACCTTACCAAACCTTTGGTTGCATTTACCAGGTATAACAAAAAATATTAATTTTATCGCTTCTCTGTTCTCTGTTCTGTGGAAAATAATAAAACTGATTCCTTATTACCTTTACAATAGATCTACCTACTATAACCAAGAACTAATAGGCCCAAAATCAAATCTGTTGAAAAAACCTGGAAAATCTGTTGATTTTACAGATTTAACCAGAAACAAAAACATTATTATATTTTAATGTCATTCCCTCAAACTGGCATTTATAGCTTCAAAAGACTTCAACTTGTTGCCTAATCCTGGGTGTTTTGGAAAACTTTGGTACCATTTAACTACATTTCAACAGTAGATTTTGATCTACTGAAAAATTCCACATCTAAAAAATATCAGCTTATGAAAAGAGCTAAAACGCAACTCTATAGTAGAACTTCAGTCGAGAATCACAAGTATCCCTTAAATAACTGAGTTTCCCGATTTGGGCATTGTCTCTCACCTGTAGGTCGCGGAACAGCTGCTGTAGCCTGGTCTTGTCGCGCTGTCGCGCAGGCACCTCGTCAGTCCGGAACCTTGCGCTCTCCGCTGCCAGCTTCTTCATCTCAATTAGCGTCGACGGGAAGCTTCGGTCCGACATCACAGCCGACTTCTCTCTGATCCACGTTTGCAACATGCTCGCCAGCTCTCGATACTCGTTCGTTTTCGTTTGTGACTCCTGTTTGGGAACGAGTCATGATTAATATTCAATATTAGTTTCACTTAACCCTGATATTGTTGATGTGCTGAGAACATTTTATATAAAACGGCGCTTGGTGCTGACATCCTAGTAACTGGCAGTTTGTAAAAAACTGAATAGTCATCACAGCAAGTGATTGAGTACTCAAATACTTTTACATACATCACTGAGAATAAAAGACTGAGAGAATTAATTGAGGTGTGCGGGAATTGGTTGTCTACAGAATGGCATGGTAGTCTACATTTGCCGCTCTGAGATTCCCCGCACGATGCAGCACTGTCACCGGGCCTTTCCCACCCCTCGCCTATCCTCCCAGCTGCTCATGTTTGGCTCTCTACCTCTACCTCAGCGGGCTTGGGCACGTGACACACAGAATGGCTAACTTGCAACTATAGGTAGCCCGCATGCAGTACGTTCAAGGCGTAGCGATGTAAACTAACTCTGGTCTTTTCTTCTCTGTGCTTTCATAAAAATTGAGTCAAATGCGTGCCAAATGGTTTATTAAAAATTTATTTTGTGAACAGTTCTAATTTTTTTATTTAAATTAAAATTAAAATTTGTTATTGTTAAATCAACAGGACATGCTTTATATTTTTTGCCTGATATTCTTTCATTAAAAAGGTAATCGGCACTTTTGGGTTAAGGGACTTGAATCATGCTTGGCTTCAAAAGTGCTGGGAACCGTAGCAGTTTGGGATTGTGATAGATAAATAGTCCCCTTTTATTTTTCAACAACTAGTTTATTATATACTTTTATATTAACATCTGCTTTAACAACATAAGTTATTTCTGTTTCATTACTTTGATTTTGGTTTAATCTTCGAGTTTAAACTAAAGCTGTTCACTGAATGTGTGTTCGTGAAAACACTAAGAGTTAGAAATGAAGGAGAAGACAATCAATGTTTAAAACGGTGGATACTTACGGAGTCGTAGAGGGGGTGCAGGGCTGGGGGCTCAGGAAACACATCGTACAGCGATGAGATGTAGGTGATGATGGACTTCTCATCGATCTCATGAGTGTCCACATCTGCAATAGTTACCGGGGTCAGCACACTATGTGGTTAAAAACATCTTAATATTATTAGCATTGATTTTGATAGTAATCCATGGCTACAGTATTCAATAGTAATAGCCAGTATCCACTTGTACTATACTGCCAACCTGATGTAGTAACTTTAGGCCATAATACGGCAAGAATCAAATTAAGTACACATAGTCATGATATTTCTGCAATGAGTAAGAGAAAATATTAAATGGCCTTCATTAAAAATAGTAATGATCCAAATAATCAAGCCCTAAAGGTCATTGCTTAGTAATAAACATGCTTATCCATAATTCAAATGAAATCTTTATTTTTGAAATCTCTTATCTTCAGTAAGGTAACAAGCCAGTATAGCTGTGTTGTAAACTCAGTTGACTGATAAGGAGACAGAGCAGTTGAGAAAGATCTCGCCTAATCTTGCGCCAACAAAACTCAGCTATCAGTATTATCCTTAAGATGTTTACATCATCACTGTCGGTTTACTTATGCTTCAAAAGTAATAAATGAGTCTTTATAAAAAATCTTTGGAAGCCTAAATACTAGAGGAATATTACACAACCCAAATTATAATATAATTTAACTTAAGTGTGTATCAGATACTACTACATCCATGATGTATGATATTTTGTACATTTTTCTAATACCCATTCAAGTCACACTAAAAGATTTAAAAAATTTTGTCATCTATACTTATTTAATACGCTAAGGGTTTTTTTGTCTTGAGAACTCCTCCTACAATTTTCAACCGATTTTCAAGTTTTTGGTGTCATTGGATAGGGTTTGGTCTGTAGTTGTTTCCGCCAAAAATTGATAAGAATCGGACTGAAAATAAAGGCGCTATCCACAATTTAAATCTCAAAGTTTCCCATTTAAATAACATTGGGATTCAATAAAACATTTTAAACATATGTTAATAATCAGCTGTAAGTACGTGTAGTTTTTGTGATTAAAGAGATTCACAATATTGGATTGGTCGGATGTCATTGATTTAGAGGTAAAAGTAACTTTTGTATTGTATTAAAATAAATTGCTGGATTTCGAGCAACACGTGTACTAGTAAGGCATAAAAGAACTAAGAATTCGATTTAGTCAAAAAGAAAAAAGAAATTTGTCAATGGGTGGTAAAGGACAGTATGATTAAATTGTAAATAAAAAATATTTTTCTTGTGACAAGTTTTGAGGAAAGTATGATATTATAAATGGTGATTAAATTTGCAGTATGTTATTATAAATAATGATTAAACTGAGAAATCAACAAATTCAAAATTTTTAAATTTAAATTTAAAACAGTATAAAGGATAAGCAAACTCTCGCAAAATCTACATGCGGGAAGAAGTATTTAAAAACCTAATTGTATCTGCGATCCAGTTTAACAGCAAGTTAATATAAATAACTTTTTATATTTACAGAGCATGTTCAGTGCGTACCTTCGGGGTCGAGCAAGCGAGTGACGCCGTACTCTCTCTCCGCCACGTAGAACGCTCGCTCCAGGCGCTCTCTGATGGTGATGCTACGCACGCTGCGCCAGTCTATCAGGTCGGGGCTGTAACATACCAGTCACTCGTCACCATTCTGAAATTGGCCAACCTAAATTCCATAAATAATATCAGAGTTAAAAATACGATGGAGAAAGAATCTAATAATAATTAATTCAACACAGACGTAGTCTTTTTGTTTAAGAACTGTAAAATCAAAATTTGTAAAATATTTTGCTAAGTTTTTTAACAGTACAGTCTTTATTGACTTGACCATCTCCCTTTATTGACATGACCATCAGCCTTCACGCAACAAAATGTAGTTTTAAGGGTGCTATGGCTAAAAAAATACAATCATCCTAGTAAACCCTTTGTACACCAAGGTGTTGTTTCTAAAAAGTCTACTGTATGATATTTCAGACGTTTTAAAGTGTATTAAAATTAAATATCTGTTAAATCATCTTAACAATCAAATGAATATTGCACTTTTATGTTTCAAACTCCATATTATCAATATTGAGTCATAAGTTTAGAAAAGTGATTAATTATTTTTCTTGCAGATCAAAAACCGATAATACATTTATTTATATCCACAATAATTAGAAAAACTGTTTTGTACAAAGCAAAAAGCTGCCTGAATTTCTAATGGATTTGGGTAGAGGAAAAGCTTAAATGGATAATAAAGTTGTAACAGGCCTACTACTGTACTGTACTGAGAGTATTCGTTTAAAAAAGTTATTGTTAATTGAGTACCATGGTTGTGATATTTTCTTTGTTTGGGTTTGAGATTGAACAAACCTAATGGTGTTTTACATAAACAAACAACACCACTTCATTTCAATTTCCAATCAAGTTTCGTAACAAAAACTATGAAAATTATAGCGATAGCAACAATTCCATGAATTTAATTAAACCAAAAAGAACTAGAATTAATTAATGTTTGATATACAAATGAGAAATATGAGGAGGCTTATGTGTCGTAATGTGGCTCATTATTCCAGTGTTGTCAAGTCAGTGTATGTCATCACGGCGATTACCATATTATCACTCTCTAGAGCTGCCACTCCTAGCGCAAGTGCATCACTTCAAGCCTAACAAGACATGCGGCTAAAAACAATCCCAGCAATGCCTTCGATGTGAACTCAGCAATTATATGTAATGGGCTTTACATGAACAGCAGTGTGCTGAATAGCTCGGATAGTCAAATAATTGATGATTGTACAAGGATTGTACGAGGAGAAGCTTTGAGAGTAAAAATGCTTGACTAGTGTATAAACAGCATCGTTGTGATTACTTGAATCACTCACATCATGTGGTATGTTACTAGGCATTCACTAGGGATTACTAAGCGAGGTCAGAGTTTGAAAGAACCACTTAATTATATAAGGCTAACCAATTAAAAGCTAACACTTTTTACAACAATTTTGTCTTTTTGAGATGTGTGGGCCACAAATCAAAAGCTTTTAAACTAATTGTGATTTTAAAGCTCTTTGGTCTCTGTTTAGGAAATAATTCCCTAAACTTGGGAGTCTTCTAATTATGAATCAGATGAAGTGTAGCTTGGTTACTCAAACTTATACACTGTTTCTACCCACCGGTTCCTGTGTATGAGCGCATTGAACGCCAGCCCGTCGCGCCACGATGAGGTGAAGTCGTTGACTCGGACACCCGGGTACTTGGCTGTCGAGCGCCGCGCCCATCGCAGCAGCACCTCCTTGGCGGAGACGTTGGGCTCCTGGCCCACCACAATGTCGGAGATCTGTAAAACAACAAGGCTCATCAGAGGAAGGGTACAACAAAGAAAAACCACACATAAGCCGGTTGATAGGTAACGTAAGGTAGTAGTGTAAAAAGGATTATTTTTACTGGGGCAGTTATGAACCCCATACCCTGCACTCCTGGAAAATAATTGAAAGTTGTACATTATGGTATGTCTAAGCCAATGGCACTTTTTTAACACGCTCAAGGGGAATGTTCTAAGCCCTGGTAAAATTGACTCACGATGATCTGAGAGTTACAGGACTGTGAGGGTGTATGATGGCTAAAAATATCGGATTATCACAGGTTAATTTTATTTTACTGAATACAAACATTGTTGTTTACTTACAGCGCTTGGATGTCTCACTAATGAGACAGTAAATCGATAAATTCTTTAAACTGTGACGCGTTTGACAATCTATTGTTTGATGTCCAGAAGAGAGTCAGGATAGGTTATTCTATTCGTATGAATTTCTAATATAAAATGCTAAAATCCAAACCAATTATCAAACCAAAACAAATTATTTCTATTTCTTTTCTTCTTAATTATACAAATTAAACAAAACGTCAACCAAAGTTTGTTACATTTCCATTAAACAGATGAATAGAAAAATATGACAGTACTGTTATTAAGATTTGATCATCAGTAAATATGAGATAATGCGATGGAGGACCGAGTGTGATGTACCAGGAATACTGGAGAACCGAAAGTACTGATATACTAATAACCCAATGATAAATGGCAATTAAGGCTACAATAAAATATTTCAAGGATCAAAATGGCAACCTCAGGACTGTGAGATGAGCACTACTATAACTATATTGATAGAGTACACGGTCAATATACTTCTGCTTTTCATAAATATTTGGCATATTGTCCTGATATCCCACATAGCCATTTCAGGTCTCTTTGATTTTATCATTAAATGTTGACAAATCAGTTTTATGTGTCCAAACAAGTAGTTATGACGAATATTTGACCACTGAATAATGGGCCATTAATATCCTACACTGTTTAGCGAGCAAGGATGGATAATGTATTTATTATTATTATTTTTTTTTTTTAATCTTAAACACAGAACTTTTCTTTACAAAACTTAGAATGAGCTACATTAACTTTGTGAAATATTGGAATGTGTCTCATATTTGAGAATATTTTTAATAAATTAAAGCCTAATCCTATATTTGGTCGGATTTAATTTTTTTTATTGAAACCACAAGTGTCTCTTATACCAGTTACAATTGTGAAACTTTACCATGAAAAACAACACTATAAGAGGTTCAGGTTCCAAAGACTGGGTTTGCTCATTATTTCGTTTAATCAGTTGGTAGCAGTGGGTTGCATTAAAAATGGCAGATGGCAGAACTAATTACAAGAAATGTAGGAATGACAGTGCACAGTCAACAGAGTGGAAACTGGTACAGTTATACAGATTGGATGGAAATTAATTTAAATAAGGTAATTTAAAACCGAGTTTAAGTGCAAACGGAAGACAGGATTAGAGTGGTCGAAAGATTGCAAAAGTTCCTCCACTTAAAATTTACAAGCATCTAGTGGTTAAAACGTTTAAGCAACTAAAATATAATTATTTAAATTTTATTTTAACAAAACACCAAAGATATTTGCTAACTCTCTACCTGCTGCATATGGGTATTGCTAACTATGGTAGGTAGTGAGTTTAGGAAATGTGTTTAATGATCAAGAACTAATTTATTGAATAAAAAATTGTGTAGATATTTATATTTCATACAATTTATATGGACAATTTTAGAGACAGGAGACTATGGGTGTGATTTCGTTTTATAAATTTTATTTTTAATAACGTACATAACATAAAATATTTGAGCAATAAAATAATTTTGTAGGAAAAGTTATCACCCTGTCTAATTTACAACCATAAAAAGGATAGTTCAACTGAGATTCTAAATTTTAATTGAGATATTGAGACAGCCGAAAGGCAAAGTTATATCTTAATAACTATAAATGTAAATTAGATATGTTTGAGATCGTACTTTAAACTTTTACATTAAAACTCAATAATTATAATTTGGAAAACTTATGCACAAAATATTTTTTTAAATTTTTTTGATACGAGTAAAAATATTTAAACAATGGTTAAGACTTGGTTGGTGTTGTGGTACTACTGTACTGGCGCAACGGTAAAGTAGCACCAGCACCACATAGCATATATACGGTAACACTAGAAGCCGGGTAGCCGGGTGTCGGTTTCAACATAGATAGGGCTAGGTCGGGCTCGATCTCGATCAGTCCATCTCAGTGGATGTAGATGCCGCCACCGTGCGCCGCACCGCGCCGTTCCCACAGTGCCTTGCGACACCGTCACATGATCAGCTGGTGTATCAGCTGTTACGCGCCGCGCCGTCTAAACAGCTGATCTGATTGTTGCCGAGCCGTCTGCTCGCCCGTTCCTTGAAGTCTCCCCCACGCAAACTATTATGGTGTCTTATTCATTTCATTTATAATTTTTTATGGTCTTTCATTTCATGACGCATCAGAAATCCAATTTAATTCATTTGATTACCTAATCTGTCCAACAATAGGCTAACTGAAACAGGCCTGTACAAATATTTTAAAAGTAGAAAATATAATATAAAAGAAATAAGTCAAGCACTTCCAACACTTAAATTGCAACGCCAATGTAATAATCTGTCACTTGTCCGTAGTGTAGCCGATGTCCGGGGGGGGGGGGGGGCAGGAAGGGTAGTGCCAGGAACTAGGGTCTGTGACTCCGGGCCCAAGCCTCGGAACTGATGATTCCCGGCTACATAGCACAACGCTGGTCGCCTGACCCGACCCGACCGGCATCGCAATTAACAGCTACAGTACTGTGTATACACGGGAAAAGTTTCAAAGGTGACAAATATAAACGATACGAGACAAAAGTTTGTAGCCCATGTCCATGAGCTAAAGAAGGCTGCTGATGTAAGACATTTGTTGTAAGGGGGAAAACAAATCGTAATTATTTTTTGTTTAGTGGACACAAAATAAAATGTTAACATAATTTCGGGATTAGATCAAACCATATAGCTATTAATTCGCTAATTAGGGGAAAGACCATTTTAAAAATGGTAGATGTTTTTTTTTATAAAAAACCTGAGTAACTAAATTGTGAGAGCAACGAATTTTGAATAATTCTGTAGCTCTGCGGGTTCAGTGGGTAAAAATATAAGTACTGTAGTAAGGAGATTTGAAATAATGGAATTAACAGATTATTTGTTGGGCATATAGTGAAATGTACGACGTGTTGAGAGCGCAGTACAATATTTTAGCAAGACCCTGACATTTAGGCCTACGTTATAAGAAAAAAGATTTACCAGATAAGTTTGATCACAATCAAAACAACTCTACTATCACGATTGAAAAGAAGCAACGACAAAGGACATGTTTTACTACAATAAACGTAACGCTGGAGATGACATCAGTGTTGCGTGCACGAGGCCGAGCGATGGTGATAAGGCCGGCGAGTTTATTGCCGGAAGCTCTTCCTGCCGCCCGTCCCTGTGATGGGGCCTTGAGAAGAAAACTCTAAGAAACGTCTTGCCGTGAACGCATCTCCGGTGGTATTCAAGTATCGATGAATCATTCTACCTTAGTTCGTAAGTTGAGTCGAGATCATTTGACCATCACTCTGCATCTAAACCAAATCATCCTTGCGAAGACCTTGTGTGTGAAGACCACCCTTCGTTTGTTGATTTAATTGGCACGGTTGATGAGACGATGGAATTGGCTAACTCGGAACTCCCTAACTCGTGTCACGAGCCGGAACTGGCTAACCAGGAACTGCCTAACCGCCAGTTAGTAGATTCCAATGTGCGTAGGGTGGAATTGGCTAACTGTCGCCCGGCGGAATTCACTAATTCGGAATTCCCTAACCAGGCGCGGCAGCCTCCGCCTTTCGCCGCTAGTGGCGCCACACACGACGTTGCCAACCGCACCAAAATAAATAATGGTGTATCCTAACGTATTTAAATCACCTTTACGTTTATGTTATCTTGTTTTGGTTTTTTTATTTTTTTATTTATTAATTGTAAATGTTGGACAAACGACAATGATGAATGTTGTACAATGAGAAATGATAATGTAAATGTTGTAGACCTATTTTCAATTATAATTTTATGATTATGTAATTTAATAATACTTACCGTAGCTTATAATGGAATGTTTAAAACTTACAGAACAATTTTTAACAAAAACCAACTGTGCCATTATAGGTAAATCGGTTCTGTTCTATCGATTGACACTAATTTGAATGGACGGGGTGTACCAGAAAGTCACCTTCCCAGACCGGTAGTCACTAATATTAAACACAAACCCCCACTTTGTGTGACATTTTTAGATTATACACGTAATTTCAAGACTTCTTTATATTTTAACTTTTAACGAAATCCCAACGGTTGAGGACATGACGGCAATTGAAATTTTGATTTTTCCGTAAGAACAACATTGAACAAAATTTCAACTCCAATATCTCTGAACATTTTCGTTTAGACAAACATGTCCTAGCAGAAAAATATCTTAGCCTATCCTTTTAAATATTTTCCCATCATATATTATTTTACGTTCCATAAAATTTACAGTAGTCCTACCAGGTTAACCGAGCCTTGCTTGTTGGTTCTAATTCACTTTTGTTATAGTGTCATGGTAATCAAGCTATTAAATCTACACCAGACTCTTCACAGATAACTGCTGTTAAAAATTGCTTGAAATTAATGATTCTTTATTTTTGTTAACTTTTTGTTATTTCGTTACCAAAATAGCAACCCATAAGACCAATGCTAAAAATTACTATTTTTAAACTTAAATTTAGACCAAATTCGATTTTTCCTGGGATTGAGGCTGTTTCTTAACTCATTTTTGGGCCAAAACACTCTTAAATGCAATATTAAAGCAAAATCTACCCGCTAGATTTCGAGATCGTGAAACACGCACATCCCTTCAGACATTGCTCATCATATTATAGTATAACCGTACATAAACGTTATGCTGTGTGAACGAGGCTTCAAAATTTTTTTTGTATAAGGCAACTTATTGACCCAGATAAATTATTGGAAATATTTTTAATGCCATATTATTTGTAATGTTTACATAAAATTTGGCCCTAAATGAAAAAATAAGACCAGAATTAAGCAATTTCCCATCAACTACTTGTTGCTGTGGTCAAAATAAGTCCGCGTGGTTATGTAAAAAGATCTAAGATATGTAACGATAGAACTATTTAACATGAATAACAATGCTTATAATAGTCACATAGGAAAATTGCAGGTGACCGCTTACGTTTTTGCCCGTAGGCCTATGACCGATTACGGTCGCCTATTTTAAATTTATAAATACATATTATTAGATAATAGGAAATGAAATATAGGTTTTTTGTAAGGTTATACAATAATTTTCACTAGAGATCGCCACATGGTTTTAATTCAACCAAAATGTCAGATCATCTGGACCCAATCAGTTGAAAAAATATCTATCTTATCCTATACTCTTATACGAGCAATGTTTGCTTGTTTGCTTGTTTGCTTGCTTGCACAATTATCTCAAAAACGGCTCCGACGATTTCCTTCAAATTTTGGAATAAACTTAGTTTTACCTTAAAAATACGATTGAGATGGGTCTCGCCCCCAGGGAAAATCTAATTTTGCTACAAATTTAAGTTTAAAATTACAAAATTTTAACATTGGGCTTATGGGTTGCCATGTTGGCAACGAATTAACAACATATAAACAAGAAGTACATTCAGAACTTCAAAAAGAAATGTAACAGCTGTTTATGTACTGCATATTAAATGTGAATAAAGTTTATTCTGATATTTAAATTTACTAATATTTCACCGAGCAACGCTCGGTCCTCCTGGTACTCTTATCTTATACTCTAAAACAAGCTCCGTTTGTCCGGGCAAAGTTTTTTTTCGCACCAAGGATTTTTTATTTTTTTATTAAAGTTGGGGGTTTGGGCCACCAGAAATCGATTGGAGCTGGTCCCATAGCTGGGAAAAATTCGGTTTTCGCGCTAGAGCCCTTCAAAGATCCCATGTTATCCTTATGGAGATTTTTAAATTGAACCAAAATCAGCTGATAACTGTAGATAAAAGAAGATAATGTGTTACATCTTTAACCTGTGGCTTTAGGAAAATCATACCAATGTGCAGCAAACCTTCCGCCTGGCGAGTGAGCGGAGAAAACGAACTTTGTGTGAGAAATGAAAGTAATAATTTTACCGAGCTTAAGCTCGGGCCCCTGGTACTATATTTAAAACAGTAAGGAAAAAACCTGTGGACGTTCGTATGTGACTTATACTGGACCGATTTACATGCGGGTTGCACCAAAATAAACTTTTTTCGGTTCTATATTAACAGGTTTTATTTGTATTTCCAAAATATTTACGTTAAATCGGTAAAATATGAAAAATAAACTTTTCTTAAAGAAATTTAACATGGGGAAAAAAGCCAACAATTCTAATCCTTTGGACAGTTCGTCTAAGACTTCCACTGGACCAATTTACACGCAGTTTGTACCAAATAAAACGTAAACCTTTGTATATTAGCATATTTTATTTACTTTAGCGTTAACTTACTTCCTTAAATTAAAAATATCGACATTTTCAAACCTTTACAATTTATTTATTTTACACGATTTCAATCAGCTGATCGTAAACGCATACGAGGTATTTTGTCTAAATACAGAGTGGATGAACAAAAGGTCATGAAGGATTTGGTTTATTATGGCCAGTACCTAAAAACGTTTACAATTATTATGATGTATTGTCATTTTTGGAAAGAAAGTTGCTTAATATGTAATTAACGTTATCTTACGTCTTTAAATAAAAAATATCGACATTTTCAAACCTTTACAGTAAATTTATTTTACACGCTTTCAATCAGCTGATTGTAAAACCACTAAGTATTTTGTCTAAATACAGAGTTGATGAGCAAAAGCTCAAGAAGGGTTTTGTTTACTATGGCCAGTACCGTATAGTATACCTAAAAACGTTTGCAATTATAATAATGTATTATCCTTTAAATGGAAAGAAAGTTGCTTAATTATGTGAAATAGGTGATTGCTATGAAATTAAGACTAAATTGTAAAGGTTCAGTTTAAATAGATTGTTTAAACGGATGTATCGGAAATTCGTTGTGCAATCAATTTGTCGGTTGAAACGTTGTAATTGTAAAATGCTTTACATTTCTCCCGCACCTCGACGGTATTCGTGGCACAGTCGGTAGCGTTACGTGCCTTAAACCTGACGGCCCAAGTTCCAAACCGATCTTCATTTGTATACTTTTTGTAATGTGTCTAATAACGGTGTCACTAAATGTTTTATTGATGGTACCGATATTTATTTTAAGCAAAATAGAGACATTAAAATATTTATAGGCCTTTTCAAATCCTCCAAAAACTTATTTATTACACTAATAAATACAAATTGATAGTTTAGGCCTGCTTATTTCTGATATTGTTTAATTAATACAACGCTTTGATTAGGCTACTAAGGTTTAGGCCTAAGTAAACAATAGATTTGTTATGTTTATAAAATACTAAACAGTGTTTGTATTACATAGTAGGGTGCAGCATTATTGTCTTTAAGGAATAAGCCTATAGGAATACTTTGACAGACACTCCAACAAAAACATTTTAGTTTCTTTTTCATTTACTAAAATTATATACATATAACTTGAAGAATTTGAAGAAAGCCATGAGAACTATTATCATACATTATCCATGTATTAAAATATTCGAGGAGTAGGCGTATAATGTTTCAGAGCTGTTGTAGCCTAAATAAGTGTGGCAAGCCTTGACTCATTGGTCTGTTTTTGTTAAATTAGGGTCTGTTTTTGTTAAATTGTCAAATTATAAAATTTGTTATTTCCAAGGGAATATTTTGTTTACCCACATAGCACAGAATATTGATTTTACCTCAAACAAACGAAATCAAAGTTTTAATATTTATTTCACGTTTATTTGATATTCAAAATATCAAAGTCAAATAACGTCAATTTTTTATATTTATTTTATGTTCAAAACGTAAAAGTCAAGTAAGGTTACATTTTTCATATTTATTGAACATATACTTGAAAATGTGCTAAACTACATTAGGCCTAACTTAGAATTTTCTTATTGAGATACAAAGTGGAAAGAAACGGTTAACCTCTTCATATGAACTTCATGTACTATTTAAAACGAAATGAAATTAAACCCAATTGTCAAGTTAAATTTATGTCAAATAAAAAATGCATTGAGTTTATTCAAGTTCAATGTATGTCAAATATAAAATGTATTGAGTTTATTTAGGTTTATTAAATAGCCTACACAAGTTTTTTTTCATATTCCTGTGATAGTAAAAATATAAAATTACATTAATTTTTTGATAGTCTTATTTGTTTAACACATTAAAACGGTCAAGTAGTACTGTAAGTTATATAAAATTCTGTTCTGAGCGAAGGCCGAGTAATAATGACTAACTAGTAAATAAGAACACTAATTTTCATGGCTAAAAATTTCCGTGTGAAATTCCTCCCAAGAAAAAAGACGAGGTCCAGGTCCATCTGGTTCATCACGAGGGCCCTCGCCATCACATCAAGCTAAAACCATTTACATTTAAAACCACGCATGATTATACAAGAACTTGCATGATTATACAAATGTCTTAATAATAAAAATTATCTTAATAATAAAAATAACATAAAAATTAAAAATATAAAACATCAGAACAAACTAAACGTTGGACGTTGTCATTATGTTAACTTTAAACAAATTAAAACTTTGAAATGTGGACAAACATTTATCTTTGATGACAACTGCAGTTTTTCATGTAATGAAAAAGAACAGAAATTGATAACAAAAAGGTAATTAATTGATAAAATTGGGAATAAAATTTAATATCTAGTTACTCTAAAGTTACACCATTAATATCTAATTCTTTTAAACTACCACATTTTTTGTATAGGCTGTTAAAATAATAGCCTACTTAAAAAATCTATTAATTTTGCTGCACGCCTAAGCGCACTTGATTTCAAAACCATTATGATAAATCACATCTTTATTCGTCATTATATTCTACATTCTAATTCCACAATCATTGTAATAGCAAATAAAGTATTTATAGTGTACCATACCATATTATGGTATCGGCACATAATTATTTGTACGGCACGTGGCAGCACTGAGCAGCGCGACTCATTCCCGTCCTCCAGGAGTTCTGATTGGTGAGGGATCGACGCTTCTGATTGGTAGTTAGCGAGTTCCAGCCGTAGACAAGTTAGCCAGTTCCGCCGCCGTACAGTGTCGATCTCGGAATCCGCTAACTTTCTCCTAACCTGGGTTAGCGGATTCCGGGTTAGGCAATTCCGGCGACGACAAAGTTAGCGAATTCCGTAAACGTTAAGTTTTTGGAGATAGGGATTTAACATTGGGTTAGCGGATTCCGAGTTAGCCAGTTCCGCGCTCCCCGGTTGATAAGTTGCACCAAATTTCGCCCTCTACAGAAAAGATTGCAGGTCAAAATATCCCCAACGTTGTTGATGGATGGTTCAGCTACGTCTACCCACGCGAATTACGACACAGGTGACATTTGAGGAAAATCAAACACAACCTCAACCTACGCTAGACATTTAAACTTCCTCTCCGGTTTATCCTCCTGTGTGGGATATTTGCGGTCCGGGAGTCTCACGTTTGTTTAGGAGAGAGTGCTGAAGTGTGAGGCAATTTCGGCAGTGGCGGGCCTAGACCCGTTTGTCCTTATATGTCACAGGTGATGTGATCGGTGAGGCAACGCGGATAGTTCGTCGGTCACCGCTGCCTCTGGCGGTGTGGCAATGGGACAATATGGCTCATCAGCTGGGGACCACTACTGGAGAGGTGGCTGAGTGGAAGAGTGGCTTTGTTGTCATCAAATCAAATATCTTCTCCCTTCAACTCTCCTGGAATACCTCCAAAAGGTTCTTTTTCTAAGGTTTGAAACCTTCTTTTACATGACTTAAAGGCTTATACAGAGGATTTAATAGAAGATGCTGCAAAAACGTTAATAGGCAGTTCCAACGAAAAAGCAAAACCCAAGAACCCAAAAGAACCCAAAAGAAAATAGAATCAAATCCGTGACTTCCAAGAAATTGACTGTGAGGATAGCGAGACACACAGCTTTGATAGCCAACTCAACAGTAGAATTCATGGATTGAATTTTTATTGGAAGCGAGTTTTTTACAGATGCGGTGCTGGAGCGGAGAAACGTACATATGAAAGTCTTAAAATGACAAACATGCTATGTGGCTATCATGAGGAATCTCAAAATATGGATCTAATGGTTCCCAACTGAGTGCCCACCCTGCCTGCGCTACAAGATTGGTTGACACGCACAGTGCATGCAAGAGAGGCTAAACTCCAGTGGCTCCAGTGGCACTCCACCAGAGGTATATTTCAATTATTTTGCTTTTAGATGGCTGGCTACAGAGCGACTCTGCACTGGACCGGAAGCGCGGGCAGTGGCGGTGGCGGCAGTAGGTCAAGAGCCGCTCATCGCTCCTTATCCGGCGCCTGTGATGCCGTGACGTCACTGACGTGCCGCGTAGGCTCGGACCCGCCCATCGGTGCTGTCGCGGCCCACGACATCGCGCTGAACTGCTCTGACCCACACGCGTGGGAGCGACGGATGCGGATCCTTCACTGCGACGGTGGGTGTCAACAGGAACAATAAATACCACACGTTTGCATTGCGCCAGTTTAAAACTGGATTGTACGCTACAAAGCTTATCGAATGCAACATTTAGGAAATTTAAATATTTCAAAAGTAAAAGGGCAACGTGTGGGCTTTTCCCCAACACATAACTGTTTGCATTCCACAAAAAAATCGCCAACGGAACGGAATGCCAGAATGACCAGCGCAGTGAGCGAACGTCTGCCAGCAATATTGCGGTGATTTGCAGCTCCTAATAGCAACGGTGTACCACAAGGCTCCGTACCGGGGCCGCATCTCTCCTAACGGAACCAACGCCGCCGCGCCGCGCCGCTCGCGGTCGTGTACACATAGTTGTGGTCCAGCGGTGGGTGGTGTGGTGGAATGATAATTTGTTTATACATTGAGCGAATTTTCTCTATATGGAATGGTTTTACGATAAGTGGCGCGCTATAAGGTAAAACCTAGTGATGTATAGTACTTCTCTGTATTGAGGTCTTCAGCAGCAGTTTGTTAAAATATGACTTATGCGTGAGATACAAAAACTTACAGTGAATCTCTACACGTTTATGAGTCCGAGAACACGGTAATATTTTAAGGGTATATACAATTTAAATACATTTGGTACAGAGCTTTTGGATAAGAGCTGATTTTCATATCAATATCCTTAACATCATCCTTATAACATTCCTATTAATATTAAGTAAGGTTTAGGATGAGGTGGCAAACCTATAGATGACCTGGCTGAAGTTTATAGTTAGTTAGCCTACTCAAAAAGGAATACCGGCAGTCTATTTTAATTTTGGCGTTAATCTTTTAAACCGCCCTATTTAGTTTGATACAAAAAATAATAAATAAAAATTTTTAACTATTCATCGATATATTGGAAAGTTTAACAACTTCATCGAAGCAAAAAAAATTAAGCCGCATAGAATTTAAGGATTTAAGAAAAACACGCCAATTTTGGTCTGCTGCGACGGGGAATCATAATTGTTGAATCATCCTTCTACGACACCCTTGCGCCATTGCAGCAACGCCAAAGCAAAGCTTTTCACACCCACCCGCTAACCGGCCGCGCGCCCCGGGCGGTGTGCGTGTTATCGCTGTTATCAGTGACATATCCATGACGTCATCGGCACGGGCAGGACTGTCAGCCCACGTGTGCACCTCGCCCACCGCCGCGACGGCGACCACGTGGGAAGGACCGCGAGTGGGAGAACCGGACTGGGGTGGCAGATTCAACGTCAAAAAGAAAGCGACCTGGTTGTCACCAACACATCACTCGGAACGATCGGTGAAATAAATCTGTCGAAAAAACCAACTAAGACGAAGAACTAACCACATTATCTGGATTTGACGTTGACCTCGCTTGTAACAAAAATAATTCGATTAATTTACATTATATCTTTTTCTTTAAAAAATGCTGAAAAATCATAATTCATAATTTAAAAGAGTTGAAGAATCGGATTGGACTAAAATAAATAAAAATCCTTACTTAAAATTGGTTTTCTGTAATACGGTCTTTTAACTTAAATAACAGCCAATAAAAGAGTGGTGCAGATATAAACAAGAAGAGGTAAAGTGTAACAGTACGCAGCTTAAGTTGGGAACTAAGTATCAAAGGATTTCTGCGGGGACGAGGGTGTACATTTAGTTATGAATGTTCAACTTCCGGGTGTCTGGGAGGTAAGCATAGACTACAGTGCTTCCGAAAGAATGTTAACTCTCTCTGCCAGGACAACTAGTTAACACATGCAGCCTGAGCCGAAAAGTGACCTATTAACACTTAAAGTGTTTTAACAAGGAGTGTTTTATACAAATCAAAACAGAACATTTGGTTTTCGTTTCAGATTGACACCCGTCAGAGAGGCAGCCGCCCACTATGATGACAGCCTTTCTAAACTCAGCGGAGAGCAAAGTGAAATCAAGTGTAATGTTCTGGTTGGCTCCATTAACCGCCAGGCGGCATCCGCGTCGCTATGGCCAACTAATTGGCAGCACCGCCCAACTAGAGAGGCTCGGCAATCTTGTTAAACATGTTGGGACAACGGTGCTTAAACGTTTGTCAACGGTACTCTGACTACGACGCCTACAATGATTGTTCGACGCTAAAGATTCGTTGACCCCAAAGATTCCCTGTCACGAGTGCTGGTCTTTCCTATTGAGTATACCTTAATATTATGGAATTGAATGAATACAGTAATTTACTCAAAAAAAAGAATACACATAAGGCAGTAGGAGTTGCTAAGAAACAAACAAACATCAACTTGTAATTCAAATCAAAAATTTAGATCATTCAACGAAATACTCTTAGGAGAATTATCCACAAAATGGTAAGTGATAAAAAATTAAGTTAAATGACAATATGCTTACTCGTTTGCTCCGATCACTCACTTATCAGTACAATTCTACATCAACTGATTTTCCGTATGCATTATGTTGTGTAGCCTTCGTGTTAAATTATCTCTATAAATTAAATAGGATTGAGTACGACTCTTGTTGTTGGCCCTACAAAATTTCGCGACGATCGGTTGAGTAGTTCAGGCAGAAAAGCGTAACAGACTCACTTTCGTATAAAGGGAGGATCGGATAGGGAAAAGGGCTTAACAGTTAATTAGTGCATTCGGCCTACTGATGTTTTCGGACTATGGTCCATTTGTGCATTGTTCACATTAACAGTTTATCCCTTAGGCCACTACACAAACAATCATTTACAGACATCGAATAGAGTAAAGGAGATCCAGTTATTTGTTTTAACGACCAAAGGAATTTTTTACGCGTGCTTTCTTTGATCACATTTTGGTTGACAACTATTCAGCTACTATAAAAACTCGACAAGGCATCACCAACGTCATCCACTTTACCCCAAAAAATACTTCGAGGTCGGAATACATCAGTGTTTGTTTGTTTGAAACCACAGCGCATTCCACCCACTTTTCCCAAAAATTAAAATTAGTGAAATTGGCCGGTAATTATTCAATTCTACTTTGTATCCTTCAACATGTTCCCAACAAGGTGCGTGCCTCTAATGACGTGTTGGTTGATCAACCTGGTAAGCCCACGAATGGCAGATTCTGGGTCATCAGCGGTGTGCTTTTCACACGTCGGGTGGTTCCCCCTTTGTTGCCCCAACACTCTCAGTGGAGCCTTACCGTCCAGAACAATCGCCGGATTAGCGAGTCAGGCCGGGACAGACGAAGACAAACGTGAGACACAGTTGGCACCTCGCCGTCCTCTCGCGATTGTTGGATGTTTAAAAGTTTCTCGCGGCATTTCCCAACCAAGGGATGTCTTTGGTATTTTGTTCAAAAAAATTGTCTCTGTACTATTTCGTCTATATTAAATTTCATAGCTTTAAGTGACAAAACAATAGCGTAATTTGTTTATCGGTGTAATGCCTTATTCAAATGAAGGGACCATTGAGAAGCGCGTTATAAACTTAAAAACTAACAACAGTAACGTTTACCGACAAACATAGCATAGCGAAGCCAGCAACTAACTGTCACGGTATCGTCAGTTGTCATCAGTCACCGACTGTACAGTGACGTCACGACGACCAACTATGGCAAGGTCGGGACTGTACCACTTTCTATGCCGTCCATGCTGTGCTGTTGAACCCTACATGACAATGTGGTCTCTGTACCCGGTAACCTGCGCGCTGGGTACAGGTGTATTGGAAATGACACCTCAACAGGCCAAGCGCTGTACTGTTCTGCTTACAAGGATTTCAAAGAACCCTAGGGGTCAAATATTTGAATTGCGTATTTTCGGCATTGATAATTCAACGGCATTGCCGATTTGTTCGGCACTAACCACAATGGGGTCTTGTATAGTAATTTTAATAGAATATCTATCACTGTGTGGGATTGTTCGACAACATCGGTGCCTTCAATTGATGGAGAATCCGTTTTACCCCTCCATGCTGAGTTGTCCAGGGGTTAAGTATTAAATTTGTTTGAAAAAGTATCTCATCGTCTATTGGATGCAAGTTTAGTAAATGCATTGAGACTTTATTAACTATAGTATAACGGGTCTTTCATTTCTCTGCAAGAAAGGCTCAAATAAAATTTATAATAGAACTGAGCAAGGTGGCCCGAACGGTGAAAGGACCGAAACCATGAATTTCAACATCATAATCCTGCTTTGGTTAAGATACAGTATAGAGCGCCAAAACCAATTTTCCGACTTCAAGCTTGACTTCTCTCATAATGAGAAGAGAGTTCTGCGTACAGAGAAAAGGATTGAATTGAACTGCAGGTCACAGTATGATTAGACTTTTTTTCTTCAAAGTAACTTTTACAATTTTTTTTGAAAAGTAATCCTGTCTGAAGCTGTTACATCATCTTACTTCAAAAATTTACACAATTTGTGAAAAATTTATGTGGGATTTAAGGAAAGAGGTTATTTTGAAGAGTTCTAATGAAAGAAAGCAACTACTGCCAATTCCCTATAAAATTCTAAAATTTGAAAAATCTGAAGCGATGAGACGAATAAATTAGAATACGTAACTGGAGGTAACAAACCATAAAATGGAAGCTACAGCACAACGCTCCCAGCTTTCATCCCTTACTATTGTTGAATGAACTCATGAAAAATTCACGAGTTTCACTTTAACTCTAGTATACTTACAAGTTGCAACACACTTTCTACATACATACATACATACATACATACATAACTACTACGCATGGAAAGCGTTAAAAATTAAAACAATTTTGGTTGTCCACAATTTTACAATACAATTAAAATTTCGTTTGCATGGATCTTGACTCCATCGTCAGTTAGAAACAGTCGGCCAGACAGCTTGAAAAGTATTGACAATCTACACACAATAAGGCTGAAGTCAGAAAGTGAAACCTGCAGTAGGAAGATACACTCGCAATGATGCAACGCACAGATCAAGAGTCGCAACCCACTGTGTTGAACAGCTCTCAAGTAACAGAGGCATAGGTTTGAAGGGTTCTCTGTGCTATTTGACAATCATCAATGCTTTCTCTTCCTACTTTCAATATTCCTGTTTTGCATTGCTGCATTTATTGGCAAAGAGTTATGCGGAAAGAGGTTAAATTAATTGTTTGCAAATTGCACTATGCGCCACTCTAAGTACACTATGTATAATTAATTATGTGTCATTCCCTTTAAACTTTCACAGTTTAGAAAATTCGGATAAGAATTTTCGCAAGGCAAATTACACCGTTCCACTCATGCTGTAAAGAGATGTATGACTTCAATAATAAGGGGAATTGAAGACAATTCCTTT
This sequence comes from Neoaliturus tenellus, assembly GCA_030545055.2. Lineage (NCBI taxonomy): Eukaryota > Metazoa > Arthropoda > Insecta > Hemiptera > Cicadellidae > Neoaliturus > Neoaliturus tenellus. Next base: position 264,230,813 of record CM061531.1, read on the forward strand.
TGTAGCTGGAACCGATTTTTAAGGTTGTCCTTGAATAATCTGTCTTTACAAAACTTTTAAGGGGAATTCATGATGTGGATGAGTTCTAACGCCAGGGTTTCCACACTTGTCTGATTTAGATTACCCCACAATAGTTTTGAAATTATATTCAGACTTACAATCAGACCGTACACAATACTTTCCCTTAGTAATTTTCTTGTGGAAGACCCATGAAGACACCGCCTTGTCTGAGAAGAGGACCAAAGTCTTAAAGACTCTTTAAAGTGTGGATAAATGTTCAACTTCTGTCTTCTCTGCGCCTGCACCAAAGAGCGCCAGAGTCTGCAGACGGACTAACCGCTATTTTGAAACGGGTGACTAACCGAATGATTTCCGCCCGAATGGTCGAATCACTGACCCGACGCGACGCTGGATGCAGATGACATCGCCACGCCCGATGGTGCACCGTTGATAGTTCGTGTACGACTACTAACTAAAATGAAAACTCTCACATTTCATAAGCGATCGACTACGATTCAATGGATCATTATTGCCGGCAATGTTCGGGGGACAGAGTTCACAATAATTTTGGAGTAAGCTGGCTTATCCTTAAAAATCAAAAGTGATTTTCTTCATACGAATGTTGTGTAAAAGAATTTTTAGGGAGTGAAGGGAGTTTTGAACCATTGATGTGGTCTAAAAGGGGTTAATTAAAGGAAAATTAAAGGATTATTAAAGGAATTAAAGGAAAATTAGTTAGGGGGAAATTAAAGGATTAAATTCCCTCTGAGAGGTTTACTTTACGATAGCTCCCTACCCCTCTAGCTGATGGTATTGATATCAATACAACTTATATAGATGGAGGCATTCGCGTCTTCTACTGCTATACATTGGGTAAACACGATGTAAGCCTATTCGGTGGATAACGATTTGGCAACGTTTAACATCAATTCACATCCCTTTTAAGTAAATAATGCTACACGAGAAAATTTTCGTGTAGAACAACTGGATTAACAAATTGCTATAGAGGCAGAAACACGTACGTTTACAAATTGGGACATAGGATCGCGAAGGTCAAAATTACTCTTTTATGTATACAAGTTGCAAAACAAAACTACTAGTTTCGCAACCAGCCTTGGTCCAGCCGTCATCACCCACTCACTGTCCGCCGATAATCCCAGATGAATGATTTGATAAGTCACCAGGGCTGCCAATTTTGTCCAAACGCGAGCGCCGGCTGTCACGACTCGCTCCCTTATTCAAATGACAGCCTCGCCGGTGGCGCCTGGGCCTCGCGAGCAGTGTTGCCATTAATGGGTATTTTCTGCTCAATTAGGGATTTTTTTTGGCCCTGGGAAAGTTTTGAGGATTGGCCCTGATGGGAGATTTTTGGCAGATTTTCTAGGCTCGAATCTGTCGGCGATTTGGCTTTTATGGGAGGATTGGCAATTCCCAAGATCGGAGGGGTTGTCTTTTTTTAGAATTTTTTGAAAATCTATACTTATTTAACTACGCTAAGGGTTTTTTTTGTGTTGACAACTCCTCTTAACATTTTCAACCGTTATTCAAGTTTTTTGTGTCGTTGGATAGGGCTTGGTCTGCAGTTGTTTCCGCCAAAAAATGATGAAAATCGGACATAAAAATAAGGACGCTATACACAAATTAAATTTGAAATTTTCCCATTAGAATAACATTGAATTTGGGTTGAACATTTTAAACATTTGTCGGCTCTAAATAGTTTTTTTTTGATTACTGATATTCACAATATTGGATTGGTTGGATGTTGTTGAATTAGAACTAAATATTACCCTTGTAATGTATTAAAATAAATTGCTCGATTTCGAGCAACAAGGAGACTATAATTGCTCTAATTTTGTATTTGGAAAGTTTTTGACATTGAAGTCATTTGTACGCCTAATTTTGTCGTTGAATTGATTGGGTATTTTAAATGTATGGTATTTATAAGTCAAATTAGTGGTCTGGTCATATTAAATATTTACGATATGCCGAATGGGGAATTTATAGAGATTTCAGAGTGTTTAGAGAATTACTGGCGAGTTTTCACGAAAAGTTGAAAAATTTGTAAGGTTTTATTTAAAAATTGGGAAATTTCCATAGATTTGGTTTTGACGAAATTACTTGACTTATTAAAAAAATTGGGAAAAAAATTGTCAATTTCCATGATAAATTAATTTAGTAAAAAATAATTTTCTTTGGGAAGTTAAAATTTACTAAGAGCTAAGTGGCTTTAATTGTGTTTTCGAGGAGGCTTCTGCCTCATGAGGCAACAAGCAAGGCTGCGTCAATAGTCCAGCTGCTGGCATCAACGTCAGGGGCCTACGCGTCCGTCACCTACTCACCAACAAATCAACAGTTTCTTCACGCCGAGATTAGCATTCGAAGTGGTCACAAATTTGCCTAAAGAAAAGGGGGGACCGGGTGAGGTGCAAGGTGCTTCTTTTGGAAGATTCTTTTGTCTTTGTGTTAATTTTGTTAATCTCTAAACAATTCTCAACATTAAAGCTTTTATAGTAATAACTACGGGCGAACAAATTTTAGGAAACTAATGATGGGAAATAAGAAAGTGAAATTGGATTGACAGAAATAGTTGTTTAAAACCAAAATAATTAATTGTAGGCTAAAACACTAAAAAATCTAGACCACTCAAGCAAGAAACTAGAGAAAATTGGAAATTAAAATAGACATTAGAGGTACACCTAACACAATTGACAATTATCAGTAAAAATTTAAAATTTAGGCATGATTAATGACGTACGGTACTACTTGTTAAACACGTTTAAGTTAAAATGTAGGTACAAGGTTTCTATTTCGGATTAAAAATTAAAATAAATTGCTCGATTTCGAGCAACAAGGAGACTATAATTGCTCTAATTTTGTATTTGGAAAGTTTTTGACATTGAAGTCATTTGTACGCCTAATTTTGTCGTTGAATTGATTGGGTATTTTAAATGTATGGTATTTATAAGTCAAATTAGTGGTCTGGTCATATTAAATATTTACGATATGCCGAATGGGGAATTTATAGAGATTTCAGAGTGTTTAGAGAATTACTGGCGAGTTTTCACGAAAAGTTGAAAAATTTGTAAGGTTTTATTTAAAAATTGGGAAATTTCCATAGATTTGGTTTTGACGAAATTACTTGACTTATTAAAAAAATTGGGAAAAAAATTGTCAATTTCCATGATAAATTAATTTAGTAAAAAATAATTTTCTTTGGGAAGTTAAAATTTACTAAGAGCTAAGTGGCTTTAATTGTGTTTTCGAGGAGGCTTCTGCCTCATGAGGCAACAAGCAAGGCTGCGTCAATAGTCCAGCTGCTGGCATCAACGTCAGGGGCCTACGCGTCCGTCACCTACTCACCAACAAATCAACAGTTTCTTCACGCCGAGATTAGCATTCGAAGTGGTCACAAATTTGCCTAAAGAAAAGGGGGGACCGGGTGAGGTGCAAGGTGCTTCTTTTGGAAGATTCTTTTGTCTTTGTGTTAATTTTGTTAATCTCTAAACAATTCTCAACATTAAAGCTTTTATAGTAATAACTACGGGCGAACAAATTTTAGGAAACTAATGATGGGAAATAAGAAAGTGAAATTGGATTGACAGAAATAGTTGTTTAAAACCAAAATAATTAATTGTAGGCTAAAACACTAAAAAATCTAGACCACTCAAGCAAGAAACTAGAGAAAATTGGAAATTAAAATAGACATTAGAGGTAAACACAATTGACAATTATCAGTAAAAATTTAAAATTTAGGCATGATTAATGACGTACGGTACTACTTGTTAAACACGTTTAAGTTAAAATGTAGGTACAAGGTTTCTATTTCGGATTTAAAGTATGCCTATATCCCGTAACACCCGTACTGATGAGTCTACTTTCTGGCTTATCTGAGAGGCTTGGTGATCTTCCTCGGCGTGAACATAAATGGTCATCTGTCAACCACGCTGCCCATTGCAGCGACTTCTACGACGCAGCCTACGCCAATCCTTGGGCCCACCGCTCCGCCCAAACTCGCCTACAAACACCTGTGGCGCTGCGATCTGGGTTAATAAATTAATGTGCGATCCAGAAACCCCACGCAGCCCTACTACACCCATTAGAAATTGTTTCTGAACATCAGGTAGCCTTGTTTTTGTCAAGTGGCTATCTACAACCTCTCCACCGAGGATAAGCGTAGGGTAGCCCAGTAGGCAGAGTGAGTAGGAGAGTTGCTGCGCTCAGCCTCAGCCAACGCTTTCGTGGAAAACTTGTTGACTTAAAGGGTCAAAAATTAGAATCGAGTAAGAAAGCCACAATACAAAGAGAAAGGAAGCCACAAGGAAGCCACTGGAAAAACCTTTAGACATATCAGTATAAAAAAAAACTAACTTTCTACTGTTGATTTTGGTTTAGAAGAAGAATGAAGAAATCAGACCCTATAAAGTGTGAATAAATAATACTGTTATCCTATAATCGTGGCAGTCATACATAGGCAGTATCGTGTGGGGAGGGGCTTTGATACATACCAATGGAAGTACTACTAACAATTGCAATTGATCACTACGTCTATATATGGAAAACCCCAAAGCCCATCACTTCTATATGTATCTAGTATCTGCTGACATGAGATACAATCCAGAAAAGGTGTTGCCTAATTTAATTTACGTTAGGAAAGCCGTAACAATCCACCATGGTTAATGACATGTCTTCAACTGTATGACATTGACATTTGCGAAATTAATTGACAGACCATTGCTGGAGACACCTGTTGCCATTCTGTCCCTTTAGGCAAAATCCCGGAATAGAAGGGATTAATCATGGGATTAATATGGACTGCCTGACACTCAAATGAGGTATATCTCATTAAATTACTTCCTTGAAGTGAACATCATACAAAGACCACGTGTAGGGAAGGCCATTGGACCACTGCAATCGATTTAATTGACTTTTCTGCTCCGAGAATCGGCAATGCATTCCCAAATATATCCGTGTGAAGGCGGTTGCTCCACTCGGCGAGCCAAGACGCTGCAATCCCGGCTGATAAGCGACAGATAAGTACAACAATCACGTTATCAACAAATACAACTCATGAGTCTAATTGTCTCTCGCAACTTAGCTGTTATCTATTACGGGTTTACAACGCATTTTAAAATTAGTATTGACATTTTATTGTTCAAAATACTGATGCTTCGTATCTCCATCCACAGATTCTTCTTCGTAAACTATTGCATTTAATGGGTAGTTATTCCATCTGCGAGATTGTATGTGTAAAAAGATGCAAACGATTCAAGAACGCTCATCAATCAATTCGTTCCGAGAAATTGGAGACTTGAAGGTCAGAAAATAAGTCTATATCATCCAGGAAAGAATAACTGAAAGGGGATCGATTGCGACGAACAAGAAAAACCAAAACTCCCAACAGAGGAGTTCTAATCCAGTTTATTTAAAGTAAACATTTTTTTTCATGGAAAAAATATATAGGCCTACTAATGATCAAATACAACCAAAATCTGCACAGAATGATCGCGTTATCAGTGAAAATTCCAAAATTACAGCTAATCACTATTTTTTCGTCTCAAGCCTGACGCTGGAAAGATGAAAAATGGCATTTGGAGATCTGCTTTAACTTTTCATAGACATGGTCAACTGTCTCTCTAAACCACTTTTGCACAGTATTACACATTTAAAGACAGAGATGCAAATTACCTTAAAAGAAGAGAAATAATATCAACACTACTTGTAACTGTTAACATTTAGTTTTAAATTGAAGCAAAAATTTTGAGATACGCCTTTGTAATACAGTTTATATTAACTAGTTGAATATTCAGCGTATCAAATTCAATGATGTATGAAGAAGTAACTACAACTTCAATGATGGGTGAAAGAAGCAATAATACAATATAGGAATCCTTCTTCGACACAGTCAAGCGAAGCGATTTAGATTGAGAGCATAATACAGAAACCACCGAATCATGCAGAATGATGCTGACTGAAGAAGCACTCTTGTTCTTCGCGGGAGGATCGGGTCGCTCTAATGAAGACATCCGGCTGCGAACATGTCTGCTTTGCCGCTTTAGTGTGGGGAAACTGCCATTAATTGGCTCCATTCAATTGGAAACTAATTTATCGCTTCGACACAGCAGTAACTCTAGACTAGAGGAAATTAGCAGGACTTCTTTCCTGTACCGGATTCCCGTTCCGACGACACCATATGTGGGGTTTTGTGGGGTTTTAAACTAAAAATAAAAAAAATAAGTTTCCTTCGATGAGTGGACCAGCCAGAATTAGAAGGGATCTGGCAAACCAAAAGTTATTTGTTGAATTGAAATACAAAAAAAAATTAATAATACATTAAAATATGGAAACAATTACAACATTGCAACACTGAAGGATTATAATTAAGTTTAATTTTCAAAACAAAGTTTTAGGTAAGACCTATGTAGCACCAACCTTTTCTTTACACATTCTTCAATGGGTATGAGTCCGTTTTGTATTATTTTTCATGTTCTTCTATATAGATAAAGTCCTTGTCATAATTCTTGAAATATTCACTCACTTTTTCCTCAAGTACAATTACAATTAAAATTATTTTTTGTTTCCATATTAAATATTGTCTTGCTTCTAACTTGGTTTTTTGAACAATTAGATTTGAATTAAATAAAAACATGTGAAAAAATAAAAACATATGATTGAAACATTTTAATTGAATTATGAATACAGGGTGGAGATAACTTTATTGAGAATCAATATATATATATATATATGAAATGAAAGAAAGAAAATAAAGAATGAGAGGGGGAAAAATATTATAAGATAAAGCAAGGGATTAAAAAGAGAAGATGATTGGGAATAATTGGGGGAAATTAGTGTGATGGGCCTTGTCTAGTTTGAACCAAACATACTCCCGGCCTTGAAGTATCCTTACTTCAACAATCATTCAATTGGCAACTTGCACAACTTCACGACGGGGCGGCGAAAGGAGTTATTTGGTGTTCGGACTTCAGCCACTCGTACAACTCCATCTTTTCCAGGGAATACTTGAGTCACTCTGGGGAGGGGCCACTGTAGAGTTGGTGTTTGTGACTGTATGAGTACTGAGTCCCCTACGTTTAGGTTCTTCGTTGCAGTTGTCCATTTTGGCCGTTGTTGCAGCGTATGAAAGTATTCGACGGTCCACCTTTTCCAGATGTTTTGGAATAACGCCTGAGCTGCTTGCCAATGGTGTAAACGATTAATAGGAACATCAGACAAGTCATTTTCAGGAAGCGAGACAAGAGGAGCGCCGGTTAAAAAATGTCCTGGCGTAAGTGCTGCCAGATCGGATGGATCAGCGGAGAGTGGTGTCAACGGTCTTGAGTTAAGCATGGCTTCCACTCGAGTAGTGAGAGTAGTAAACTCAGGGTAAGTAAGTATTGTCGAAAAAATGACTCGTAATAAATGGTGTTTAGCTCTTTTGATAGCCGATTCCCATAAGCCCCCTTGATGAGGTGAAGCAGGTGGATTAAAATGAAATTTGATTCCCTGTTCTGAAGCGAACTTGTTGATGGATGCACGATTTTCTTTAGTCTTGAGATTCTTAATAATTCTTTGCAGTTCAAGATTAGCTCCGATGAAATTTGAACCACAGTCGGAATAGATATGGTTACATTGTCCTCGCCGAGAGATGAATCTAGTTAATGCAGCGATAAAAGCAGGAGTTGATAGATCATGAACTACTTCGATATGGACGGCTTTAGTCACCATACATATAAAAATGCAAATATAAACTTTGATGTTTTTAATGAATCGTAAGTTTGTGATCTTGGTGTTAAATGGACCTCCATAATCAATTCCAGTTGACGAGAATGGTTTAGCAGGAGTGATGCGACAGGGAGGAAGATCACCCATTAAAGGCGTCGATGATTGTGGGCGAAGCTTGAAGCACCTAATGCATTTAAAAATGCGGGATCTGATCACGTTCCGGACACATAGAATCCAAACTTGTCTTGATAACAATGATTGAATGAATTGAGGGCCAGCATGAAGGTAGTGAATATGGTAATAGTCAATTAGTATATTAACGACATGATGGTGCTTTGGTAAAACTACTGGATGACGAGTGTCATAGGAAACAGGTGCTCGATTAATACGTCCACCGACACGTATTAAATTGTCTGAGTCAATGAAAGGTGTTAAGCGTATTAGACGTTTAGAGCAAGGTTTATCTTGAGACAAAAGTTGAAACTCGTCATACATGGTATATTGTTGGACGAGATAAAATATCTTGTTGCGTGAATTTGTCAATTCTGGAGCAGTTAAACAACCAGAATGGTGGGTCATGTTGCGACAGTTATTTATAAATCTTAGCACATATGACATAACTCGAACAAGAGTCATCCATGATGAAAACTTTGTTAAAATAGGTAGTTCAGGTTTGTGAACCGTTACCAAAACTGGCAAAGGGTCTGACTTTATTTCATGAGATGAGTCCAAAGTGATGGGATTGAAGTTAGAAGTTGGCCAGTGTGACGCAGGCAAGGAAAGCCAACTTGGGCCGTGCCACCAGACGTTGTGATTGACAAGAGTTGAGAGACGGATTCCACGAGATGCACAATCAACTGGATTGTGTTCTGAATGTATATGTTTCCACATTTCAGTAGGTACTAGATCTTGAATCTGAGAAACACGATTTGCTACAAACGTCTTTAATCGGTAAGGCGGAGTTTGTATCCATGTTAACGCTATAGTTGAGTCACACCATAAGTGGGTGTTCTGTGAATTAAACGTGGAAAATAAGGATTGAATGTGTGCAATCAATTGAGCTAGTAGAAAAGCTGCACATAATTCCAGTCTTGGAATTGTGACCCGTTTTAAAGGAGCAACTCGACTTTTAGCCATGAGTAAGTTTACAGACACTGATTCGTCTGGGAATTCGCATCGTATGTACGTAACGGCAGCATATCCCAATTCCGATGCATCGCAAAATCCATGTAATTCCATTTTGCAAGTCGACGATAGGTTTAGAGAACGATTTATTGATACTTGTGGTAAAAATTGAGTTTCATCAGTAAATGATTTCCATTGAGTACGAAGATCGGTTGGAAGTGGAGAGTCCCAAGACAGGCCTTTCGTCCACAGAAGCTGCATAAAACATTTGGCCATCATGATGAATGGGACTAAGAATCCACATGGATCATAAATCTGAGCTATCGTGCTGAGTACAGTACGTTTGGTAGGAGGTTTGAATGAAGTTGGAGTCTGAAAATTGTATGAGAATGAATCATTTTCTGGAGACCATTGAAGCCCTAAAACTGAAAATTGGGGTGTTTCTGAGTTTTGCAAAAACTTAGGTGTTTCTAGATGTGTGTCAGGTAAGTTATTTAGGAGTTTAGGAGAGTTAGAAACCCATTTTCTCAGTTCAAAGCAGCCACGATTTAACAAAGAGATAAGTTGGGACTGAAGTGTTAATGCTTCATCTTCAGTGTCAGCTCCAGTGATAATATCATCTACATATGTATGGTTACGCAATACATTAGCTGCCTGTGGAAATTCATTACCGTGGTCATCAGCTAGCTGGTGCAAAGTTCTAATTGCTAAATAAGGAGAACTGTTCATTCCATAAGTCACTGTATTTAGTTGGAAAACAGAAGGGGATTGATTTGTGTTAGATCTCCACAAAATTAGTTGGAAATTACGATCTTCTGGATGAATAGTAATTTGACGATACATTTGTCTAATGTCGCAACAAAAGACAACATTGTGGCGACGGAATTGTAAGAGCAGGTCGCAAATGTTGTTCTGCAACTTGGGGCCAGTCATAAGTATATCATTGAGGGATAAGCCAGAACTTGTTTTACAACTGGCGTCGAAAACAGTACGCAGTTTGGTGGTACTGCTACTTTCTTTAATCACTCCGTGATGGGGAAGAAAGTATTGAGGTTGACTGGGATCTAGGTGTGATAGCTTAGACATGTGTCCTAGATTTACGTATTCGTTCATAAAATCATGATAAAGTTGAGAAAAGTTATTATTAGAGTGAAACTTACGTTCCATAGCAAAGAGCCGTGTCTCAGCAGCACGTTTAGATTCACCAAGACAAGAGTAAGATTCTTTAAAGGGAAGCCTTACAATGTAGCGGCCAGTTTCATCACGTGAATGAGTTGAAGAGAAGTGATTGTCACAAAGAGTTTCTTCATTCGAGAAAGTACGTTTAGAAGGGACTTCTTCCAGAGTCCAGAACTTCTGAATTGCAGAGTGTAAATCATTGTCATTCATAGCATGGAGACATACATTGAGGGTTGATATAGGGTTTCCAGTGGCATGGTTGACTGGAGGTATGCACGGAGCAGTGCCCATAAGTACATAACCAAAGTGAGTTCCCAAAGCAGTGGGTAAATTAGGACCAAGTGAAAACTGATTCTGAGTGAGAAGATGAGGAAAGATAGCACTTCCAATAACTAAGTCAATGCGACTTGGGACGTGAAAGGTAGGGTCAGCGAGTTCATAAGAACGAGTAAGTTGTAAAACTTCTGAAGAGATGGGTGAGCGAGGAAGATCGATTGTCAATCGATCGAGAATTAGCGCAGGCTGAGCTTCGATTACAGTATTCCCAGACAAAGTTTTAAGATCAATGAAAATCTGTCCTTTATTTTTAGTGACATGTTGGTCGATTCCGGAGAGTTGAACTGTTGACTTAGTTCGTTTCAAATTCAAAATCATAGCAGCACGTTCGGTAATTAAATTGCACATACTGCCAGAATCAATGAGAGCTCTAAATACATGTGGTTCACCACTTGACGATGTGATTTGCACTAGTAATGTACCTAGCAATACGGTAGTGTTTGACTTTGATTGATTGTTTGAAACTAAGGACACAGATGTGTTTGGTGTGGACTGAGCAGCCTTAGTTGAGGGGTTGTGTGTTTGTTTTGTTACATTCGATGGTGGAAGAACAACTTGATCTGTCTTATCATGGTCAAAATGTAACAAAGTGTGATGCCATTGGTTACCACATTTTTTACATGAAGACTTAGACTTACATGCTTTGGTAGAGTGTAATCCAAGACACGAAACACATCGTTGCAATTGTTTCACTAGTTTAAATCGTTCGTTTGGCAACTGAGCTAGAAATGAGGAGCACACGTATACTTTGTGACCCAACTGGTTACATACAAAGCAAGGAACAGACTGTGTGAAATTACTGCTATTACGTGAAGATTGTGTGACTGTCATAGCGACATTTTTCTTGACCGAAACTTGTTGGTTAGATACTTTAGTGTTATTAAGCTTATTTTGATCAGTAGTAAACCGCATTTTTTGGGATAGCATAGCATCTTCCAAATTATTGCACTCTTTAGTGAGAAATGAAATTATTTGCTGTGATGTAGGTAGCGAATGGTCGGAAACATCCGTAGGGTTGCGAACGGATTCGAGTTTCTGGCTAAGTCTGAGATCCAATTTTCTCAGTAATACTACGGAAAGTAAGAGATTTGAGTTTTGGATGTCATAATTTAAAGCTTGAAGAGCTTGAGTATTTTCGTTGAAACTGTTGACAAATTGTCTAACCCCGTTGATGTTTGACGCAGACACATTAGGAAGATCTAATAGTTGATTGATATGTAAAAGTTGGACTCGCCTTTTATTATGATACCTTTCGCGTAGTAGGTTGTACGCGATGATGTAGTTATCAGAGGTGATACTGAGACTGCGTACGAGGTTTAGAGGTTCGTTCTCAAGCAAGCCTAATAGGTACTGGAAACGTACAACGTTTGAAAGGGCATTGTTATTATGTATGGTCGTATCATAAAGGTTAATGAATGACGACCAAGTGGCAAGATCACCGTTGAATTTGGGCAAGTTAATTTTTGGTAACCTGACTTGTCCATCAATCAATGTGGATTTGTTAGAAACTTCACTAAGTTCCTCGCGATCAGTTGAAGAATCGTTCGCTGAAATCAAAGACTCGATATAACTAGAAATATGAATGTAAAGTTCATGTATTTCATTTTTGTCGGAGATTAGTGGCTCAATATCAATTGTTTGGTCCGAAATACCATGCAGAATACGTTTAAAGTTACCTTCAAAATCATGTTTTTCCGTGTTTGCTTCTGAGAGGTAAGCACTCAAGGTCTTTTCCTGTATTTTGGTTAAAGGAGTAGCCTGTTCAATGATGTCATCGACTGATTTTTTAATGGAAATTAGTCGTGCTTTGGTGACAGACGTTAAACGTTGGTAGGTTTCTATGCGAAATTCCGCTGTTTTAGGTGGCGCCATGATTAAGTCTTGAATCTTATGGGTAATGAGCAGTTAGGAGTATGATGTGTGAGCTAGACAAAGGCCAGACACGTAAACACATAAAAGAGGAGCATAAAAGATGAGTGGCATATTAAGTGAAAAAGTAGGACATAATTAATGGGTTTGGGAAAGTACATAGTTATTGAGGTAAGGTTGGTAAGACAACATAACATGAGAGGGTTGGTAAAATAACATGAGAGAAATAGCCATGGGACTGAAATTAACATACGGCTCGATCAGGACCAAAAAACTTTATGTGGGGTTTTGTGGGGTTTTAAACTAAAAATAAAAAAAATAAGTTTCCTTCGATGAGTGGACCAGCCAGAATTAGAAGGGATCTGGCAAACCAAAAGTTATTTGTTGAATTGAAATACAAAAAAAAAATTAATAATACATTAAAATATGGAAACAATTACAACATTGCAACACTGAAGGATTATAATTAAGTTTAATTTTCAAAACAAAGTTTTAGGTAAGACCTATGTAGCACCAACCTTTTCTTTACACATTCTTCAATGGGTATGAGTCCGTTTTGTATTATTTTTCATGTTCTTCTATATAGATAAAGTCCTTGTCATAATTCTTGAAATATTCACTCACTTTTTCCTCAAGTACAATTACAATTAAAATTATTTTTTGTTTCCATATTAAATATTGTCTTGCTTCTAACTTGGTTTTTTGAACAATTAGATTTGAATTAAATAAAAACATGTGAAAAAATAAAAACATATGATTGAAACATTTTAATTGAATTATGAATACAGGGTGGAGATAACTTTATTGAGAATCAATATATATATATATATGAAATGAAAGAAAGAAAATAAAGAATGAGAGGGGGAAAAATATTATAAGATAAAGCAAGGGATTAAAAAGAGAAGATGATTGGGAATAATTGGGGGAAATTAGTGTGATGGGCCTTGTCTAGTTTGAACCAAACACCATACAAGCCTTCTGTGGCGTGATTCATTAAAGGTAGGAATTTTTATGGTAGCGACGAATGCCTTGCAAAACAAATAAATTTATACAAAAATTTAGAGCATTTGGAAACAAAACAACATATTTCAAAGCATTATGAGTAGCACATGATTATTTTATTATGATTATTTTGTTTATAGAATTGCCACTTACGTTAGTTACAACATTGTGAAAAAACAAAACCATCATGTAGTTGAAAATAAAAAACAGTAATCTGTACACCACCACAACTGCCTTTTTTGCTTTATCAAAAGATGTCATTGGGTTGCACTTTTAAGAGTAATTTAAAATCCGCTCTTTCATTTTGAAACGCAGTACACTCGAAACGAAATCTCTGAAAGATTTAAAGGGAATGGAATACAGTAGCTAAATTCCTTTAACAACAAAACATCAACAAATGCGCTGATAAAGTCTGGGCATAAATAACTATAGGCAGTGGAACTAACATTTCACATTGATTAGCGACCTAAATGTTGTCCTAGTGTGGTGGCTCCCAGTATGGGGCGCCGACAGAGGAATCTGTCACGTAAATCAACCCAACCCGGGCCTAATGTGAGCCACCAATTAAACGGCATCCTTGGCTCGGCGTTAATTGCGAGTTCCAGTCAAGGCGTTTTCGTCAACTATCTGTGTTCTACATCACCGCAGTTTAAGGAATGTTCTATGTGTTGTGAAATTCAGACTGACCTAATCGAGAAGGAAATATGCGCGATTAGTTGATACAGAGTTACAGGTATATCCGACCATATGGCAAGTTATTATATCGAATGGAGGGTTGGATAGTTTAACTATATAGCTCTACTTCGTACGATCAAGACAATGAAGAGAGTGAGACACGCTAAAGGGTATTTCGAATCGGCTCTTTAAATGTTAAATAGTTCCATTTGAAAAGTATTTGATATTTAACAGACTGAGACTGAGGTATTCTGACATAACTGGCTGTAAATTCTGCACTTTAATCGCCTTTGTCCTATGATATTGATGTTCTGTTAGAGACATCGGGAACTATCACAATCCGAACAAAAATATACCACCAACATAATATAAGCCACCATATATATATAGAATCACATTCTAGTGGAGTGGTCTTGAAGAGTTGAGCTTCTGAAAAAATTTGACCGCAAATTAAAAGCAAATTTCAAAACCTGAGTTCCAAAGTCCGTGCCAGCGGCCGCGCTCGCCCACTACTGCAGGGTCACGCCCCGGCGCGGCGCGGCGCGGAACTTGGGCACCGTTAGTGTTTGGTAGGTACTGCACGGGGATCCGAGGTGCCGCGTGACTGGCAACACAAATCTGCCCGTCATGCTGATACAGTATAGGTCTATTGGCGGGGGTTTTGCTGTTATACATGAAGAAGTTGGGTGGGAGGGGGGGGTCTCTTCACGGTGCTATAGTTGAGGGAAAGAAGAGAGAAACATATTGATTAAGAGAGACATAGTGATTGGAAGCGCAGTCACAAGCGGCAAGTTATTATATATTAAATTAGGCTTTATTATGTTTTCACATTCCATTGTGTATATTCTCAAGCAGCAGGAGACTGATCCTAACATTGCAAAGTTTTCTTAGAGGGTGAGAGTTTCATGTCATTTATGTGATAAAGAGAGTCCAAATACAGTAATTTTATGTAAGCCGACGCAATTTCTTGAACCACCCAAGGCCTCTGTTCACAATGGGAAAAATCACGTTTAGTGTGAAATAGAAGCGGTGTTGTTGTCTTGAAAAGTCGCGGGATGGATTCATTACAAACTAGCCAAGACTTAGCGATCGTTTATTAGATTTGACTTTAAAATGTAGCCTATCAAAGTTTTTCGCTAACCTACAACTACATAAAAAGAGATCTGCGTGACAACAACAAGCAATCACGTACTTCAAACTTGTGTTTATTTCCAGAAACAAATAACAGTACTGCAGTAGGCAAGGCATTGGCCACGGTTCCGCTTGGCATTTGTGTAACTCGCAGAGAGATTCGCCGATAGCAGCTCCACCGTTCCGCCGGTACATCCCGACTACCACGAGGAGGCAGCGCGGGGCGTGACCGCGCCGGGTGACGGCCTAATTACACGTGGTGGTTCAACTGACCAACTCCCCATTATACCGGTGCAAGGACACGATCAAGCATGTGTGGTTCGAAACGAAAAATCCTGCTACTAAATCGTTGGTAACTTCATCGTAAAAGGTTAGGCATATCTAGCTTGAATGTGGCAGAGAGTACAAATTATTTTTTACAGAAGGGACAGTTTCTCCAAGACAACAATGGTGTCCGAGGTCATTGAAGGTTAGGATGACCAATGGAAATACGAAACTAAGCCAGCGGCGAAAAGGAATGCTTGTTGTTTTATGGCTCTCAAAATTCCCACCCACAAAGAGAAATTAGTTGATGCGAGACGATTATTTAACGCTTCCCTAAGCTACATCCAAACCCAAAACAACATTCAATGACTGGATTGCTCGGATCTTTTAATAAGTGTGTCATCAAATATGGACAAGGCTACACAGTAAGCTGTACTGAATGAGTACTTATGACAGAGATAACAATACGAATTCTTTTCTTTTGTACAACAATTGTACACTAAAACTCTCCGGAGTCAATACTTGATCGATACTTCGATCTCAGGCGTACTTGGAACAAGTGCTGAACTGACTCAGATTCAGCCGACTCTGGAGACCCGTTGATGGAAGTTCAATTTCCTCCTGGAATGAACACAAAGTTCGCTTTATCTACATGACAAAATATGTATTTGAAAGTCGTGGAAGATTGTCTGTACTTCCGTTTATGATCTGAGGGACTCCCACGCCAACCACACCGAGAGCTACTTTTACCACTATGACATTTCAGTAGGTTTGGACGTCTCCAAAGGCAGCTTTACCTTGGCCCGCTTCGCCTGTATCGCACGGTGCTCATGGCTCCGCTCCAGCGGCACACTCTCCAACCTCTGGTGTCCCTCCCTCACAAGGCTCTCCGTGACACTCCGCTCCTCGCCCCTGGTCAGCGTCGTCGTCTTCCGCACCACCCTCGTTGTCACACTCCGCACGCCCCCCGGTCGCCGCGCGGAGTGCCGCGACTCCTCCGCGCTCCCATGGTAGTCCGTCGACAGGTGCCTCCTCGTGTACACCGCCTCCATGGACCGCACGTGGTCGTCCTCGGTACGGCCCTCGACGAACAGCCGGCCCGGAGACACCCCCCGGCCCTCCCGCGTCGAGGTGGAGGTCTTCACAAACTTATACAGCGACATCGTTCAGCCGCTCACGTCACTAGTTACGTACAGCTAGCCGCCTGGAAGACCACTGGGTTAGCGGATACCCGACGTGACGCCGTCGTGGATTCGGTTGTGCTACTTGAGTTGGTTAGGATGCGATTAGTGTTCGATTGTTAAGGGTTTAGTTTTAAAGATTACTAGGTACTCGAGTATCAAGTTTAAATCGAAACATGTCGGGAAGACAATCAAACAAAATGAAGGCCGATAAACCCAGACCTACAAGTTGTTTGTAAAAAAAAGACAAGTGGACACGAGCCATCAAAAAAATTTTATGTGGGAGTACATATTTTTTTAACCGATAAAACTAAGAAGACATTACAAAAGGACTTTAATGACGTTTTCACGATTTCAAAACGCTACACGTTGTGGAAAGATTCATTTCAACAATAACAAAGAAAATATGCAAAGGCACGATCCTGATGACAAGTAGGGACTAAATATAGGAATGAATGAATTCCAGCCGGTTGAACGGCTGACGTGGGATGAAGCAACAGCAGGAGGATGGGGTCACATGACAGAAGAGAGGATTGCGAAAACATTGTTAGAAGCGAAATTGGACGATTGTTGTTTTCTTACAATCGGAAAAGTCATAGGTGTAGAGTGTTTTCCTAAAATAAGTCGTCTTGAAAAATGTCATAGTTCAACAAAAATTGCAGCTATGAAAAAGACGATTATAGTTCGTGCTCTCAAAACAGCAATTATTTCCAAATAGCACACAGTAACTGTTCTAGTATCTAATTGGCCTGCTATACTTCGAAGTTGCCCATTAGGCCATTATGAATTGTGATACAGCCTTTTGTCCAGAGGCCTCGCCCCATTTCTCTTTTTGGTCTGATGGACGTTCAGTTTGGCCATGAAAATTCCGAAATCCAAATTGGCTTATGCCATAGGCATTGAGAAGAATAACCGTGGAATTGATGTCTCCGTGAGATGATGACTGACATGATTGATTGATTACTTGTAAACCAAACATTTCACAGACAAAACTTTTTAACTTTTTATTGGATTAATTAATTCATCATCAATCCATTTAATAAAGTATTGTCATGAATACATGGGAGTTAAAACAATAGATTATGCAATATTAACAGTTATAAGAGCTATGGCAACGATCAAAAGCGATAATATCACAACCATTCAAATATTTCAAGTGTATTTTTCATTGGAGACCTCGTAAGACAGGACCGACAAATGATCGATTTTGAACGCCTGCACGCATCGTAGAAGATAATTGTAAGAAATTGCATCGAATGTACACAGAAAGGTTCCATTGTTGTTGGGGAATGAATAGCTCCTACTTTGCAAAGGATTTTAATCACAGTAAATTAGGGTAATCCTACTTATACCTCATTCATCACGAATTACCGGTAATGGCATGCAAACGAATTATGTGACCCGCACACTAAGCCAGCAATAACATAATTAAGTATTATTAAAGCTGGGGCAGCAATTACAAGATAATTGTTTTAGAGCAGGTGTTTACATTCTAGCTTTAAAATACAGTTTTATTTTAGCCAGTTAATAATTAACAGTTAACATTATTATTCAGTTCGTAAATATTTCAGTAAGAAATAAGGCGTGTTAATTGAAACTGCGTGTCCCTATATGCGGATTAAATGTATTAGACAGTCATTAACTTTAGTATATAATTTTTTTTAGTTATTAATTTTAATAAACTCAAAATTTGATTGGTTACTGAACGCGCGGCGGTGAAACGCCGAGAAAGTTGTGTTGTAAACCAATACTATAATGTCAAAAATGAAAAAAAAGTAAAAAAAAAAAAACAGAAGTAGCACAAAACGAATCCAAAACGGCGCCCGAACAGACGAACTTCACAAACAACAAACACCAACTAAACGTCAAACAAAAACACCAACAGCTGATCGACCGCCATCTTTCTTCACCGCGCTCTGTGACCGAACTGCGAGGGAAATCCGCGAGCAGCGTTGGCGCGGTGGGGACGAACCAGCAACCAGGTGATACAAGGACGGTACAGTCGCTTCCCCGCGGGCTCTACCTGCCGAGCACGCGACTGTACCATTGTCACCGCGAACCTAACCTCAAATATTACCATGACAATATCGGTAAGTGGGAAACTCTGTGCATTCCGCCGCGCCTAACCCGTGTTGTTTACGAGGTTTATCTTGCTCTGTGGATAATCACGGGCGAGTAGGGCGTCCTAGTCCTGGCGATTTGGCATTACCTCGATATCTTCTTGGGCAAAAATGCTAATGCGCTGCGAAGGCTGAAGCAAACCGCCCAGTCGTCACTCCTACTGTTGTTTTGCTACGGCTGTCACCTTAAAAGGAACATTCCGGAGTATTGGTGTTGGGTATTCTATCACACTGAGGAAGAGGAATTGTTTCGCGTTCTTAAAAGCCTGAAAATGTTGACTTTGCCTTCATAATCATTACTGATAAAAAATCTTTTTGGGCGTCAATAGACAAACCCCGAATTCGATGATGAAATCAAGAGGGTTCAAATGGCTTATCTAGGTGGCAGATGGGTCAAATTCGGAAGAACGCATGAAGATTTGCCAAATGGTATAGACCAAATCGGCTTCAGGCGACTTGAGCTGTTGCTCCAAAGTAATTCAGTGCGTTCTTTGCTACCTTCCTTTACTAAAACTTTCTCACCCAAGGAGCAAGGGGGTAGGGGTTGTCCATTCTGCGCATAGCAAAAATTACAACTAGTTACGTAGAAAAAATATAACTTTCATCATTTCAAAGTTTTAGGGACGTAAATAATGCATAGAAACTCTTCGCCAAAGAGAACTCGCCGATACTCAATAAAACCTGCAAACCAGAACAAAATATACTGGTAGTCTACACAAGAAGTCTACCAGATAATTATTCAATAATCGTTCCCTGACAGCGCGTATATCGCACTTAAAAAGGAAAACCGCGCGGGAAGGTCAATATTTTATCGATTCAGGAAATACGTGACACAACTCCTTAATAAGCGCTAACAGTGGTTTATGAGCTGCCTGTCATTCCGTTTGAAATCGGCGATATAACGAGGTGGCACGACGTACAGTACATATCTTACAAGAGTGTTTCCTTTACTATAGAAGATAGGTAGATAGAAAATTATTAATAATTATTTTGAACAATGTGAATAGATGATAGGTAAATTTTGTCTTTCACAGTCTAGTCAATTTCGAAGCTTTGAGAGATCAACAAAGTATCATCGGAAGATTGGCACAGAAAAAGACCAATAAGGCAATTTGGACATCCAAGTTTTCGTTTCACCTTAGTATTTCAAGTTTATCAATGGGAACTAGATCGCATAGTAATTCACAGAATAAGTTTTGTATATCATAAAAAGATTTGCTAACTGTTGTGAAGACCAGTTTTTGGACAGGCACATGGAAGGATTTATTGGGGGAAATACTTGGTCAGCTTAATCAGCACCATTCTCTATGCCCCTCAAGTTTTGCATTTTTTTCTAAATTTAGTGACTTAACTGGCGAAAAGATATCCTGCATTAATTAATTTACCAATAGCGAGATAAGTTGTTTAACCTTAAATCTACGTAACAACATTAAAAGTAAAATAAACATCTCCCATTTTGTTCATTTGTAATGCACATTATAAAAGTGTCCCATTTAATCCAGATATATGGGTGTAACGCCGAAGACACTCAGTACTGTTTTAAAAATCAACCTCGAAGAGTACGATACTTCCAGATGAGGTGAACTAAAACCGTAATCGGCACTTTTTGGCAAAACCGAAAGAATCACCCATTTATTTTGGCCCCGTTTGTTCCGTAGCTAGCGCTTTTAACAGCCCATTAAAATTCCTAGACTTTTTATCGGTTATCAGCTCCAAGGGGTTGCCGTTATTTCTGATATCGGCTCCGAGAGTGTCGCTGGGTTTCGTCTAGGCCAGACAGTCTGCGGTGACGGCGACAACCACCGCATGGGCACGAGAGACGTGACCGGGACGACAGGAAACTCAACTTCCTCCTCACACATCCTACATGCTAATGCTGACCAATAGCCGCGTCGTGGCGCCTACTTATTGTCATGCTGTCCATACGGGGACAATGAACGGACTGATTTTGTTCTTTAAAATGTGCCAAACACAAAATTCTAATAGCTAGCCTAATTTTATACTACAGAGTAACACACGCCAGACGTGGAGGACGCCTCGTGCTTAACGATTTTTTGTTGAAATTTACAGCATTTCCGTTTTTATCATATTTATTGCCCGATTAAAATGAAGAGTTTCCTCTACATCCAGAGGAATACACCAGAAAACAACATTAGTCGATTTTGCTTTGGCACCGTTGAATCAATAAAAAGGAATTTGACTCATAACCATATTTGATTTTTGTTACAGATCGATTGTAATGTTCAAAATATTTTCGGGTGTGAAGAAAATATTTGAATTTAAATTTCATGGAAGTTACAACAGCCTTGTAATTTATTAATAAAGACTAGAGATCGCCCACTGGTCGAAATTCGACCAAAAATTCAGTTGATCTTGAGCCAATTAATTTTAAAATATTTTATAAACGAAACATCTGGTCTTCCTTATTTGCTAGCATTTGTTATTACAACAGCTATCCTGTGATTTAATCAACTATCCTTCTACCATAAGATTAACATTGAAACTTTGAAAGCCTGTAGGGCGTAGCCCCGTGGGCCAATGTGAATTAAAACGTGATTCTGCTCATCTACAGCACAATACCTTTCTAACGGTATGCGCAGATTTCTCCTACGATGCACACAAGCTGAGAAAAAAGGAGGAAATGAAACATGCTTGCCTATTAATATATAGATAACTAACATAAAATATTTGTTTTCATATTTTTATAGCTTTACTTTTAACGCGGGTTTCTCGAAGTAGTGTAATTCTTGGGCAACAGTTTGTAATACAAGTGAGTGATTATTTTTCTTTAAAAAATATCATTCTTTTGCTAAAGGCCTACCACTTGGAAAAGAACCGCGGCTGGTGGTGTGTTGCGCAGGTAGGACAGTGGTGGGAGAGCCCCCTCTCCCCCCTCCCCGCACAACACGGGCTTCGCCGGCTTCGCGGGTCGCGCCGTCGCGCCGCGCCGCCGACGCGATGTCACTGAAACGGCAGCGCCTTGCCTCATAGTATTTCTCTTAAACTTTTTTTTTAAATGCCAAATTGAAGTAAAATCATAAACACTTTTAACTGGAATGATACGTGTTGTTTTCAACCAGAAATGAAAAACAAGCTTCTAAAACTTTCAAAAATATATTAACACTATAGAGCAGAGAATAGAGACGACTAACGCTTTTGTCTTTTCGATCTTTCCATGTATTTACCGCCTGTACTTTTTGTAGTATAAGAGTAAGAATATTTTTGACTGTTTAGTGTTGTAGTTGCCTATAGGCCTAATTTTCATTTATGGTATAATTTAATTGTACTGTTGAAAGTGGTATTAAGTCTTTGAAATGTAACTGATTGTTGTGCTCTCTCCCACATTTCAAAATATTCTCTTGCTTTAAAACACTCTGTAGCTTGTTTAATGTAGGGGGAGCTTTTTCCACTGTATAGGATTCGTGAATCTTTCTTCTAATTACACATTGTGTAAAATCATCAACAATTATTTTTTTGTTTCGAGTACGTTTTTTCCCTTGAGGAGTACAAAATGTTAAACTGCCTTTTGCGAGGAATTGTTTTCATTCAGCCGCTATTTTCTTTACTAGAGACTCCGAGACACCAGTAGCAGTACTTGTAGCTTCAACAACATTATATTTTAATTTAAATTGTTCTTTTTGTTCTCTAAGATGTGTGTAAACATTAAACACTAATTCGCGAGCCTGGCCACTTAATGGTCGACCCGACGTGCAAGCCGATTTTGACGTAGACGCCATAACGGAGCTTTATACACGGTACAGTAAGTACATCACGGAGCGTTAAAAGCGAAGCGACGACGTGGCAGACAGACCTGTTCACTGGAACGGAGCGCCAACGACTAATCCCCACCACGGCGCCACTCCCTTCCCCGCCACCGCCCCTCCGTGCGCGGGCAACTCCCGAGATCGCGGTTCTGCGCAGGTTCTTTTCTGTCTGGTAGGGCTTTTTTTTTTATATCTCATTTCAAATCTGTTTCCACCGCTCGGCGCGGCGCCGCGGCGGTCACTCATACAAACCAACCCCAAACGACAAAACTACTATACCACCATTTCAACGCATTCTCTTGAGCAAATCGAGAACTAGCAACATTGGCAAGCGACGGCAGCGCTGCCCGACAGACATTCCATGCAGCACAAAGCTTCCTTACTGTCGGTAACGTAGATTCTGCTGGTCGCGGTGCTGTATTTAAACTGTACCACGTCTACTAAGGAACTACAACTAGAGGGCTCTTATATTTCAGAGTGATTTGTCTTAAAAGGGAACTACTCGACACTATTGTGTATTGGGGCTACAATGGAATTTCTCAAAACCCAAAGAAGGGGTTGGTAATTTGTACCTTCCTTATCTATTTCCAATGGTAGATTGGGATTTATACATGTTTTATATTATAACAATTCTACAAATCTACCTTTTGTGAAAGGGTTGAAAACAAATGTTGTATTACTAGTGGGTAACCAGGCATACTAATTTTAAAAGGGGGTTCTAGTTTATTGAAAACTACATGCAGCCCAACCGACTTATGTTAACCCGACAGTTAAATCATTTAACACTGCAGTGCATTTTTTATTGGATCTCTTTCCACATATCCTCTTTTCAGAAATAAATTTTAAAATAGAATTTAGTATGTTGTGTAGACTCTGCAGTAAATGTGAAGTGTTTAATTATGGAATAGCAAAAGATTTAATAAGTTTGAAAATGACATAAAATAAAGCTATGAAAACTAGTTAATCAGAGCTGCACTTGCATCATACAGAATGGTAAATGTATTATTTGTAAATAAAATTTATACTATAGTCGGGAGCAATATTACAGGCGTGTCAAGGTCAAGTCTTTTAATAAGCCAGCTGATTTTTGGTCATTTAACTACATGTTAATTAGCTTGACCTTCACCCGCCTGTTCTATTGCACCCGACTATAGTAATTTAACAATAAAAAGCAACAACAGAATCATTTAACGTATGAAACAACAATACAACGATAAGCCACAACGGGTAACGGAGCTGCACATACGTAAACGGGAACAACAGACATGCGACAAACAGCCGTAGAACTATAACCACACGGTTGTGGTAGATGGTAGTGGTGTTTATAGTTCTACGCAGACAGTACACAGGCAGCCGGCACCAGTTGTGACTTACCCGTACCCTCTGACCACAGACAAGCGTAAAACACACGGGGATGGGTTAGACACTGAGATAAGTGGGATGCATACAGTAAAAAATTAAGTTTGATTATAGCACCAACAAGTGGAAGTAAATATGACCACTTGGAATACACTACACACCAAAGAGTTACCCCTTCAATAACCGCACGCAACAAGACACACAGAACTGTGCGGCTGGTGGTGGTATTGGATTAGAAGGAGCAACTTTTCTATCAACAACAACACTAATGGTTAATAATTTTAAACAATTGGACAAAGTAAATACAATTACCGTAGAGAATAATGATTAATTCTTCAAAGAATGTTAACAAATCTCAAACTCAAAATTTTGTTGGGAAATGCCATTGAAAACTATTTTTAGGTGGAATTGGGTTAAATATGAAAACTTAAAACTATACTTTTCTCTAGATCCTCAATAATGTGTGGTTGACTTAAAATTAAAATTTCTTCCATACATATATCAGAAAATATATATTGGATAAACGATTCCTTGAATAATAAATAAAAGTATATTAATAAGTTTTTAAATAATTAATTATAAGCCTGTTTGAACATTTAAAAACAATAAAACCTAGCAATTAAGTTAAACCCTAAATGACTAAATCACTTTTAAAGATACCAACATTGTAAGGGCATATTTAAAGGTAAATATGAATGAAGGATTAGTGTGATATTACTAAATATAATTTTTGTTGGCTTCTGCTCAAGAAATAATTTTGGTTAAATCTTTTCCATTAAACTTTGATAAAATTCTATCTAGTTATTCAATATTATTAATGAACAAACTTCTATTCCTATGAGGAAATTAAGCCAAATACCTTAAATCAGTGACAAAATATAAATACAATACTAAGCTAACCCATCAACTGGTACAAAGACACTCCACTTCTAAATTCTGTCTGGCTGGACATCTCTGTGATCTTAATACACAACATAAACTAATGAGCTACAGCACAACTGAACTCTAAACTAAGTCAAAGTACATGTCTGAGAGACACTTTAACAATGAACGCAACACTCAAAACAAAAAAAAAAACAGTTACCTTGTAACTCTTAGATAGCCTGTAAAGAGGGGGGTTCTTTATTCCTGTGGTGTTTATAAACAGAGTAAATTGATTTTTAAATTAAATTAAAAGAGAATAGTTTATTTAAACCACTAAATAGCTTTATCAGATACACCCTGAACTATAGGTATAAGGAAAGTAGATGGATAAACACTATCAGTTTGCTTCAGTGGAAATTATTTTTATCTTTGACACAGACAACCCAGAGTGTTAAGGGCTAGGTTGTCATTAATAATTTACTTTTGATCAATGGCAGTACCAAGTCATAATACTAGTTAAAGAAACATAACTTGAACTACTTTTACCCCAAGGAAAAAGAATGAAAGACAGTAAATAAGAACTAACAAGTATCTGTTGGTGCATTTTACAGTTGCCAAATGGTTTAAATATATAGCCTTATGCCAACTACTGAACATGAGGATTTAATCTTGGGTCTCAATCTCAATGAGAATGACTTCTCCGCTTATTCTCTTTTAAAAATCTTTTCACCTTCTACGTCGACTAAAGTCGTTTTTAAAATATATTTTACTAAATTTCTTACTTAACTCCTAAATTAC
The DNA here is from genome assembly GCA_030545055.2 of Neoaliturus tenellus. Taxonomy (NCBI): domain Eukaryota; kingdom Metazoa; phylum Arthropoda; class Insecta; order Hemiptera; family Cicadellidae; genus Neoaliturus; species Neoaliturus tenellus. The sequence continues at coordinate 264,256,199 of CM061531.1, forward strand.
TTTTTAAAAAAGCTCCCGCATAAAAGTTACAGATTCTCAAATTCCGACAGGGGTCAACCAGTAGTGGTTGGTGAACATGTGCAGAAACACTCGGTAACAAATGAGCAGACATCAACTCAACGTCTCAGACAAGCCGGCCAGTGTTGAGCGTCGCTGCTCAACAGAGCGTCCGGACGGACGGAGCTATGGCATCACACATGTCTGTCATCAATCATCGGCTGATTACGGCACTAATTGTGACACGTTCGTTACCACCGAGGCCACACAGCCAGGGGGAGTCGCTACTGATGGGAATTTGATCCGGCGTTGTGATTTGTTCCTTTATTGTCGGTCATTTTAGCCTTAGTTTATGGTGTGGTGTCTGCCAGATTGTTTATTTTAGTATGTGTTATACTCAAAACTGGTAATTTGAAAGGGAATGACACACACAAAGTTTTTACAGAATTTGAGCTATTAAATTTTAAATTTTCCATTTCATATATTCAAGTAAATTTAAGGACCTGAACAGGAACGTAAGTAGGAATTTTTCTGCCCAACAACTCAGTTTGGCGCCCCCCAATCTAAAAAAAAACCTGTTTAACCCGATCAATTTCACAGGCCAATGAAAACTCTTCTTTTCAGATATATTATAAGGTGAAAGCAAACATCCTGCACGGGGTATACAAGCTTAATATTTTCTTAACGATTTAAGTAAAACATTAATTGATAATACAACATTTTTCTAATTAGAAACCTACTTTTTATGGGCAATACTGTATCAGTGTTCTGTCTTGCACACTGGCAGTGCAGGGTGTCTACTGATATCTGATTTTGGAATTCCAGTATATTTCCAGTATTCCCAGTATATGTTTTCAAAAAATTCCAGTATCACTCGCGAACTATTAATCTGAATATAGAGTAACCATAACGAAATTTTATACATATAAACAAATTTAACATAGATTTTAGTACTGAGATATAGCCACTGGTCCAAATTCAACCAAAAATTGACCTGATTTGGACTCTGATGGATCTGATGGGATTCTGTTCATCTACAGGATAAACATTTTTAAAAGTATGCACGGATTTCTCTTAAGATACATACGAGCTGAGAAAAAAGGAGGGAAATAAACATGCTTGCCTATTAATATATAGACACATATTATGATTGTGATTAATAAAGTACTTACTTTCCAATGATAACATTTTTTTTAAATGAAATAAAATTAAATAAATAGAATAATACTAAAAGTAAAATAAATACACACATCATGAATAAAATTTAAGAAAGGGAACTAAATTTTTAGTACAAAATCCATCGTTTTCTAAGCTCAATCTTTACACAAATGTTTATATTTCTTAATTGCTATAAATTAATTATTTGGACAGAACTACAAGTTTTCTGATTTTGGTTTACAAACAAATTTGGTAACCATGAAATATGTATTTTTACATCGGAATGCACGGATCGAAAGACAAAATTTATATTTTATGGATTTTAAAAACAAAAATTTCCAGATTTTAATAAAATTGAATTATTCTAGTATCTATTTTGAAATTCCAGTATAATTCCAGTATTTCCAGTATCAAAATAAAATTCCAGTATAATTCAAGTATTTCCAGTAATTCCAGTATCAGTAGACACCCTGCAGTGAGATGAAATTTTGTATTGTAAGCATAGGTGATATATAGGCCTACATCAAATTAAAAGATCTACTTGTATAAGGCCTAATGCAATGTGCCTCTATTCGGACCCCTTAAAGATGATGCTGAAATAACAGGCATCAATTTATTTTTAGATAAAGTATTTAATATTTATATACTACATTATTTATTGCCAACAAAAAGTGCAGAACAATTATTTACTTTTTTGTTTTGCCTCATTTTTGGGTTCCCACACCTCCATCCGTTAAAAACAGGAAATGTTATTTGTCGGTTTCCCGAAAGTTCGGAGGGTTAACGTAGCGTAATTGTTTGGTTTTTTTATGTGTTTTTAAAGAACTGACAGTGTAAAAAATCATTGCAGAAAGAGAGGACGTTGCCAGAATCTTCTGGAGGCAGAAGAAACCAAAAAAGAAGGTAAATTAACAAAATTTACCCCACCCAAAATATGTCTTTTAAAGAATATTTACTTTTTTGCTATGGTACAGATTAAGGCACCAAGAAAAACCACCGCCCTTAACCATGGATCAAGGGAGCTCGTGTCCGCCGATCAGGAGCCCTTTTTACCACCGAGAGCAAACGCCATCTTCTGCCGATAGCGGGTGCTCTTTACTGCCTATCGGAAGTGTCCTTAAACATCGATCTGGGCTGCTTGTGTCCAATGATTGGGGAGCTCATCTCTTAAGATTATGGTTGCTCGTCTTTGTCAATCGGGGGCGATCGTCTCCAAAACGTAATGGCACCTCGGGCTTCGGCGCCCTTGGCGGTCGAATATTTTCTGTCTGGTAAAGCCGACCCTGCTGCGGGCTCTAAAGATCGGCGCCCGGGGCACGAGCCCTGCCCCCCCCCCCTCTTAGTTACATAACTGGACCTGAACACTATTTGACGACTGAACTGTGAATTGAATATTTACTAAAAGTATGAAAGTTACATCTGAATAATATTTAATTTTGGCACTGTTGCATAAATATGAAATGAAGTACTGTAAAGAAATAAATTTTGAATACCTAAAAAGTAAATATATGCTACAAAACATAAAATATATGTCCAAATATTTTTATATAAATTTCAACTAAAAAACTGAAAAAAATAAATATAAATGAGAAAACACTATTCGTTTTACAAATACAGTACTACACACTATAATTACATTTCTAAAACTGTTTTTCATTAAAATCGTATCCACGGAAATCACTCATAGAGAATCTAAAGTTATCAGTTCAATTACCATAAAACTTAATTTTTTTATTCCAAAATTTATTATGAAGAATGAAGAAAAATAATAAATAACATATTGCACAGAACAAGCATAATAACTTGACTAGTAGTGATCATAATCCCATCTGACCCCTTCCCTCCGTAAGTCAAACCAGAATACTTGTGAATTACATAATATAATTATCTCAAAGAGGTTAATGGAGAATTAGGAGTTGATATAATCTTAATGAGTACGGCTAGGTATAATTCGTGTTAAGTTGGAAGCCTATAACATTATAACCATATCAAACTGGTAGGATAGCAATAAGGCATTTAAATTTATCCACCCCGTTTATGTGTTATGTTTTTACCATAAAAGCATAACAAATATTATTTAAATCTAATTACACCTTGCTTGGTATAATAAAATGATTACACAGATTCCACGAAGACCAGCGGCGCCGAATTTGATCTCAAATTCAGACACGCAATGACTCCAAACAAAAGAGAGCGCAAACCGTGAAGTCAAGACTAATCCCCCGGCAGTCAATGAATATTTTTCAGATGCTGCAGCAACGTCTGGGGACGAAGGAGCCCCGGAGCACCGTGACAGTGACAGTGACGTTTATGATTTTATTATTATAGTAGTCAAAGTAATAGCATTATTTGTCCATGCTGTAAGTAGATCACTCGATTTTCCAAAAGTGCTATATCATAATAGTACAGTAGAACCTCTATAAACCGTGACACGGGATTGGAACTATGACGATTAAGTGAATAGACGGATAACAGAAATAATGTTCAAACCCTGTACAGTAAGTAAGCTTTAAAGGATTTGGAAGAACTTATAGCCTATACAAGTGGATAATACACATTTATAGTACATGCAAAAGTAATGCAAAGCTGCTACTATATTCAATTGCAGGCCAACTTAATAAATCCCGTTTCACGTCATTTATGGTCAGTCTGCCAAAGCATAAGACCATAAATGTGGCATTTGAGAATGAATGCTCAGATTCTAAGCAATTTGCCATAAATATGCTTGATTGTTTTAGCGGTTTCGTCCTTCATGAAAAGGTTAAAAACTTCCAGGTTTTTGTCAATTTCTAATACAACTCATTTTCGTTTTAGACCATCTTAAAAGCACCAACAGTTAGTTGATTAACAGTACACACTGTAACAGAAAACAATACATGCCAACGTATTTACTCGTGCATTGAGTATAATTATAATGTAATAGGTATTAGGGGACACTCATGACAAACACTTTCTGTGCGTTGCGGGAGAGAAGGATCTGTACTAACGCTCCCAGTGTCTAAACACAACTAAGTTATTCATTATAAGGCTTTTACTAATAGATTTGCCATGAAATAGTGCATACAACACATCGTTTGGATTTTGAAGTAATATCTTCCATGATAAAACTTATAAATGGAAATTTATAAATGGAATGACAAATTTCATGCACTATTTACGAGGCAGATATGTTGGCCTCTTACAGGCATTGGAATTAACATGAAAACAATTATGTTTACGACTCAAGGCACCAGGAACTGCTAGCAGTTTCCGGGCCGCACACTTCTCAAGTGATTGCCTCGACTGTCTTAATTATGATAGACTGTTACAGTACTGATCTACTGTAACAATGAATGAATCCAATTTCAGTGGACTCGTCCCACTCCTCTCCCCTTACTATGCAGAATGTATTTTCCAGCAAAATCAAGGCCATAGTCATCGCGTTCGATCGAAACGGCATAAATTATCGGTACGGTGACAATTACAAGATAGTAAAAACAGTAAAATGTACATCTATGGGGTGACAGATAACAGAGAGTGACAGTTAATTGAGGTTCTACTGTATAGACATTTCAAGCTAACAATCTTGAATAGTGTTAAGCCAATTTCCCTATAAGCTAGAGAATACGCTATCACAGTAGAATAAATGAGAAGACCTAAGCCCGGGACCATGTTATTTTTTTCATTTTGAGGTCCACAGAAGCCAAAAACGCCATTTGATGATTTTCATATATGTGTATATTATATAGGGTGGAAAAAAGTCTGGAAATGATTAAATATCTTTTAAAGTATTTCAACTAATAAAACTAAAACTTTGGATATTGATTTTGAGTAACAAAATCTGCTTCCTAAAATATTTACAGTAGACTCCCTCTTAACCGGCCACCTCGGGACCAGGACGCAGCCGGATAATGAATTGGCCGGTTAAACCGATGTTCATTTAAGAACGCCATCCCACAATTTTATATGATCTAAATATAATTATTACTTGACAAACAACCTTAAATACATTACTGTATATGATTTATAGCTACTGTAATATCCACCACCCATGAAATCCACAACAAACCTACACTAATAATAATTCGTTTCTTTATTGTGGTCTACTGGATAGTAGGCGCAAACGCATTGATTTCCGGTGGCAGTCACTTCCGCCCAGGACATTATAGTTTAATTGGCTTGGGAACGTCAATATGAAATAAAGTTGAATTGAATGATACATTAGATAAGAAAACTTAGTTTCGGCGAAACGCGGCCGGTTAAAGCGATGTTGAGATAAAAAATGGCCGGTTAAAAAGATGTTATTTTGTGTCAGAGTAGGCCGGTTAAAGCGGAGACCGGTTAAAAGGTGGCCGGTTTAGAGGGAGTCTACTGTATTGTCTTTAAACCTCCTAGGGACCGGCCACAAGGAGTTAGAAGAAAATCTTAAATGTAAACTTAGGTCAATATGTACATCAAATAAGAATAGAGAGCAATGCCACAAACCCGACCTCAAAAGGAAGTCCGAGTCAAAAATGGCATGTGATCAAACTTTGCATAAGAATCATATTGCTGAAAACAAGAAATGCAATAACTCCCGACACACTTGACCTTTTGAGATCGGGTTTTTGACAAATTGCTCAGAATGTAAAGCCCTTTAAAATGTTGTATCATATGAGGTAAGCTAATGCAGTATCCCTAAAGGAAGTCTAGGGAAAAACTTAATTGACAGCCTACGTCATATGATACATGATTTTAAAGGGCTTTGCATTCTACGCAATTTGCTGCAAACCTGACTGCAAAAGGTCGAGTGTATCGGGAGTTACTGCATTTTTTGTATTCATTAATCTCGTAATATTATGCAAAGTTTGATCACCTGCCATTTTTGACTCAGTCATCTTTTTGGAGTCGGATATATAGTCTGTGTATATACATATCTTTTTGCGGCATTGTTCTTTATTCTTAGAGACCTTTATTTTGATGTACATTTGACCTATGCTTACATTTAAGATTTTCGTCTGACTCCTTCTGGACCAGCCTCCCTTGGATGTCCCAGGACAATAAGAACTTCAGAAAGTCAATTTTGTCCCTCAAAATAAATTTGCAAAGTTTTAGTTTTATTGCTTAAATACTTTTAAATATACTATATCGTTTTGTCTTTTTTTACGCCCTGTATATCTAAGATATCGTCGCCTAAGAAACAGCACCGCCTAAGTAACAAAATGCATACTCAGGAGAGAAAAAAAACTCGAGAGGAATATAGGCAATGTTGTATTACATGAAGAGTACAATATAACTGTACCTATCTCCAAAAAGCACTTAAAGCTATTAATTTGACTCTTTAAATGTTTGTTTTATAACCAAGACGATAACTAACACTATCTATGATCTTTTAAAAATCAATGGAAATCAATCAAAACAGTATATAAGTTTCACCTTATGCAGAATGACATTCGTCTCTTGTTGAGTACCATGCTAGAACAAAACTGGTGGAGGTGGATATTGGCGGTGTTTTTTTTAGTTGGTGAGATAAACGGTGTTAGAAGAATCACGATTGCAGCGAATTCTGTTGGATTTTCACTGAACTACGTAGCAAGGACGTGAAAAGCATATGTTTCAATAGAAATGTAAAAATCTCATTGCCAAAAATGTCATTTAGGCTGTAATGTTTCTTAAGCAATGATATCTATGTTTCTGTGGTAGTGATAACTTTAAAAGGGACCGCCGATTTTGAAGAGAGTTGGTATGAAGGTGTATGACCAGGTCTATTTTCATTATTTCGCAAACTAGCGTAATTGGGTTATGGGGAACGGGGTTTTATGGGGTTCAAAAGGGTCAAAAATGCAATTTTGGCATATTTTGGACCTAAATTTTCAAAATTTGAAATTTTTAACTGAAACCATTTAAAAGAGATTGAATAAACAAACAAATTAGTATTTTTAGTTTATATCTTGGACAAACAGGCTACGGAGAAAATCCAAAAATAGGTTTTCCATGTTATTCTTATGGTAAATCGACAAAACCCTGTATAGAGTTATCCAGTTCTTAAAGGTATTTAAAACTAAAAGAAACAAGGTGTTGGGCCTTAAAAGTTTTCAGTACAAACGCAGAAGCCAAGCGCCAACTGGGAAGTTGAGTGCTAAAATCTCATCCTATCCTGAGACGCCGGTGATTCTCATATCAATAAATTCTGAACCAAGTTGCCTCTTGTCAATAGGTTATTAATAATGCTATCTTTACAACAAATCGTCATTAGATAGTAGCAAGACCAGGGTTAAAACAGGTTACTATCCAAACAATAAAAAACACCACGATTGCACATAATACAAAAACAAATATATTGTGAGAGTCATACAGTGTCAAACGGGACTAAAAATTGCCAGTGCAGGGTTTCCACAGGGTTTTAAAATTGAACTTCCTTGAAATTTTGTTTACATTTTCTCACCCATTAGGAAAACTCCCTTAAATGATTTTTAAAACGTGTCAGATTTTGCAATTCTTTTATGGGTACATGCATGCAATAATAAATGTATTTCAATTTTTTTTTTTTTTTTAGACAACAATAACTGTTTTGATACATAAATATAAAGGTTAAAGTGTATCATATTGCTTGAAAACCTTCGTTGACACTTAGCTTCATTTTTCATTTTTGGGGTTGAACCTTGGCAAACTTTATTTCTCGGTTTCCTACACTGATACTCCTTGAAATATTTCACAATCCCTGAACTTCTTCTCATATCTGACTGTAGAAACCCTGTAGAGTTTGATAGTTTCACACTTTTTTGTTGTTGCCTACTACAAATACAAGTATCACACTGACCTGGAAGTGTAGGATGATTGTCCAGATGAGACCGAGCGTCAGCTTGGGATTTCCGTCCACGATGTCCTCCGCCCGGATGTTGACCAGTTTGATCTAGAAAAGGAGACGCAACATTAGAATTGAATAATGAACAGCATTTTCTTGGTATATGATCTTATAGTAGATATCATGGCATGTTATTGAGTTGATTTTTGTAATAATATAACTTTAGCTTTATATTTGTGAAGATTGTCAACTCACAACGAGTCCTTTTGAACCCAAGCCTTTTGAACCTAAGTGCTAACCGTTAAAATAGTAAAGAACTCTTTCTACTTTTTTCTCCCCTAATAGAAAAATTCAAACCGAATCATTACAAACATGATTACACAAGTCAGTTTTTATCGGTTAAAATTTACGATATACAAAAATTATTTTTTATAACTTTTAATTATTTATTCCTTTTTGGATTGATTTTTTATGAATTCTAGTTTCTAGAAGCAATGTAACACATAAATTCTCCAATAATTTGAGTCCTTGAATTTAAATCTCAGCTGAAGCTAAAGAAACATGAATTCTCGTGACATGTTAACGGTTTTAATCTCAATTTCAGCTATATCTGTGTTATGTTAAAAAAAGAGTTGACTCACCTTTTTATACCTGAGAAAGTCCAGTGCCATTTGAACATTCTGTAGCATGTGAAAACGCATCTTTCCCCTCTCCCTTGGCTGAAATAAAAAAAAAATCATTATTTCACGACGTATTTCTAGTATTGAATTACAAAAAGAATGATATCTTCGAAAACATGTGGGAGTTTTGCGGATTATAGTAATTGCCATAGTAAATGCTTGTAAATACAAAATAACACGACAGTAGAACCTCGATAGTTCGACACTCCTTATAGTTCGACATGGTCCCTGACAACGACCGCTGGTGTCCATGTTGGAGACTGACAAAGATGAAAATGTAAATAAAATAGTGAATAATTTGTATGTTTGTTGTGTTAAAGATCAATTAAGTTATTGTTTAATTAAAATTTTGTGTTTGCTAAATTAAAATCATGATTTTTATTCTCCCAGAGTTAAAATTCCCCATATACTCCCTATAGTTTGACATTTCGATAGTTCCACACCCTCCAAGTCCACAAAGTGTCGAACTATCGAGGTTCTACTGTAAATTTTTTCTTCAAAATAAAAAAAATGTTAAAGTATAAAGTTTCCTCTATGGTTCTTATAGCCATACAGGTTTGCCTAAGGATTTCATCTAGTGTAACTATTTTACACTAGTTCTCTTGCCCTCATATGGGTACTGTATTGGTTTAATTTTCTATTTGCCTGCCCTTCAGGAATACTGCCCACACTAACTTTTGGCCTACTTCTTGGAATTCTTTTCTTTTATTTCAAGCATGTGCTTGAAATAAGTATATTTAATTCTTTATTTTTTTAGAAAACAATAAATTTAAGGTTAATTAGTAATCCATATCAACTACATACCACATTTTAGTCATTTGTTCCAAAATTTTTATATGGGTAGAAGAATAAAAATTATCTTTTCCTAGACTTTCCATGGCCAAATTGTTCATTTCCCTGACCTGATTCCCGATCCCTGACACCTCATACCGTAGAGATCCCCAGGTATGCTACACTCCCACATCAGCGGCACGACGGGACCGGCCTCGGTCCATGTTTAATGTCGGCTCCGACCGAGCATTTACTGGCAATAAACCTCAATTGAACGTCACTACAAGACCCTGACAGCGACAGCTCACATTCCGCCATCACCATCTGGTAAGGTGTCAGGGAGGTAGTTAGGAAAACAGTCACCGTTAACAATCACGGTGTCAATGAAATACCCTTTTCACAGAAAAACTGAGTAGACTACCCAAGAATTTCAAATGGGATTTGGGGATTTCTGCAAATGGCTTGCTGCAATTGGGGGGGGGGGGGGTGGGGGTGGAAAGGCAGTTGAAAAGAACTCGTTAATTCCTATATAGGTCAGAGTACAGGTAATATAAACAATTTTATCGCCATGTCCAAAAAAAGTATCGCATCAGTTAACTCAAAGGTTGGAAACAGTAATGTCTCCTCTAAATTGCAAGATTTCGCTGAACCTTGTTCTTTCAACAATATTGATCTAACCAAATGAGAGGTACAAACAGTAAACATATTATGTACTGACAGAAAAAACAATTCAGCAGTAATATTTTCTGAGAGTTTTACAAACCTTTTGCTTGCTAATACAGAAGGGTTGCAAAAACTCTTTAAGGTTAACATAAATTTAAAATTATGCATGTAAATCATTAGAATATGATTAAAAAAATCCAAATACAGTTATACTGTAGTGGGTATGGTAAATTAAAGTCAAGTAATCAATCCTAACTAGGGGACCCGTGCAGCGCAATGCGCTGCATTTATCAAGGGTACCTGTTGATCAAACCTTGCTCCATAGTAATTTACCGAGTTACTTTGAATGAAAATTAAATTGTAGTGAAAATCAGATTACTCCATTTTGCTATTTCATCAATCGATCTCCATCAATAATTGTCAAACGTCCCAATGTGATGGTGTTGAGATTTGGGGGTTGTTCTTTTAGGTCCAATATAGCTAGGATTATGTGATGGTTCTTTAAGTGATTTGTCTTAGAGCCTTTGCCTAAAACTCCTATCAAATTGTTAATAAATTCACAGATGTTTGATCTCAATAGTTCATCACACAAAAAAAGTAAATGACAACAGAAGAAAAAATAATATTTATGTCAACTACCCGGTCCTATATGAACTATGCAGCACTCACTGCGGATGTTTTTATAGTAGGCCCTACAGTAGTATGAGTTAGTAGTCGACATAGTGATTAAGCCAACACTATTATCATTTATAATGGACTAATTCCTCTTTAGATTAGGTTTAGTTTATTTATTATTCTATATTAATCTCTTTTTTGTGCTTTTTTTAGTTATTACTTGTTAAGATCCCATGGCATTACAGAATTTAAACAAAGAAATCACAAAAATTAAGAAAATCTAGGCTACATCTTTGTTGGTGTGGCCCATTTTGGTTTGATGTGGCATTCATATTTCGGTTTAAAATTCTCTTTATACAAACCACTTAGCAATAAGCTTCTTATCTACTGTTTAATGGTGGTAAACAACTTTTAAATGTTGTCTCTTTTAAACAGATATTTTATAATATGTGTAGCATTCTGCATTAAATTTGTTATAGTATTGTAGTAAACAGGTTAATTAATTTACACTAAAAACCAGCCATCTTTTTTCCTAGCTCACAGCAGTTTGAAAACCCATGCGCAAACATTATGTGTTCTATTTTAATTTTTGTTAACTTTCGTTGTTGTTTCAATACCAATCTGATAACCCCAAAGAACGTCAAAAATTTCTATTTCCAATCTGTTTTTGTTCAGGAAAAGCAACTTTTCTGGGGTTAAGTTACTAAACTTATTTTATGTGCCCAAATAAACATTAATACAAAGAAAAATCTATCAGCTATACATTTTTAGGAAAAAGGTAAAACACACAATTTGTTCCACACATAGACCTTGTATTAAAGTATGGAATTTTGTTGATATTTCAGTACCATTAGTTCAATTTCTTCTATTCAGCTAGTTTTTAACATGTGTTTGTTTGTTTTACTCTCAACGGCTGTGTTATTTTGCAATTCAATAAAAATTGTTCCCCATGTTAATCTTATGGACGAAAAACGAATTTTAAGAGCTTCCCGTGGGCTTCAGACTTAAAATATCAAAAATCTAAAACCTTAATGCTAAACTACGAACTGAGACCAATCTTTTGACACCTCAAACGTTGAAATTGGTCCAGGAATAACGGAGTAGTTTTGTTTACAAAAAACAGCATTCCCGTATTAATATAAGAGATAATTTTTGCTTTAATATGGATCAATTAAATTTTTATTTTTCCTTTTGGTAATGTAACATAGTTCAGAGGTAACCTACAATATAAAAGTTCTACTATGAACAGATGGGTTATAATTTACTCAAGCAACATTGATTTATGAGGTTGTTACACAAGTTAATTACTATTTATCTGCGAAAGTTTCTCCCAGCTAATCTGGAAGCAACATAAAAGGTTTTAATAAAAACAACAACCTGAGTGGCCGATTTATCGCTTATTACCAGGATTTACAGTCAGCTCCACGGGGATTGACCCAGTAATAGCGTAAATGCCATGAGTGAACGCCCAATCAACCGCAATCACTCCGGACGACCCCAGCCTCACCGCGGGAGGTAACGTTAAGTTGATTATTTCTTACTTTATTGCCCTTTTGAATTCGATGGAAATGAAAATGGCTTAGATTAACAGCCAATAACAAGCCTCTTATGTATACAAATGTCATTTTAACTTAATTTTGCCATTCAACCAAACATAAAGAATCTTACATTTATGATTCGAAAGTCATTCTAATAAGGCAAGGAAGATTTTTTTATGATTATTTCCTTGCACATTATTTTATTAACAACTAATTTCCTCTTTAATCAGCAGGAAGCTGTTTCTGAGTTTCCTCTTTTTGGTGTTTTGATCATATCTTTGGAATTTTTAATTTAAATGCTTGACAATGAAGTCATGTTAAAGATAGAGGTGTCAATAAATTAATAGTTAACGTTTTACAACAATTATCGTGAGTTACAATCAAACAAACTGACTGACTAAAGTAACAACCAACTTACAAAGAACTTTAAATAACCAACTAAAAACTTTAAGAATCAAGACAAATAGGTTTAACCAATAATTAAATCAGGATTTTGTAAATTATCACATATTATGCTATGTGTTTTTATTCTAGTGGGTTTGACTAATTCAGTTACGTAACTTTATTTATTGGACTAAACTGATTATAGTAAATACTTGTCAACTCTATTGATTTTCATCCGTTCACAGTGCAAAGCTATTGGCCAACAACGAAAGTAACACCCACAAAACTACAGTTTAAGCAATTTAACATCTAACACATTTTAGCGAATTTCCCTATAGGGAATACGCTATTACGGTAGTAGCCATGGTAAGACCTAAGCCCAGGACCACTTTACTTTTTCATTTTGAGGTCCCCAGAAGCCAAAAACACCATTCGTTCATTTTCATATATATGTATATATATATATATATATATATATATATATATATATATATATATATATATATATATATCTATATATCTATATATCTATGTGTCCGTGGTACTGATAACTTTTGAAGGGGACCTCCGATTTTGATGAAATTTGGTATGGAGGTGTAGGACCAAGTCTATTTCCATGAGTTCGCGAACCAGCATTGTCGGGTTATGGGAACGGGGTTTTATGGGGTTTCAAAGGGGTCAAAAATGGGGTTTTTGCATTTTTGGACCATAATTTTTAAAATTCATCAATTTTAACTGAAACCATTTAAAAGAGCTCAAAAAAACAAACAATTTGGTATTTTGAATTTTTATCATAGCATAACTGGTTATGGGGCAAATCCAAAAATATGTTTTCCATGTTATTCTTATGGGAAATCAAGAAAACCCTATATCTTGCTTATTTATTGACATAACTTAATCAAATTTGGTATGTACATTATCTATATAAGGTTTAACTTATACTTGCTTACAAAACCCATATGGCGGCAAACCTACATACTCACCCCCATGGGGTTTATGGGGAAAATAAAAAATTGCCAGAGTTTGATACAATTTTGTGTTTACATTCACCAATTATTGATTAACTTAGATTTTCTAACAACACCCAATGGCAAAAAACCTACATACTCGATCTTATGGTGTTTTTATGGGGAAAGTAAATAATCTGAAATTCCATTGGAAATTCGCTGAGTACGCAGGTATGCTGCGACGGGGTATTAATTACTTATTAAAAAGCGAATCTTGAGTTGTAATCAGGAACATTCAAATCTCTTAAGATGCATTTTTAAGTGAATGTAGTTTCCAAGATCGACAACAAGACCATTCAAAGATTTCCTTGGCCGGATATAGAGTCAATTAAAAGAAGGCAGTAATGATGGCAATCATCGATGATCGAAGACCTCTGAACTCTTGCTCTCACACCCTCTCAACCATCAATGGTGGTGAGGGGGGGAGGGGGACATCAAACTGATAACCTCTCATGAAAGGACTGATGGAAGTGAAGAAGCTAATGTCAATGCCACAGACAAAAATTTAACTGAAGTCACCATTGTCAACATCAAGGGCAAGACAGGGAGGAAGTGTTTATGGTATCTTACTTTGCTGTCTTGATTTGGTATCTTAATTAGTTGAAAAAAATCAGGAAAATAAGTATTATGATTGGTTAATTTTAGTCAGCAAGTCCTGTGTTGGTTATATTTTTGTAAACACTCGGCATTATAGAAATGAGATAGTCTGTCGTTCTGGTAGGCAGATAAGTGAGGATTGTTGGACCAACGTAGCTGAAATATGGTTAGTATCTGGGAATAGGATGTAAAAATTCTTAAAAATCCTGATATAGTGGCTTGGCAAGTAACATCTTTGGTCAATGAACTAATAGAATACTTAATCAGATTGTTACTAATCAAAATATAAATAAATGCAGCAATTATACAAGTGCCTCATTAAAATGTACTGTACTAAGAGGGCAGAAAGGTGAAAGCTGGGAGAAGTGCTAAAAAGCTAATCCCTATGTGAACCTGAAAAGCTTGCCAAAATATTGTCACTAAATATAAAATAATTCTTTTACTTAATTTATAGGGTTCATTTATTAGCCTGATAATATTTATATATGTTTTATGAGTGGTAGGTATTACATGAAGAAAAATGTTTCCGAGCAAATTAATTTTGGAGACATTTTCAGTAAGGGTGGTAATAACTCTCAATAAATTTCTGTAGTATTGTATCATACTAACTATCTCATTACCAAGACTGTTACACAAGCGTGTTACAGAACTATTAGGCGCTACGCATTAAGAGCAAGGCAGCTCAGGCCATTAAGAGTTCCGCCGCAAAAACTTAACTGTTGCACTCACAATAATAAGCCCACAGTCCGGTCATTTCTTCTACGCGCTTTCCTCTCCGATCCAGTTTATTTACACAGATTTTAATGTGTTCTCATGCAATCATATCCTCGCTCTACTACTTCCTAATAAGCCCAATGTCTCTATGATAAATTATTTTCAAATGACTCAAGATCATAGTTTTTAGTTTTATTTAATATATTTATCATGTTAAATACATAAAATGTTATTAAACTCGTCATCAAAAGTTCCTTATTAGGATACAATATTTTATTAAATATGAACTACTTTTAATCAAGGAAGCTAGAAATAGATTATCTTTTTATCTTTTTTTTAATTATCTTTTTTACTTATTTTAGATTCCTTGCTTTTAATTGGGAAAGCACTGAATGTTATCTTTTTACCATCAGGAGTTGTTTAGGATTGTGGTCAAATAAAAACTTTTTAGAAACATGACTTTCAGGTGCCTTTCAACGGAATAGTTTGAATTATTAAGGTGCCTTTCACAATTCAAGTAATAAATTTTACCTGATCACAGCTCATTGTGTGTTAGCATGGGTATAAGATTTAAACGTTTTTATACTATGGCTAACTCATTCATTTTGCTCTCTTGCCTCTCATTACTGAAACAATAACAACCCAATAAAAATTCTGCATTCTGTTGAATATGCATTGAACATAACTAACCATAACTATCTCAACGACAAAAAAGCTGTTAAATTATTTACTAGTCTAATTTAGTCCATTGACCATAAATATAACATTTCAATTTTTGTAGGAGTAGGATAATTGATATGTTGACATCCAGCCTGTTACGTTAATTCAAATACCAATTCTATTAGAGGCATTACTTATATAATGGGATTTAGCAACAAAAAAATGACTCTAATGTTTTGTCTAGTAATGACAGTTGTTAGCTAAACAATCAACACACATCACCTATGTTCCTGAGCCATCCTCCCGTGTGAGGTTTCCCAACATCCCCTTCATCTTGATCCTCAGATGACTCAGCCAGAAACCCTATCAACATGACTCACAGGTTCTCCGATCTAATGAAAGGTCACTTGATCAAATTATAGTGTCTGAACGCTGCATCGGTCTGTAATTTCTGCCTCACTGGCTACTGCTTGCAATTGTCTTCACATTCGATCTCATCGATAAGATTTAATCTTAGAACCTGAAGATGTCATCACTCCTTGAAAGGCAAACTAAAAATTAAAAGAACCATATTACAGGTACTGTCGTTGATGATTACTATACTCCTTCCTTTCATATTGAAGGCGTTGGTAAAAACTGATACCACAAAATTGTATGTTTATTACAAAATTGATTGAATTTCAAAGTGGAATTATATATTTAATCATAAAACTGACTTAAAATAATGAAGCAAACAACAAGAAAGCGTATTAAAGAATGGATAATATTTTTTTATTTAATTGTATGGAACAGTATTACAAAGTTTGACAAAAAACAGAAAACTATTCATATAAAATCTAATGAATAATATGAGTATAAGTAACATGCAACAAATGACCTCGTAATTTCTCTTTAAAATTATATTTAGAAAACAAAGAGGTAACTAAACAAATTTAAACTAATGAACTCATTGATAGTAAAATTTAAAAAAATAATTTGGCTCAATACATAAGACATTATAAATGGGAATTTTCAGATCGGATAGTGTAAAATTGATTCTTAAAAATTAAATTTGACTTCATATGCTATACTCGCATACCGTTTTACGTAGTTAGAACTGCAAAGTACATCAACAACCACTAAATAACATTGATATCAAGCATTTAACATAATTTTGCTAGTGAAGACCCTAGAAAGACATAAACAACCAATAAGTGGAATAACCTTTTAGCACGGGAAGATAAAACGTGGAAGTCGTGGGAAGACAAACGGCAATTAAATGGCGATAATAACTCTCCAGTAGCGGCAAGGAACAGGCCGGACCGGGAGTCAGGTGTTGCTAGCGTGTAACTCTGATTAATCAACTTGATTCTCCGCTTTCGGACGCAATCGCCGTGGAAATCTAAAACTGATTGCGGCGACCTTTCAAACTTGTAATTGTGGCGAACAGTTGTGGGTTGTAATGTGCAGGTCTCACGTGAAGGGAAATGAGGGTGGTTTTTTGTGTCTGTTTCATTTTTATAGTCAGGTAAAACTTTTTGACTTGTTCTACCGTTTCCAGGTGTATGTAGTAAGATTTTTTAATATTTGCCTCAGTTTGTTATTTTAAATTAAAAAAAGTAAAATCTAGTTAATGGTCTAACAAAGGGAAATTGTGGTGATAATGTAGATGGTAAACTTAAGAAGATGAGGAACAAGTTAAGTGCTAAATGTTTGTCCCTAATCTTAGTGTTAGTTGAGAATATGTATAAATCTTTCTGGAATTTTCCATTGCTACTATGAAAATTGTAACCTAAATCGCCAAAATTTTTTGGATAGTAGATATAATGTATTTTACATCCATTTGGAGAATTAAGGAGGATCACCAACCAAGATTTCTCTATCAGGAGAATGATTTGTAATAAATTACAATAAATTTGTCAATTTATATTATTAACAAGATAACTATTGAGCACAATGCATTAGTCGTTTCTTTTACTCACAAAAAATCCTCTATAAAATAGATAATAGGGGAACACCACAGTGATGTAACCATCAATTTCAGATTTAAAAACAAATTATGAGCAAAACAGAGACTGGGAACTGTTTTCTTTATGGGCTTATGTCATGTGTTTGAGTCATTTCCAAGAGAAAAGGTAATTGTCACGGTCATAAAAACATAAACAGTTGCTACCTCTTTGTATGTTACATGTTAACATGGAATCATCGCCCTTTTTAAGATGAACTCAATGATGAGTTAAGACAGAATCCTCAAAATAACATTGTTGTTCATATTTATTACAAACACAGTATTGTTTTCCGTATTGAAATAAATTTGTAAAAAATCAATTCTTAACTCTAAAACTGTTACTGCAATCATTTTTTGAGATTTTGTGTAAGGATATTAGTAAGAGCCTACTGGAAAACATCACAAGGAAATAAAAATTTATAAAAATGATTTTTTTAAAGGGAGCTAAAGGGATAGAGCTATTATATTGCCTGCGCGGTCAAGTGGCTGTTGCATGCAGGAACTACCAAAGTGGGGATTTTATTCTGGAATATACTTTATTTATAACCTCTTTCTTTTATCAGACCAAATAAAGGCACTGCTCTGCATGACCTTCTGATGGGAGCCTTTTCATCCCTTCTTAATACAGAAAAGTTTAGAGTCAAGCATTGTTTGTTAACTACAAAAATAAACATAATAGTGTACCTGTTGCTTAAAAACTAGCATCTTACTTTTAACGCTTTTTTAATGCAAATCATTAACCATTGTATCCTCCATGGTTCAACATAATATCTTTGGTAAGGTAGTCAGCTTCTCTCACTGGTGATGTGTGTTTACTCATTACAGCTGCCAAACTTGAAAATATTTTTATTTCATTATCAATGTTAATTAAATAGGGAAATAATAAACTGAAAGGTCTTGTAGGGACTCCACCAAGGACTCCACCAACTCCTTTTTATTTGGGTGGATATTTATCAATTTATTTTAGAAAAACTCATTCCAACCTCTATCCAATTCCACCACAATTATTTAAGTCCCTGAAACTGTAGGAGTTCCTTGTATAAAAAATTGTATTGATTATTAAATATGTATAGATACAGATACATAAAGAGTTTAAACTACTTTTAAAGGCACTTTTGAACCCATAAAGGTAGAGCTTCTATTTTTATCACCAGCGACCAAGGAATATTTGGTCGTTGTTTACCTCGTATATGGTATATTTTATTGAAAAGGGACTTGAATTTTTAGGTGACTTATCAGACAATAATATTAAGTATCTGAATTATTACAGTGCTTTTCATTTTTACACCACCTTCATCTTATAGAAAAACTTAACACTAAAAAATAAAAGTACTTTCACATTTTTTAGCATTTAAAACATTTGTTCACATAAAAAATTAAAAAAAAAAAACACTCCATAAGAAGGTATGGATATAGCTTCCCCAAGTAGTCGCAAAACATCTGAAATGCTCCTTTCACCGGCAATTAACGCGGGGGCAATTTGAATGTCACCGCATGATTGTGGCTAAGCCGCAACAACTAATGTGAAATGTGTGTTCGGCCTCTGAGGAATGCGTTTGAGAGCAACCTCTCTGTAATCAGCCGGGTCAAGTTGTGAATAAAAGTTAGGCGACGCACAAGCTAATTTAATATAAAGTTCGTTTTATTTTTGATAACATAACCATCTAGTACGGTTGGCAATTATTCAATTAGTATCTCTTTTGAATCAGGTATTTGTCATCACATGTAACACATTTCTGTGCTAGATATTAGCCTTGAAGGGCATAAAAAAAGAATAAAAAGAGAGAGCTTGAAACAGGTTTAGTAAACCTAAAACAAACACCGTTCACACCTACTCTTCAGGTACAGTATGTGTATTTTACATCCATAATTGTTTGTGCCATGTTTGATCTACTATTATTAATCGATTGTATGAGTAAAAAGCTTGAGCTTGAGGGGAGTTCTAAATGGTAATGTTAGCCAAAAGAAATGTCTACACAAAAAGCCCTTTCTGATGAATATCTGTAATACGGTGTAATATCTTTAATAACAATCAAATACGAAAGAGTAATCTCATTTATCTTGCATGTAGTTTTGTTTTCTTTACACAGCTTTTATAAGCAGCACCAATCATGCAGAAACACTATTTCATTGACTTGATTTTTAGATCTGTTTTCCTTTGATAATACTTGTCTTTAATTAATTGTTTGCCTAAATAATAATTTGCAGGGTTTATATAAAATCTTCTTTTTTAATGATTGTAATTTATTACCTGCCTTATGGCAGTCACATCGATTTATATATGCCCATTCTATTTCCTCTCCACTCACAACATTGATCTACGTTATCGGCTGTTATCAGTGTCTGCAGGTAGTTCACTCACCAGATGTTCTCCAGAGAGGACCTCCAGCAGGGAGATGAGGTTGAGGCCATCCTGCAGGTCCAGGAACAGGTCTCCCACGTGCCGGTTGGCCTGCGGACAACACAAACTGCGTTAGATTGGACTGGGGACAATGAAACATCAGGATGCATGGAGGTTCCGTAAACATCTGGCACACCACATACTGATTAAACTCAACGTATCTCGGTTAGAATGTTCCACAATTCTGTATCTAAGTCAAAATTAAGGCAACATTCTAGTACAAACATCAACTACAAATAAAGAAGCTGATTTATTTGTTAGGTTTTAGCGAATTTCCCCTATAGGGAATACGCTATTACAGTAGTAGCCATGGTAAGACCTAAGCCCAGGACCACTTTACTTTTTCATTTTGAGGTCCCCAGAAGCCAAAAACACCATTCGTTCATTTTCATATATATGTATATATATATATATATATATATATATATATATATCTATATATCTATCTATATATCTATCTATATATCTATGTGTCCGTGGTACTGATAACTTTCGAAGGGGACCTCCGATTTTGATGAAATTTGGTATGGAGGTGTAAGACCAGGTCTATTTTCATGAGTTCGCGAACCAGCATTGTCGGGTTATGGGAACAGGGTTTTATGGGGTTTCAAAGGGGTCAAAAATGCGTTTTTTGCATTTTTGGACCTTAATTTTTAAATTTCATCAATTTTAACTGAAACCATTTAAAAGAGCTTAAAAAAACAAACAATTTGGTATTTTGAATTTTTATCATAGCATAACTGGTTACGGGGCAAATCCAAAAATGTGTTTTCCATGTTATTCTTATGGGAAATCAAGAAAACCCTATATCTTGCTTATTTATTGACATAACTTAATCAAATTTGGTATGTACATTATCTATATAAGGTTTAACTTACACTTGCTTACAAAACCCATATGGCGGCAAACCTACATACTCACCCCCATGGGGTTTATGGGGAAAATAAAAAATTGCCAGAGATTGATACAATTTTGTGTTTACATTCACCAATTATTGATTAACTTAGATTTTCTAACAACACCCAATGGCAGAAAACCTACATACTCGATTCTATGCTGTTTTTATGGGGAAAGTAAATAATCTGAAATTCCATTGGAAATTCGCTGAGTACGCAGGTTTGCTGCGACGGGGGTATTTAACTTATAATCCTGACAAAAGATTCAGCTGGTCTTAGTCAATGATAAATCTATCCGAGGCACACAATCAGTGGACATTGATCTACACTCATACTTGGCTTAAAATGCGCCTTGCAAGTGTTGTCATTTAAAGAAATAAATTTGATAAATCTAAAGTACAAGTAAAAAGCAATTGTATTTATTTATTTATTTATTTATTTATTTATTTTGTTATTATTATTTTTTTTTTTTAATGCTCTAAATATTAATTTTTAAATTTTCTTTCTTTTAGATGCTAATCTGGAAGTTGATGTCAATTCCTTCAATATGTATCTTTTTCACTTTATTCAGTAATAAAATAGTGTACTATTCAACAAACCAATTTTTAAATAAGTGCAATAAAACATTTCTTAATATGTGTAATATTGTAACAAAATAATTAACAAACAATGTGTGAGAAAACACTTAACTGTTAAACTTTTAGGCTAAAAAAACATTTAAAACACATAAAACATGCATTCACTACAATTTATTAAGTAATTCAGTTGAAAACTAAGTAATAACAACTGTTGTGCACTATTGTTTTCAATGTAGTGGGGCCTCATCATAAAGTATTATTACATTCTAAACTATGGTCCAATGTGAATGTGATCAGTCCAATGTAAATTTGAATATCTAAATTTTGAAACAAAAAAAGTGCTCTGGATGTATTATTATTAATAAGCTCTATGGACCGTCTTTGTTTATGTGTTTCATCTCAAAAAGGGTTTTCTTCTGTAAATATGTTTAAGTGTTTTAATTTAATGGTACACTACATGACTAAATCATTAAAAATACCATAAAGAAAATAAAAAAGCTCTAAACAGACTAAATCGGTTGGTGACAATAATGAAAGAACAGTTTAGATGATTTTTTTTATAATTGGGCATTCTTATAAGAATAATGAGTCTATGAAAATAACTTTCATTTAATTAAATCATTATATGATAAAAGAGACTTTTGAATACAGATAAAATAGTTGTATTTTATACATTAATAGTTTAAAACTACACAAATGATCACAAATGGGACCACCTTTCTTAAGCTGTGACTGTCAATGATACCATTAACACGTACAACTGACACATTTGGATTGGAACCAGACTCCAGCATTGCTTCAAATTTTAAAATATTTTAAACAATGTTGAGTGATTTGTTTTGGTGGATAATCATATTAAGATCTGGCTAGAGTATCAAAATAAGCCACAGCTTATGAAATTTGATCCCATGCGTACTTCACACTCTAGAAATTTTAACACTAACCACAAAAGGTACGTACATAAACACAGTCAAGTTCCAATATACTGCCAGATACCAATCCACAACCAAATGACAAACCTAAACAAAGGTCTAAAAGAACACTATAAGGTGGGAAACGGAATGAATGAAGGTGCTCACAAAAGTTCATGCAACACACAACACAAATCACATTCGGGGACTTACGATGTGAGGACAAGCACCACTGCCTGACTCCGTACATACGTGCAGGTAGGTGTACGTCTGTAAAACACACCACGGGTCACTACAAGTGAACAAGGCAAACCCACAACAATCCACAGCACACCGGTCGAGCAACCTAGCTTGATTAAACTTTATAAGACCTATCAGTAACTAAAATTCCTGTAAACCAAACAAGTATGAACATGTGACTATCCATGGGGGGTAAGGCATGACCCTTTTCTTGGCTCACATTGGGTACAGGGGTCGCAGAATCAGTTCAATCCAGCGAGATCGGGGGATATTTCTAGGGGTCTGGGGAAGTTTTGGGGGCATTATGATTTTTTTGGGTTAT
Organism: Neoaliturus tenellus; assembly: GCA_030545055.2. Lineage (NCBI taxonomy): Eukaryota > Metazoa > Arthropoda > Insecta > Hemiptera > Cicadellidae > Neoaliturus > Neoaliturus tenellus. Next base: position 264,279,081 of record CM061531.1, read on the forward strand.
TTACGCCAGTGGCATTTTTTAACTATCATTCGAGTTGAGTATTAAAATTACAAATAGTTGTATAGAAATACTTTTATACAGGTACCGAAAGGAGTTTTGATTTGATTTTAAGTAGACCTATTTAGGTTTTAATAAAATGAAATAAAATATTAAAAAATCTTTATCATTTCACTGCCCCATTGTAAGCTGTTGAGTTTTAAGGCGTTTCATATACGGTACTATGTCGTGTATCTTTGGGGGAAATCTTTGATGCGTAACAGTAGAATTGGGGGAAATTTTAGGAGTATACACTTTCTGCACCCTGATTGGGTATTTAAGGGATGTTATGGTTTTCCACAACTGTGACCTCTCGATGGAAGTCCGTAACCAAGTAGTGTATATTGTGTGCAAGATGTTTTCACAATGAGTCAGGAAGTCAAGTTGGAACAATCATTTCCATAAGTATTGCACAATCTACTGTACCACCTAGGAAAAGATCACTTTTCATCGTACTTTAAAACACGCTTTTATTAATTGTTGTTCAAAAAATTATCTATGACTTTTTGAAATCGTTTTATATATCATAACAGGCTAGTTGTAAATAAAAAAGGTGCAAACAGACAGTAAATATTTGATGACTTGAATGGATTGGAGAAGGTCTAAACCTTAAGTCTTGCTTTTTGAAGACTGCCCAATAGAAATGAGGGACCACACACACACCGATGCGTGTGTGGAGTATCCATGTACCATAGTGTAATACAAAAGTACTTATACTAAAAGGTGACAAAATTACAAGGTAAATCATGTAGATTTTACTGGTGAAGTCAAGTAATTTATCAAGATGTGAATATTTATTTAGGCCCCTACTTCATTTTTAAAAGGAATGCTGAAGAAATACCCCTTCCCTCTTAACAAAAATTCTATAAAAAAAATAAAAGGGTGCGTAGAATGTAAAAGTTTATTTACAAACCAGTAAAAGCAATATTAAACCTGTTCAAAATTTTTGGCATTGGTTTTGAAACTAAATATTAAACAAAACAGGTTCCTGAGATGGTATCAACCTCTCCACATAGCAAACTAATAAGATGCCCAAACTCAGTGTGTTTTTGAAATGGGGCAGTTCCATAAATCTTGAAATGATGAAGGCGGTGAAATTGCAAATGTCAGGGCCGCTGGCGGAGATTTAAAAAACATCTCTAACCTCGTTTATGCTCCAATAACTCGATTAAATTTAAACAACTCGCATGTTATGAGTTGTTCTCGTTGACGGGAAGTGATACATCATAATCTGTAGTGAAACGTTTGACCAACAAGGTTAGTTGTTTTCATGTTTACTTGGCGGATAATTTTTCCAATAGCGCGTTAGGAATATTTTTTAATAACATTAGAATCCATGAAGTATTTGAGAAACGAATAAGTATATTAAAATGAGTATTCTAGTTTAGCAGTCCGCTTTAAATTATAATATACACAGCAAACTCATTTTTTACTTGTACTATTATTTTTTTGGGACTTTTAAAGACTATAGGTTTGGTCAACTACTATAAAAATAGATTGAATAAATTGCTAACTATAAAACCCAAGTAAATTTAAGCAACTATTATGAACAGTTTTGAATTTTAGAAGCGTAAATTGAAAACAGTTAATTATGGTAACCTGTAACAAAAACTAATTACAAACAAGTAATTAATCATTACGCATCATTTTACTTATCATTCAACTTTCTGAAAATATAATATGTATTATAGAGGGTTTTGGCGTTTAGAAATTAAAAGCTTAAATTGGCATAAAATAGAACTACCTTTAACATTATCAGCAACTGTAAACCAGCCCAAAAGATAAATGTTAAATGTCAGATAATTCCAAATATTTTGCAAATTTTATCAAGATATTCATTAAATTATGCAGCAACGTCACTTTAAGTGAGAAATAAATGCAAAACTTCACCCATGAAATACTATGGGCCATCTCGCCTTTTCCGGGGGCAGGAAAATCATTTTGCCAGTTCCGCGGCCCCTCCCCCCCAATTTAGGTGTCGAGCGAGTGCATATATCTAACCGGGTTGTTAATTACGCCGGATTGAGCTGTCTCGACTAATTTTCAGTCAGTTAGCAACCAAGTTACCCACAGAAGGCTTTCGCCCATTGATCATATAAAGGGCGTTCAGCAAATGATCTTACATGAGGTGTAAACCAATGGCAGTTAATTCGAATGTATGGGAGGTGCCAGCTCTACTTGACAGTTAAGTGCTTGGTCATCCATCTGCACATGGAATGTTTGGATTTACTTGGGTTCATTTTGAGGTAAAACATAATGGTGCGGTACTTTATTTTAAATGTTTGCTCATGTAATAAAATGTAGATAAGTTTTTTATGTTGAAATTACAACACATATCCGTATCTTAAGTCAAAGTTATAAATGTGAAACTATTAAATTTAAAAATCACACATCAATGAGAACCACTGAACATTTAAACCTACAGAATCCGAAGAGATATTTAAATAAAGCTTTTCAATGCCTGCTTTGTACAGCGCTTTTATTAACTGTAGAGTAAGAGAGTCACAAATATTTACACGAGAACCCAAAATTTCAAATTATTGAAGTGGTAGGTGTTTTAAGGAAACATTAATTTCTAATGATTTTTAACTAGACTAATAAAAAATGTTCATGGATATAATATTGGTATTGCCTCTAAGAGAAACAAATCACCATGCTTTCAGCACAAATTGTTTAAAAAAAATGATCTTCTTGTTTAGTGCAACAAAATTTCATTCTTTTAATTTCAGCCAGTGCATTATCTTTCAAAAACTCTTTTACGTTTCATTAAATGTTCAGTGTTTAAATTACGGATGACTTTTGAGTCTCAACTTTTTCCTCCCTTCCTAAAGTCATAAAGACACAAACCTAGGAATGTTCGATCCTCTACAAAGAGTCATAACTGTGACCATTCGAGGCCTGGAGGACGGCCAAAGTCTGCCACTGGTATTCCTACGCCACATAAAATCCCAACTCCCGTCTCGACCTTGTCTCTTGCACATTATGGGCTTCGACAGTCCTCGAGCCTTGGCCTATGCTAATAACCACCACTGAAAACACACTTGGTCGCGGAATTTGCATTAGGAGGACCTCTCGGCATACTCAATTGCTTGTTTTGGTGTTTTCCTTCTGTTCGTTCGCACTTCTTCTGTCAATTTGGTTTTGTCAAGTTGCCTATTGAGTACAAATTTGAATGGTAAAACTGTCATACCTACGAATTTATCTCTGATGGTTATTTACTAAAAATCTACCAAATTATTAAAAATAAAGATGGAGTATATAAATAAATGCTAAAACAGTATTTCATAACTAAAATTAAAATTATAACTTCTAATAACCTGAGCAGGAAAGGTTCAGGAAATTGTGTAAGCCAAAAAGATAGGTAAAAAGTTGTTTTTTGTCTTAGTTTCAAAGGGGAACATTGCTCATCATTCTCAATAAGTTATTTATTGGTTTATGTACATTGTATGAACATTCAACAATATCTACAGGTAGCTTCTACTAACATCAAGGAATAAATATTTTTCTTTATTTAAAATGAAAAATGATGAATATTTAATCATGCAAATTATTATCAGGGCAATATAACATTTTAAAAACTTGACTACTACATGGGCATGCATAAAAACCCCTCTATTCACCATGAAAATATGTCAAAGCATTACAAATAATTTAAATTCCAACAAATGGGGGGAATGCAGTACAATTTATTGAGAAGCCGATCATAATTCTTTCAAGGCAGTAAGTTCATATAAACTTATGATATAACTTTAAAAAATGTCACAATAAGAAAACTTAAAAATAAAAAAGGTACTAACCTTGACATACTTCCAATGCTTTGATGGCAAGCAATAAAAAAGAAAAGAAATATTAATGGCAGGTATAAATAGTAGGCATTGGTGTAAAAATCAAGCCAGTGCAATTATATTATGTATAAGCAGATAATAAGCAATGTTTTAGCATGCACTGACAAAAACCCACCCGGGATACATAGATTTACCACCCGGTACATAGTCCAGAAAGTTCTCGTTACCGGTGCAACATAGAGTTTCAAGTATGAGGCAAAGTACTTTAATTCAATCGAGCACCAGTATACTACTTTCAGATGAGTTACGAACAGTACTTTTCATCATACCACCTTAAATAAAAATACTGTTTGGATCAAAGTTAGTGAATTTTGACCTATATACTCACTCTTACGTTATTTTTTGTTTATCTTACATTTGAACTGTTCTCAGCTATAAGTGCAAATAAAAATTAATTGACTTGTTTAGTAGTCCCGAAAACTACTATTTTGCAGTCTAGCCCCAAAAACTACTATTTTCCAGACTATTTAAACAACACATCGGGAATCAACTAGTTTCTGTCACAGCTGAATTTTTCTAAGCAATGTTGATGAAAATAGATTGTCCAATTATTGGTATGGACAACTATTTTCAAATTAATGTTTTTGGTTTTATCTATATAGTTACGTTTTTACTGTACTGCAATACCATTTTTCAGTGTTTATTGACTTTTAAGACTTACTTTAACGAATTAATACTAAGTTCTTAGGAGACGAGCTTAGTAAAACTTGAACAATTCTTTTGAATAAGGTTTTCAAATCAGTCACAGTTACTAAACTGCACTAAAATGCCAAGCCCAAAAATTCTTTTATCTTTTCAAGACGATCTCGTGACTCCGTTCACTTGCCTTCATAACAATTTTTTCGACTCGCTTATTCACATTTCAAGACATTTGAATCAGGGTGATACACTCAGGTATAAATTTGTTGAACCACATGTTGAATCTGTAACTCATGGATTCTACTTCATCGCAACTAGAGAATTCACAACTACGGTGGTAGTCACGGTAAGACCTAAGCCCGGGGACATGATTACTTTTTGTTTTGAGGTTCATAGAGAAGTCTAAAATAACATTCGTAGTACATAAAAAGCGTTCGAGAATGGGATTCGGATTTACCGACTATGAGCGATATGAGCCATCTCCCATTCCAAGTACTGGCTGTATATCGCGCGCCCCCGGTGGCGCGGTGGCGCCGTAAGTCTCAGACTCTGGCTCGACTCCAGGCTGCTGCAGGGACGCCGCGCCACGTAGGAGGGCGACACGACAGCGACAGGTAGAGTGTATTGTCGCGGGGGACAACGGCGACACGGCCGTGTGTGTGACTCACAGGTCGCCGATACCGGCGGGACACGCCCCTAGCGGACAATCCGTAGTGACTACAACGTGCTGTGTTAACAAACTTCTGGATTTGAAGAAAAAGTAATCCATTGTCAATTAAGTACTTGGACGCCACTTTAACTAGCTCAATTCATTTCTTTGCTTTCATTAGTAACGTTTTGGCTAGAAGTTGTGAAGGATTAATTTTCGAATAGCGGTAAATATTGACCGATGCACTTCTTGATGACCAATCTTCCGTTTGTTGTCAATGTGAAAGGAATTAAAAGAATGTCGGGTGCCATCAAACAATAAAATAAAATGGGAAACAGGAGGAGTTTAAAAATAAATATTATAAGTTTATCTGTAAAAAGCCTACTTTAATACAGGTATTAAAGGAGGTTATGTATAAGTTCAAAAATAATAGTCCATGTTCAATGGTTGATACAGTATGCTATTACAATGGAATGCAATAAATTAATAAGAAGTTGTTTAATAAAATTGCGAGATTTTAAATAAATCTTCCCTTTATTTCAATTGACAAAAAAAATGAGTCTTTACCACAGGATTTTACTTTACTTTACTGTTTACATGGTTACTAAATAAATGTTAAAATTTTCTAAAATATGATGCATTGTTAAGGTGACACGTCAACATCTATAAAGGAATACTAAAGTAATCGATAACTTATAGTTGAATGTCGCCCTTCCAAGAACTTTACAAACAGGCTCGAATTAATCGTAAAACATATCCGCCAAAACAACGCGCTCGAAACCCAGACGTAACCAGTCAATTGGTAACCCAGACCCCGTATGATGGAGCGCGTCGTAGATTGTTTGGCGCGAAACTCGACTGATAACTGGACGGGGAAAGCCGCCACCATCGCCGACACATCATGATAACGGCGTTGTATATCGCATTTATCGCTTCCAACCTTCTTCGGCATGTAATGCGAGCCGGTAAAGTGTTTAAACCGCGCCCCGCCGCCGGCCGTCGGGGTGGAACACGTAGGCTATCGTAGCGGTTCCGACACTAAACCATCGATATATACTACTGGACCGCGCGCTGCCCATAAGGCCCGTGTGGAGCGGGCCGGTCGTCGCACAGCGGAGTATTGCGGGTTGCATCCTGGGCGAATTGAAGGAGCTGGGTGGCAAGAGCGCCAGATCGTACTAAGCGTCATATGTGTTGCGTGGCCTTGAACTAAAGATGGCACTGGAGAACTTGCTGAAAACCAATGTATATCAGCTGATCAAAGCCTCCCATGACATTAACAGCTGATTTTAGGCGGTATCTCCCAAGAAAGCTGCATTTCGCGGTTATTTCTATTTTGGCTTCACAACGGACAGGTCAAACTGAATTAATTTATAGTCTTATTTTAGGTTTTTTCGTCTGGTTTTTGTCACATTTTCAATTGTAGGCTATATGTTGCAAATAGATTTTAGTATCTCGTACCTAGTTGTTTCATGTGTTATGATGTGTAGTATTAGCATTGCAAAAACAGTTTAATGGTAAAAAGTTGTTCAGCGTTTAATTTCGTATCAAGATGGAAGAAAGGGAGCGACATTTCTTTTCATCGGTAAGTATATTTTATTGTAATAGGCACTACTTGTTTATTATCTTCTCTTTTCAGTTTTGAATTTATGTTCTTATCTTCTAAGGTTACAAACAGATTTTTTTTACATTTTAGATACGGTATATTTGCATTATGCTATAGGTTACAATCGTCAATGGTTTTATGACATCATGTAGCCGTCATAGTTCCCCCGTAGTAGGCCTAATTTAACTTGGAGTTTTATAGTTATATTTTTTGTCATCTATATAATTATTTTGTTTTATTTATGCCTATTTCATTATTTTGCAAGCAAAACTGTTTTAAACTGCAACTGTAGTTCATACGATTTTATTAATGCTAATAGTTAGTAGCCTATTATCAATATTATGCTTTCGTTTTCGTTATTATATTATTTGGAATAACAAATAATATAATAACTGTATGTAAAGTAAGGTACTGTAATGTAAAGGTACTGTATGTAAAGTTTATTATTTTATCAAACAGACAATTTTTTCAGTTTCGTAATAAAATTCAACTATACGTGTTGCTCGAAAACGAGCAATTTATTTTAATATAATACAAATGTTACTTTTATCTCTAAATCAATGACATCCGACCAATCCAATATTGTGAGCATCTGTAATCACCAAAACAACACGTATTTACAGCTGATTATTAACACATGTTTAAAATGCTTTATTCAATCCCAATGTTATTCAAATGGGAAATTTTGAGATTTCAATGGTGGATAGCGCCTTTATTTTCAGTCCGATTCTCATCAATTTTTGGCGGAAACAACAACAGACCAAGCCCTATCCAACAACATCAAAATCTTGAAAATCGGTTGAAAATTGTGGGAGGTCTCAAGACAAAAAAAAAACCCTTAGCGTATTAAATAAGTATAGATTAAATAAGTATAGATTCAGTTTAATGTAAAGAAAACAACTTCAAACTAACTGTAAGAGTTTGTAACTATTTTAAGGAAAGAGTTTTTCAATCACATTCAATTAATGATGAGATTACAGGTTCTCATGTTATAAAGTCATGTACATTTGTAAAGTATTTTTTAAGATTTTGTCCCATCACATAGCAAAAAGAAAAACATCAGAGGAAACAAAAAAGAATAATTTAGGATTAAGACAAAAAATTAACAACGACTATTTTGTTTTGTAACCTGTGAGCGTGTTTTAAGCTTTTTTATTACTTTTTGCAGGAGTTTATCAGTAATAAATTAATTTTTATACCTATATAGTTGTTTTATTTCATCCTAACAAATTGACTTTTTAAATACGTTAAACTTCTATTGGGTATATTAATAGATCTTTAGAATGTACAATAAAAGCTTTAAAACATATTAAATTATTGTTGGAGACTGTTATTAATATTATTCTAACTGGACGTGTAGTTAAGAAATATAACACACAATGAAAATGTCCTAAAACTATTTTTCACCACGTAAAACAACGGCGGCGTAAGTGACGCTACAATGCTATCGTGATTCGCTGCGGAGCGCTTTTGCCACCCACCGCCTTCAATTTCTAGTGAACGCAACCCTCGGCCGGCACAGCCGGCAGTGGCAGCGCGCGATCCAGTAGTATATATCGATGCACTAAACCAAGAAGTGACTGCTGCCTGCAAAATCTGGAGTTTGGGAAACGGATTATCGACGTGAATGTTTATAAAGGTGGGATGGTCTTTCCAAGACAGAAATTAGGACGAGATCCAGAGATAAATAATGAAGGATTTTCCACAGCTATGTGTAACAACTGCGACTGCACACGTTAAAAAGAACTGTCAAAGAACTTCCGTATTTTACAGTATCCAATTAATTGTTTGTGTCGTCGAGCCACAGTTCAACGGGTAGCTTGAGAGGAGAATATGAATATTATTATGTGGGCTAAATTGATTTACTCTACAAATTATCGGAAAAAATAAAATTTTGTTATGTGCAGAATTTTCTCAAGCGATTAATCGATCATCAGCTCGAGACTCAAACAATCGGTACGTTATTTTTATATAAACACTTCTGTGTTTAGTCCACGATAGCTCCAAGTGGACATATTGGAGATCAATATAAACAAATAAATCATACAAATTTGGAGATCGATTTTTCAAGCATTGTTTGAGCGGAAAAGAGGGATTAAGCAGTCAGGTTGCGTTGACAGCCATTACAGTTGAGAAGTCGCACATCGCATCCACATACATCATAAATATCTAAAGATTGATTGATATGCTCTCTTCCATCAATCATCGAACGATTGATCTGTACGATTAAACATATATGTAATCAATCCTACGGTACAAACAGCAAAAAGCCAATTACATTGAATTATCGCCGAAGAAATCGTGAAGTGAGCTGATAACGCTGACTGCATGACAGACGACCGGCGTGGCGACGGGTGACGTCATTAGCCTTGTAGAAAGCTCCGGGTGTGATTTAATGAGTGGTTTCGGGACTGACGGATTAACCGGCGCCCGCGGTTATCCGCACCCACCCGTCCCCGGTCGGCGTCACCACCTCAGGATCACCGACGGCCTGCAGTGCCTCCACTGCGACGCCTGGGAGTTGGAAATAATGAAGGCAAAAATGTTCAATACGCGGTGCTATTGTAGAGAACATATGCTAATGCGATCGTTCTGAGTTTATATATTCCAACACTATTTGTAAACAGAACACAAACACTACCAATCACATAATTAGCAAAGGTTCAAATCACTGTTATTTCAAACTGTTGATGCTAGTTAATGAACAGCCACTTGACAACACAGACAACGTAAATGTCAAAATGTTTAATATTGCAATTTTGAGCTTGTCCGAAAAGGAAAAGTGTGAAAAACGATATGGCAGTGGCAGTCAAGGTCGACATCAGTATTCGCAGAGACGCGGGCATTTGTCACTCCGGTCTGGCCTTCTGGAGACGACCCGCGACAGACGAGGGCCGGTGGCGTGGACACATGTACCGAGCGAGGGCGATGGATCTGGTGTGGGGAACGTGGATGGTCGCTCGGCGAGCATATACAACTTGTGATGTAAGGTTACGGCTGGAAATTCAACTGCCTCCGCTTAAAACCCTTAAAACAAGCCTTCTTTTTTAGAAAGTAATCGAAAACAAACATTTTAAAAGAATATTTGTAGTGCAGAAAAAGATCGGTTTGCATACAATAACTAATCAGGTGAACATTTTTTAAAATATCATAGCTTTTCAATAGCTTACAAACAAACAAAATGTGTTATTTGGTGCATTGCGTGATGGCTTTCAGTGAAGCTAACAAAGCTAACATAGGTTTCGGACAAGAGCTTTATGTTACTCTTTAGCAACATACGGGGAGTAATAAATTTAAACAATCTGATAAGAAGGGCGTCAGAACGCCGAGAAAACCACGATTGGATACAAAATAAAGGATTTAGCACGAAAAGAGACGGTAGGCCTAACCCTATGAAAAAAGTTTTGCTTACAAAGGCAAAAAATGTTAATATAAGGAGCGTTTGAAAGAAAATTAGACGCACGTAAACTCGGGAGAGTCAGTTTCTTTGTCACTAATCATCTAAATCTAGACATTAAAAGAAACTAATAGAAACCCAAATGATACTATCAGTAAACTAGACGTAATATCATGCTTAGCAGTACTAACTGGTATGTTCCGCACGCTAGACATAACCTTAGGTTCGCGTGTTCCGTTCAATACAGCGCGGGAGAAATTGAAAGTACGACAATGCAAATGCGGCTGCATTAAGTATCACGGACAATATATATGATAATAGCCGGCCGGTACGGTAACTAGGACCCGCCCAGCCTATCCGGGCGTCCATCATGTGAACCGGCCGTGGACCTACGCGCGGGGCAGCGCTGTGAACCCGCCTACGCACACGACACACGCTGTATACGCACAATCATCAACGCTGTTGCGGTTGATATTCAAATCGTTAGGACTTCCTTCTCTCGTATTGCATGCACAATAATTGTAATCCGTTTAAAAGGTGTCGAAATTGTTTGATAGAATAGCTCTTAAAATAGCAAAAAGTCCAAATAAACCTGATAGGTTGATTTTTTAATCATTACATTTTTTTCGTACAAAATAAACATTTGTAATTTGACACTAATATCTTTTTATCCGTTTCACCCCCTTGGTAACTATTTCTATTTCTATCAAAGGAAATACAGACATAGTCCACATTTAAAAGAAAACTTTGGGCTATTTATATTCTGGCTATTCACTGTAAAACTGTTAACACAATGGTTATTATGTTCATATTTCAACATCATTACCACATTTGGCATTAAATCATTGTTCAAATTTTAGACCACAAACTTAAAATTATAAAATTACGAAATCTTTAGCTACCAACCAAGTGAAACCCGACAATTTTCCAAATAGTAGCCTAGTGGATAGGCTACGCCAAATGGTCTCTAATACTAAACAATTTCCACCGCACCCTGCGAATAAAAACCTGCCAGACCGACTTATTAAAAATTACCATGTGAAAAATTGCAAAACGGGCAGGGAAATTAAATAGTTGACAGGAGCAATTAATAATAATGATGGTCGACATAGAGGGATTACAACCCACGCTAGCACGGTGTATGTGACCGGGTATCGTATCGGGGGAAACGGCGCGGACGAACTTAGCATACAAATTGGCCATAAACGGTCTAAATTATATGTGCGGCAGGAATATTACGCGAGCGACGGTTGGCAGCAGTGGTATAACAAACAGCTGATCGTCTTTGATTGGATTACCGCCAGCTGACGCGCCGCGCGACGCGTTGCGTTGGCGGCTTTGAGGTTATGTTTGGCGCAAATGCGTTAATTGGACGGGCAACGTGTGGAATTTATTGAAATTGCGGCATTTATATGGTAAACGGGAATATTAATGAGGAAGACAGTCGTGGTTAAGCAAAGCGACGGGATATTGTAAAAATTAAATATTTTTCAGCACTTAGTAAGTGCGAAGCACACTATTGCACAGGCTGTAAATTGAAACATTACTCGCCTACGTGCTGCACCTAGAAAGGCCACCTGTACGGCCTAAATTACCATACGCAATGGTACAGGCCTCATATATTTGCAGGTACTGTATACTGTAGTACAAAAATCCAAAAATCAATAAGGCTTTCAGGTTTGAGTTTGGACCACTTAAAGTAATATTTCTGACCTCTAAAACAAAATTCCTAGGCGTTGATAAGCAAAATCGTTATTTTGATCCATGAAGGGCAAAGAAGTCACTCAATCTTGTTCGCCAGTTTTAAACGTCACAAAATAATAATGTTAAACAAACTTACCCTGAGAATGAGAGGGACAAATGGATTATTTCATTAGAGCAACAATTTGTAACATACAGTTCAGTACCTCAATATGAATCAACTTGAGCAATTGAGTGTCAAAACTGCGAGGCTACGTTTCCATCGAGGAGATTAGTATTCATCTAACATCCTATCGTAAATCCAGCCTTAGTGACGCAGGCCTAATTAAAACATCAATTAATCAATAGCAGCACGTACTCGCGAGGAAGTTCAACACGCTTCGCTTTACGAAGGTCCGGCTTGTAAAGTATACCAGAAGTTATAAATCATAAAGGCCTGCACAGACCGGAGCGATACTTTATCGCTGGAGCGACGCGATACCTTCCTGGAATTTTATCTGCGATACTTGAGCGAAAATATCGCGGCGGGAAAAGGTGCTTCCACACCAGAGCGGGAAAAAGAGACTCGCGGGAAGCCAATACACCTCAGGGGAGAGTAGGGTGCGGTGACTGTGTGACTCTAAATATTTAGTTAGTTTTTGTATAGTGTACTTACCAGTGTACTCATAGTGTGTTAACTTACCATGACATCGTCCGATGAAGAAGAATCGTTGCTGTTACTAGCCGTGCTAGAAGACGAAAGACAGAGAAAAATGTGGATACACGACATAAATAAAGAACGGCTGCAATTTGGCGAGTACCATACGCTAATGCCCCAGTTACGAAAAGATGAAAAAAGATTCTACATATACGTTAGAACGAATCAGGAATGTTTTGACGAGTTGCTGAGTTTGATTGCTGACATTATTGAAAAGGAAAATACCCACTTCCGTGAAGCTATTGGTGCCGAAGAACGGCTAATAAATTGACTGGTTAATTCAGTGTTTACGTAGTTGTCAAATATAATTATATTTAGTTTTTAAAAAACAGGGGTTTTTTTAACGCAAAAACAGTTTAAACTTAAAAAAAAAAACTAATTATAAATTTATGTATTACAAATAAATTATATATTATAAATTATCCAAAAATTCGGATCAAGGAAGTTCTTATTAATAGGGCCAAAATTATTAAACTTCATATTTCAATCAAAAGGCTTTATTAAACAGGAGACTTCGATTTCCTTCTTTTGGCAGCTGGTTCAAATGGACTAGCCGCAGAAGAGTTTGTAGCAAGAATCGTATTGATTGGTTCTTCGTAGTTGGACGTTTCTGTGGGTGCTGGTATTTCTTGGTTTTCGCCTCCATCGTAAATTATTTCATCGGGTTCATCAACTAACTCATCATGGTTTGTGTTTTCGCCTTCAACTTCAGGTGCTGTGACGTTAGACATAGTTTTGGCCATTCCAATAAATTGCTTAAACCTTTCCATCTGAGTGGCCCAAGTCCATTTTAGAGTCCGTCCAATCATAGAGCACCGGGTATGAATAAACAACTTCCAGTAAGTGTTCGGTGATACACGACATGTTGTTGTTGTGGTTGACAGCACAGACAAAACTGAGTAGTTCATGGTTTGGCCGCATGGTATCGCGGCGATAAAGCGCTGCGAATGGTGCATGCAGCGTTACCGCGATACCATCGCTACAGTATCGCGATCGCCTCAGTATCGCGTATCGCAGTTCGCTCTGGTGTGTGCGGCTCCATAAGACAACATGGTATCGCACGGACCACTGGTATCGCACGCGAATTTCCAAGAAAAAGTATCGCGCCCGCTCTGGTATCGCACGGAGTATCGCTCCGGTCTGTGCAGGCCTTAAGTCAAGATACAAGACTGTGGTGAGGGTTTCAATGCTATGTTTTCTTGAGAGTGTTCTGGGCTAATAATGTGGGCTCAAAATACCATTCACTTTAATTTTGTCAAAACCCAAACTAAATTTTTCCAAAATCTTGAAGCTATAGCTAATTCCCAATTAAGAGTTAATATTTTACATTCGTTGAAGTTTCTAGATTGCATTGAAGTGGGAAGATTGTTTGGTTTTGCTTCTATGCAATAATACACTCAATAACCTAAAAAAGTTAGGCCTACTTTATGTCCAACTCGTACAAATAGAAACTATTATGAAACGTTCAAATTGGATTTTTCTAAATTAAACATGTTGAAGAAGTTGTTACCCATAACAGTCGTCAGACAACATTACTTTTATTTAACCAACATTAAGACTTAATGAGTTTATGATGTTTGTAAAACATTTTTTCAAGGTCTACAAATGAACTGGGAACATCACGTTCACTGCAGAAAAGTTCTGACATGGGCAAATCTTGTTTCCAATGAAATCAGGAAATTAATTTAACAGAATGACTCAGAAAGCAGTAAACAGTTTCCCGGCACCCGTCAGTATTTGGGGTCTCGACCAACATTGTAGATAGCCGCATCTCCCGAGTCATGTTGTTAATCACAGGCCCTTATCATCGTTATCAGCCTCAAATATTGCGTCCTCCGAGATAAGAGACACTCCACCTGGTGTTTGTCTTCTTTGTTTCAGGCATAACTCACAAAACAACTTATCCGTCTTTATTACGTTGTCATAAAACTCGACAGTCGCAAAAACCGGCACAAGCATGCTATGAACGTTGTATATAAAGCCGGTCTCATATACGGGCATGTGCTTTTGTTTGGGCAATAAGTCTACAGTGATGGCGCATACGACATACTTTAGGTTAAAAACAGACGTTTATGGCAGGTGTCAAAGATGATGGATGACTTTTTGGGTCAGTATTTATGAAGACTGGACCTATCAAACGATTTATAGTGTTGCTTATGATGTCATGGTCGGCGGAGGCAACTTCAAAACAATCAATGTTTAATAATTACATAATACAGTAGAACCTCGATAGTTCGACATGGTCCATGACAACTTAACATGTTAATAATGACCGATAGTGTCCATGTTGGAGCCTGACAAAGGTGAAAATGTAAACAAATTGGCAAATGATTTGAATGTTGTTTATGTTAAAGTTCAATTAGGTTATGGTTTCACTAAAATTTAGTGTTTCCTAAATTCAAATCATGATTTTTATTCCCTGGAGTGTTAAAATTTCCCATATACTCCCTATAGTTCGACATTTCGATAGTTCGACACTCTGTAAGTCCACAAAGTGTCGAACTATCGAGGTTCTACTGTAACACAAATTTGGTTTGAATATATCTATGTGCCTAAATTTTGAATATGCTAATACTATTTTAGTTATCTCTTTCGGAAATCATCATAGTTTACTTCGATGATATATTACCATCATTTTTACCATCTATTTTACTTGTTAATAGAAAAAAGAAACGTATACAGTATGCATTTCCACTACTATGTGCCATAATCTATAATTTGAACCCCAACTCTAGAAACGAAAATCATATTCAAATCCAGCCAAATTTAGTTTTAAGTCTGAATTAAACAATTCCGTGCATAAGAAAACTTCACGAATAAAAATCTAGTCTGATGGTTGAATTTGAGTCTAATTGAGCCAAACCAATGTGCGCATGATGAAAAATCAGAGGTAAGGTCATTTTTTTAGAAGTATGTTAGTATGTAGGCATTCTTTGGTTTTATACAACGCAGCTACAGTTCATAGTGATTCTCTGAGCCATCTCTAGGTTCCAAGCTTAAAACTGTTCCATAAAAGTCCAAATCGAGGCCTGATTGTGCATTTTTAAATTAAATTTTAAACAACAAGTTCCGAGAAGCAATATTTAGCCAATCAACATAGACTAATCCAATGTTGATCGCGGGACGATTTCCCGCCAATCAGCTGTTATGTTTACGGCGCGGCGCATGCGAACAGCTGACGCGCTTCCGCCGCACCTGGCTGCATAATCGTTTTTATTGCCGCCATTACACTTCCATGTACTGTACATTCCCGCGCAGAAACAACTCAATGCCGATTTCTTATTTCTGCAGCAATACCGGGAGTTAGTATTCCCAATCTGCCAATAATATTCTAGTATTCATCAGAGGCGCCAATACTGTTCGCTTACAATTTTACTTTGCTTTAGTCCAGTATGTTCCTCACACTGTTACGTCTGTATGGACGGTAAGAAAGTAGAGTAAATTTAACTTCTAGACTCTTAAAATAACTGCTGGGAAGAAATTATTTTCTTGGTTTGGAATTAAGTACTGTCGGAATTGGAATAAAGATGCGATTAAAGGAGACTGCGTGTGATGTAAATCTCTGAAGAAGCCTTTTCTTCTTTGAAATCCGCATTTGTCAATTTAATTACCTTCACAAATTTTAACAGTGCTCAAGGATCTTATCAACAGTTTTACCGGATATCAAACTCTGGTGGGATGGAGTTTCACGGTATTCCGCTCGGGCACGCAGCTAGCTGGACCTGGACCCGCCCTTCCTGGCCGTCTACTGGCCGCCGGTGCGTGCGAAAGGGTGATAAATTTACACTGGGAATAGGGCAGTTCAAAATGAGAAAATTATTTAATCGACATAACAAAATATGACGCCCGAGTAGAACGTGGTGTGTTCCGGTAAGATAGACTTGCAGGCATTGTATTGAATAAATGGAAAACACTCGAAGAATGGGTTTACATACAAAGTGGTAAGATATTATCGAAATTCCATGCAATTAAATTATTGTTGCAAATCTGCCAGAAAAGAAGGCAAAGCGGGTTGGAAACCAACCTGGAATAAACCAGAATGTCAAGGGTTGAACTACATATTAATTGTTCTAAATTTTCAAAAAATAAATGTTGTAAGCAGTTAACTATCTTGTACTGTAATTCTTAATTTAAATAATGACTTATTCAGTTTAGGCTTAAATTCATGGTAAGAGGACAGGAAACCTTTGCTAATTGCTCTACACTACAAAGTTACTTGACTTTTGTTCTTTTTTAATTGTAATGGTTATCGTAATTGCTACAGAGTGTGCAATTTTTAATTTCATTTTATATGCATCGCCATTAATCGGTTTTGAGAGGAAGTTTCCTATACACCGGTCCACACACCTGTGTCTCCTGTCTCCTGTCACATTCCGTTTAATAAACTTAAATATTTCACATCATACAGCCTCAGCTGTGTCAACATAGCCAGAAATATTACTAATCACCTTGACAGCACCGTGACTCATAGCGATAACAGAACGGGGATGAGATAACGTTCCAGGCAATATCGCGCCGCGGCGACACAGAGTACACATGCAGCGGCACTGTACCACAGAGTACACAAGTGTCGCCCGGCACGAGGAGGTGTCTGCACGAACCAACACAACTACTGTCGGCGGAGGGCAATGCACGATGAGTGGTATTCGGCTACCACGTTGTTGAGCTTCCTCGCAGGGTCAACTGATTTTAACAGGAACCTTCATCTTGCATACAATTGTTATCACTGATGGCAACTGGGATCTATCCATGCCACTCTAATGCCACTTAAAAAAAATTTAACAAAAAAAGTTAACAGTGCTATGAAAACTTTGTAGTGCTGGACAAAATCCATCAATTGACAAAAATATGTTTGTGTCTGTATCTTAGTGGAGACAATTACAAACCCACTGACAAAATTAGACATTTGCTACATTTATAAAAATTTAGTTTGAAAATCTTAACAATCCTTGTTGGGAATGTATGATACTTCTAAGATCTAGTATAAAGGGGTACACCTCATATACTTTGGTATTATGTTCTGGGCAAAACTTTTGCCCTTACTATCTCAAAATACAAAGCTAGTAAAAATGTATGTAGCCTACCCATGTATGAGGGGGAAAATTACAAATCCATGCATCAACCAAATTAAAGGCAATAAGATTTAAACATGTTATCAAAACTCCTTATCAAAATGACATTAAACGGACAAGAACCGATAACAGATACCGATCTGGACGATAAGGAAGCGGTTGGGTCCTACTCGATGTTTTTTAGGCCCGCAGGCTCCGAGTCGCGGGGCGCGGAAGGTTCGTAAATTAATTATAACTCACCACGAAAGAGGTGGGTAGCTTAGGAGTATGGCGAACCTGTAATTTCGTACAGCCCTGCCCTATCGCAACTTCACTGCCGATCTTATCGATATCTGCGGATCTGTGTACTAAAATTGTAGCCGAAAAGCTACAATTTTACATTCTTACAATCTTTACATGCGTTGCCGATATTTTTTCGAAAGATGGAAAACTGAAACCTGGCATTTCTAAAACTATATGTATGGAATCAAAAAAACTATGACAATTTCTATACACACAAGTTTTCCACACTTCCCCAACAAGTTGAAAGCGTTAGCATTCCTAAATATTTTTACAGTAGCCTACGCATCGGATAAACAAGGTTTTGCTGATTATAATTTTGCTGGCCAGAAAAAATTGGAATATTATCACAAGTATGCGTTTCGCGGTAAACATATCCCTATGAGTTTTGAGATACCGCAGGTACACCTTGTATACATTGAGGTGAAGAATTTCACCGGAATGAGAAATCAAAATAGGATAATATGCCGTCCATTTAAGAAATAAATTCCATGGTCCGGGATACTGGACTTTGGATAATATTGCAATTACAAATTCTTTGTTTCGAAAACACAAAGAATTTGTGGATACAGCAAGAGTTAAAGAAAGCATAGTCTTCCTTTTAAACACAATTTACCAAAAATATTTTGTTCTAGAGATATTCAGTTCCACGAATGTAAACAAGGTGCAGCGGCAGGGTAGAATGACACAGTCGAGTGTCTAACAATAGTTTAGCGTTTGGCAGCGCGGCTGGTCCAATAGTGCGATACTCACCTATGACTCCACTCTTGGCGGCCACAGCGCCGCGCCGACGGCCAGAATTGTCAAATTTGACGGAGGTATCGGCCAAGATTGGATCCCTGACAAACTCGTCGATGACAATTTTGTTTTATGAATCGTGACGGAACAGCGCGATTGGATTTAAAGCTAAAATACTCTTCGCTGCGTTTGTTGTCAAAACCAAAGTAAGCGGTTGCAGATTTCCAATGAGGGGGCCTCAGTGACTGTTCTAGGTTTTCAAAATTTGGAATTCAGTAGTGAACTCATCATATACGTACATCATATTTTTCATTATAAATGTAGTTTATCTCTTTCTAACTCTCCAACTACTTTTCAAACCCAAATTTCGCCAACACTTTCTACCGGCAGACACAAAAGAGATGACGCAACCAACTTGGAAGCAAAACAGCACAACAATGGCATTCATCGGCCGTCTGTCACCCAGAAACACCAAGGAGGTTCTAACGACTCCGACCACGCGTTCTCTCTCTCTCGCTCGCTCTCATTGTGAAACCTTCCTTGTAAGGTCAGATCCCGTCGGGGATTTGTCATGTGTCTGACGGGAATCAACAGTTGATGGACTTGATCTTAATATGAGTCAGATATCGGTCGTGACACGTAACTACCGACTTGTTCCCGCCGGATTAGGAGCGCCCCCGTCACGGAACAAGTAGTTTATCTGATTACAAACCCAAGTTTATTAGGTTTTTTTACTTAGAGGTTAATTGTTTTGACGACTTGTTATCGTGAAGATTAGAGGCTTTGAGCTCGGATCAAGATTTGCCAGGTAACATCTTGTGAACGGTGGAAAGGATGGGTAGTCATTCCATAGTGACTCATTACTATAGGCCTCGAACTAGAATGGCAAATGCAACTCAATTTTTGAGGGCCGAATCAAATACATTCCGACTCCTACTTTACACAGAAGAAGTAATCCAGATTGGGACTTAGAACTAATATTTTATTTTACAGTACTGTACTTATAAAAATGTAGGTTATCTTGCAATAGGTGTTAGCACTAGCACTAGCGTTTTCGTTAAAATTGTGGCAGCTATGGAACCGCCGTCAAGACAGCGTGTGCAATCAAATAATCACTATTGTTACGTCAACTCAAACAAAAGGTGTTCCATTCAACTCGTATTTACTTGCACAACCGGTAATTATACACAAGGTACATGGGGCGTTGTCGGTTGCAGTTCCAGTTGCAAAGCATACACCGGGAAACTGCAATTTAGTGAATCTCAAGCTGCAATGTAGCGCCGTTATTTAGGCGTTGTCGATGTTGCAGTTGCAGCTGCCAGCCACGCGCCACGCCATGCACCACCCACGCCGCTCTGGTTGTAGTGTGTCGCTTCTCTACAACTTCCGTCGAGTCTCGTGCCTCTCAGCTGCAATGTAGCGCCATTACGATAGGCGTTGTCGATGTTGCAGTTGCAGCTGCCAGCCACGCGCCACGCCATGCACCACCCACGCCGCTCTGGTTGTAGTGTGTCGCTTCTCTACAACTTCCGTCGAGTCTCGTGCCTCTCAGGCTGCAATGTAGCGCCACGACAGGCGTTGTCGATGTTGCAGTTGCAGTTGCCAGCCACGCGCCACGCCACTGCGTCACCCACGCCGCTCTGGTTGTAGTGTGTCGCTTCTCTACAACTTCCGTCGAGTCTCGTGCCTCTCAGCTGCAATGTAGCGCCACGATAGGCGTTGTCGATGTTGCAGTTGCAGTTGCCAGCCACGCGCCACGCCATGCACCACCCACGCCGCTCTGGTTGTAGTGTGTCGCTTCTCTACAACTTCCGTCGAGTCTCGTGCCTCTCAGCTGCAATGTAGCGCCACGATAGGCGTTGTCGATGTTGCAGTTGCAGTTGCCAGCCACGCGCCACGCGCCACTCCACTGCATCACCCACGCCGCTCTGGTTGTAGTGTGTCGCTTCTCTACAACTTCCGTCGAGTCTCGTGCCTCTCAGCTGCAATGTAGCGCCGTTACGATAGGCGTTGTCGATGTTGCAGTTGCAGCTGCCAGCCACGCGCCACGCCACTGCGTCACCCACGCCGCCGCTCTGGTTGTAGTGTGTCGCTTCTCTACAACTTCCGTCGAGTCTCGTGCCTCTCAGCTGCAATGTAGCGCCACGATAGGCGTTGTCGATGTTGCAGTTGCAGTTGCCAGCCACGCGCCACGCGCCACTCCACTGCATCACCCACGCCGCTCTGGTTGTAGTGTGTCGCTTCTCTACAACTTCCGTCGAGTCTCGTGCCTCTCAGCTGCAATGTAGCGCCGTTACGATAGGCGTTGTCGATGTTGCAGTTGCAGCTGCCAGCCACGCGCCACGCCATGCACCACCCACGCCGCTCTGGTTGTAGTGTGTCGCTTCTCTACAACTTCCGTCGAGTCTCGTGCCTCTCAGCTGCAATGTAGCGCCACGATAGGCGTTGTCGATGTTGCAGTTGCAGCTGCCAGCCACGCGCCACGCGCCACGCCACTGCACCACCCACGCCGCTCTGGTTGTAGTGTGTCGCTTCTCTACAACTTCCGTCGAGTGATCGCGCGGCCGTGGCAAGAGCACGCCTAGCACCTTAGTATCGCGATGAATGGGAAGGCTCAAGGTCCCATGTAAACATGAATGAACGCCCACGCGCCACTGTCTGCCCGCGAGCTTGCTACTCCGCAGATGGCAAATTTTCATACGATTTGTATGTCAAAATCCAGAAATTATAGTTCAATTTAAACATAATCCACAGTCATAAAAAGTAACAATAACCTAACCTGGCAGTTTTATTTACAAATTGAATGGTCTGTCCGGCTTAAAAAGGTTAAATACGACTAACTTGTGTCATTGGAGAACGCGGAGGCTGCGTGCATTATATTCTAAACGCAAACGTTTGTGTGATTTGTGTAACTTGAACTGAAGATAACCTAAACTGTCTTGATTAGTAAACTCAATTTTCTCTCTCAATTGAAACACCTCAATAAAAATTCCTGCAACTGAGTTGTTAATTTTATCAATTTGTCTACTTGACTAAATTGCTAGAAGATTTGATAGAACTTGATCAACTGATGTATCCAATCGTTCCATCAAATTTAAAAAGAATAATCAATTCAGCCTGTTGAGTTTAGAGAGGGAAATAATTAGCTAGTACGCGCTGAGTGTTTTCGTTTTGATTATACGATCCTCCAAAACTTTAGTAAGGAGGATACTATGAGGGATACCCATAACAAGCATCGCATCATACATATTTTTTACTAAAAATACGCCTCTGTTATGTCAATATTAATTTATTTTCAGAAAGTCGTGATAATGTCATTGCAAGACATTTTCTTTATTACAGTCGGGGAAGGACAAAAACGACACAGCAACGTAGCTTTATCACAAATTCAGCAAAATTACGCATCATTCGAATCCGCAAGTCATTTAAATCTCCATCCTATAATAAACCACGTAATTTTACTCAGCCTAAATGGTCTCCTATGGATTTTCTATAGTTCAGGAAAATTTAAAAGAGATCCACACCGGCCCTCATTGCACCCATAAAGCACTCAGTGCAGAAAAGGGAAACCCGGAAAATATGCAGGTACTCATCCATATAAAGGGCTAACGGCGGGTTGCGACACTTGGCCATATAAGGTGCACAGGACATTCCAGGAATGTTGTGGGTACGTCACAGTGACGTGGCGCGGCCTACGTGTTCAGCCTCCGCAGCCGCGCCTACGCGCACCCCCGGCCACGGGCGCCAACCGGGGACGGGCAGGACAGGTGGCAGCGGCCTGGGGAAGCCGAGGGAAAAGCTAGGGAAATGCAGGTATTTCTGGAGCCTGATCGAGTGAGAAGTAAAGACTTGCAAAAGACTTAAGTGAAAGAGTTTTGAATTTATCATTAGGCCTAGTAGTGGATTACTCCATTCTTCGGCGATGACGAAAGGAAAAGTCGTCTGAAGGTAAAATCGAGGATGTGATTCAGCAGTAGTCTGTATTACTAAACCAACAATGATGAACATAAGCAATGGAATCGTTACATTCAAGTCAGGGCATGGCTGGCCAACAGTTGGTAATAATGGAACCGGCCACCTCCACTCCCACATGTTTACTTCGTCAAATTATTTTAAAGTAATCTAAAAATAACTCCGTCACACTTTTACTATCAAAATTAAGGTTCACCGGACGGTACGTAATCGCCAATAAAGAAATTTTTAAATGTCCAATATTTTTGGCAATGTTTTTACATTCAACTTTTTTACCACATCATCCCTTGAACTAGTTCTTGAAAACTTAATTCATAATTAGATGATTTATAGATGATCCTATACATACTCCCTTGCAAGCGAAAAAAAATTTATTTATAATATTTTTTGATAACCTTGGAATGCAAAATGAACCGTCTTTAGTAGCAAAAGTTTGGGAATACAACGGCCATGACGTACCTAATTCTTTTAATTATTCAGTTACTTATTTATCAGAGTCCTTAACTCGTTTAGAGCAGGCTTATCATTTATGTGCAAACTCAATTACTAATTTGGAAACGATTAAAATAATGGATTATCAAACAGATTTTCCACTTTGACATCAACTCAATATTCACTTTCCACGGTCTCGGATAGGCCTACAATACTTTTTACAAAATTTACTGGACCAGGGACACAAGCCGTTTTATCTCATGTGGCAATCCTGCATAACACACGAGTGACAATAAACACACCCAACAAAGACATGGGCTACCGTTACCCAAAACCGGGACAAGGTCCGGGGCGTGACCGTCGCGACGTTACTGGACGCGTTACGTACGTTACGATACCTCACTGAAGTCGAGGAATTACGATAGCACTCGTGGAGGACTCCCATACATGGAGGACTGCGCGGAGGGACGGCAGGCATATGCATTAATTGTGGTCTTAAAAGTGACACGATGTTCCAACTGTGATCGCCGTTAACGAAGTACTGCGATAAAATGTGGTGCAATTGCTGATATGCTTGCGGTAAATTAGTTTGCTCAACATGCTTAAAGGGCAGTGGGACAGAATAAATGTAAACGTATACTGTATTAACAAATGGTACACCTGTGACCAGGGTTATAGAGCAGCAATACATAGAGACATGTTTATATACTATTTATATTTCATGGTTCGTTGGTTCTGGTAATATTACTTGATTAGGGGTTCTATAGTTGTTACTTTACTCATATAGTTGTTACCAATGAATCTTTAGCTCCATTCAAGGATAAAAATTGGTCCCTTGGCACTGAAAACAGTTAGGACAGTTCGAGAAACACTTATTTCAGAATTGATCAAGACCAAAATTGAGTTGGATTTCATAAAAATCGTAATAAATCTGACAATTTCTAAACTCACTTTTACCGAACCAGTATATCAACGTATGAACGAGAACACATGGTATAAATCCGACAAGTGATAATTCTTAAGTGACAATTCTCAGCGCAACCGTTTAAATTCCACCGACCACTCCACCAGAGATTTCCACATCCAAAACGATTTCATTACGTGAATGTGCCCGTTAATCACAACACACGAACATTCCCCTTGGAGGACTTTTTATCCAAACATTCCACTCCAAATTACCGACATCGGCGAGTTTGGCAAATTCAAATGACATTCAGAACATTCTCCATCCATCGCTTGCTTTCTACTTTCAAATGCCGAAACACGTGCTGATAAACGGGTTCATTTTTACGGTTACAAAAGCGCATTAGACCAGATTTCTCTTCGGTTATTCGTTCAATGTTCGTCTATAAATGTGGAATCGAAGATATTTTTTATTTATTTTTTTTATGAAACGACATTCGATAGTCCAATTTATATTTCAGTAATCAGACGGGATCATCTATGGATTAAAGATGGTTGCTTAGTTTGGATTTATATGGCTGGTATGTTTTCAAAATTTTCAAATTTAATTTTGTATATCACTGTTGCCATCTCGTTCTTTATTAGATCGTTGGTTTCGGCTCTGACAAATAAAGCAGATTCGGGACCACCGGACGTTGCGAAACACGTTCACTTTTTCTCCGCGAGTTTTTGATCCGCTTAGTGATTAGTCATGCCGCCGATAAGGAGCAGGCCGATGGAACTTGTTTGGAAAAAAAGTAATTATCTGCCAGTTTTGATTAATTTAGGGACCACGGTAATTAACACGCTCAATGTCTTTCATGCAGGCAAAAACTCTGCTATAAATGTTTTCATGTAGAAACGCTTTAAACGCACAGTTGCGAAATCTTTGTTCAAAGAAGATTGCAATTGATTCTGTCAAATAGTATGCCCTACTGTAATACCATTGACTTTGTACACTAATACGCTTAACTTAAATACAAATAGGCAAATATAGCTATTTTCCTTTAGTATTAACATTGTTAATATGTATTTGCGTAAAATTTTTTGCATAAGATCTAATCTAATCTTCAAAATGTGTATACCGTAAGCAATTTTTAAATTGTACCCGACGAATCAAAAACACATACTTTGAAAACATAACATCGTACAACAAATCACGCGCATTTCCGTTCGTGACTACATGTCACCAGAGTCCCGCGTCATACGCCTCTTGCAATGCAATTGCACATTCATATTTTCCGCGAACGCTGCACAGTGGCTTCACGTCTATCCTGACTGCACATGGTGCAACACAAGCCATGCTGACGGACATGTGACCGCGTGTCACCGCCTGTGCTGAGCCGTGCTGACGCTATGCTGCCACGCCGTACTGCGCCACGCTGCGCCGCCGCCGCGCCGCGGTCGCTGGGAGTTGTCCACATCCGAGAGTGATTTATACCCCTTATCGCCCGTGGAGCAACTCCCATTATGCATTCACCGCCTCACAATAACATATCCACTTGCCGCCTGTCGCCGTGTGTCAAAACTGCACCGAGATCAGCGGGCTGGATGTTGCATTCTCAGATTATAAACTGTTATACAAACTGTCAATTTTACACCACGTTTAACTTGAAATTTAATACTTTAGTTACGCCTAATATGTATCATTCACCATGTCGCAATTGAATTTCACATGTTTTCCACGTTACGTAATAACCATGTAATAACAGGACTAATTACTTAGAGAAATTATGCAATTAACTACAATAGTTAGTCCTATCAATGTCGAAAGAAACAAATACGAGACAAAACAACTAAATCTTAACATAATTGTTATGTGGTTGTTGTGAACATTTCTTTAACGTTAAGTTTACAAAGAAACGAGAATAGAAGGCCATATCAAATGTACTGTGTATTTGTAACTGATAATCAATTCATTCATGAATTCTAAACCGGTTTTATAAAATACTCTGTACTATAGATTTACTGTTTAAAGGGATGTTTTATAAGACACGCTGTTCATACTGGGTTTCCTTTCTACGTATGCCTGGCACCAATAAACTTGTGTAAAAACGTAAATAAATTTTACTCCTTCTGTGCTAAATAAATACGTATGTAATGCAGAGTAATAAAGAGAAGATGTAAAGGGCAAAGCTAACCATAAACCCCTACTTTTTAATAGGCTAAATGTTTGGAGAAGAAGATAAAAATCATCAAACGCAAACCCCCGTAACAAAGAATAAAACTTTTATAGTGTCATTGTATGAATCAGTATAATCATAATAAATGTGTATTCTCTGTGCACTAAAAGTTCTAGGGCTCTCACTCAATCGATGACTCAAATAAATGTGGTAATCGCAATGGCGAAAAAAACTCGTATTGGGAGCATTTTGCAGAAATCCGCGGGTAATCTTGGGTAATCCGCTGGTCGACCTGAATATCGACTATCGCGATTATTTACAACAACAACAGATTAGCCGATCCGATCGAGGAGTATCCCATTTCTCTGGTCATGCCCAAACACGGACGGCGTAATTACTTGCATTATAGTTTATACGCTTGTGCTAGCGATAGTATAGGCAGGCACTGATAAAGGCAAATCACAGCGTATGCATCATAGATTCGTATTGCAAAATAGCGACGCTTTCAAGGCGCATTTAAAGCCAAGCATGATTAAAGTCCTTAGCCAATCAATATTGTCTTAAGGATAATTTATGGGATAGGGGTTTTCAGTGTATGTCTACTGTTACGATTAAAGTGCAGACGCCAGTTATACCCAACGATGAAGGAATACCTACTATATAAGTGTTTTATCCAGAACCTAGTGCCTCAGGTATTAAATTTACACTTGGTGTTCTGTTAGGCAAGCGCTAACCAATACTAATCGAAGTGTTGGCATTTTTGTGTGATTCAGCCATTTAATGATAAAGTTTGTGTTTGGTTCTCCAATCACATACCACGATTCGTAACAGTGTAGGTATTATTCGTGATAGCGCATCAACAAGTGCCAACCAAGATCGATCGCAGTACAGGCATTGTTCGTGTTCTGTTCTCCAACCGCCAATCAAGATCGATACCAGTGTAGGCATTGTTCGTGTTCTGTTCTCCAAACGCCATCCAAGATCGATCGCAGTGAAGGCATTGTTCGTGTTCTGTTCTCCAACCACCAATCAAGATCGATACCAGTGTAGGCATTGTTCGTGTTCTGTCCTCCAACTGCCAATCAAGATTGATCGCAGTGTAGGACTGTTCGTGTAGTGTTTTCCAATGGAAAAACCAAGATCGATCGCAGTGTAGGCATTGTTCGTGTTCTGTTCACCAACCGCCACAACCAAAATCGATCTAAGCATTGTTGTAAGCATTGTTCGTGTTCTGTTCTCCAAATGCCAATCAAGACCGATCGCAGTGTAGGCATTGTTCGTGTGACTCAGCCGTGGCAGGTTTCCTTGGTCAAGCAGGCCATTGCGGACGGGTCCCCCATAAGGCAGCCGCCGCGCCGGTAGCCGGCCGACGGTGGCGGTGTTACGCTGTATTGTTATCGGCCTCAATGTCTGGCTGGCGTCGCTGCACCTCGTGATAAGGAAAACACTACACCAACGGTGGGGTTTGGCCATGATTTGGATGGAAAATACTGTATGATTATGATAGAAACCGTTCTTGATTTAACCTGAAGTACCGCCAACTGACGTAAGGTAAACTTTTATTAATCTGACGTCAAACTAAAAAAGCGAAATTATTTTCCATGAGTAAAGAATGGGTTTTATGAAATGGAAAAAATATAGGGACAATAAAGGTAGTAACAAGCAAAACAACAGTCTCATAGCAATGAATTGAGAGTAAGACTATTTTGGGACTCGAAACGATTGAACTAACTACTTATGATTTGTAGTCATTGACGATTTTTTGGACAAGAGTGATGTGAACAATATTTTTTACACAATAAAACTAGCCTTTATTAGTCTATACAGATTCCAACTGAAAGCTGTCTTACTAAAAATGTACGGATAATTAAATACTATTCAACGTAAATGAATTTTGCTCAAATTAATTTCCATGACCATCGCGTTCACGATCGCGTCCGAATTTCCATTGTAGCATGGCTTGAACTTAAAACCACTCGTGTGACGGCACCTTAGTGAAAAATCGAGGCGAACTTATCCCCAAAACTTAATTAAAGCGTTTACATTATTGCATGTATTGCAAAATGTTGACATCCCATGGTCGCCTTGCAACGTATCACACCAAGCATAACAATGGTCTGATGCTTTAAAAGGCAAGCGCCAACCGGGATACTACAATAGCACCAACGAGTTCTCGGGACCGACGAGCGAAATGTCTAGCCAACGCCCACACCGTGGATCCGGCGCCCGAAAAGGGCCGCAGCGCGAACCAGTTCTGCGGAACCCCGACCGCCAATAATGAAGAAATCGGCGGCGGACTGATTAATCGCAATGGGCCGTTTAGGAGGCGCAAGAAGGTCATTGTCGACAAGTAATTGCTCATTAGCTGCAAAGATGGACAAGACGGCGCGGGCGGCGCCGGCGCCGGGAGCGAACATGTCCTGACACGGGGATTACAGGGGCCAATAGGATTACCAGGAGTGCCACGTAATCAGGGCTGCTTATTTTGAGACATGGTAGTCCATGTCCGTCGCTTTAAAATAGAGAGCAATTTCCTTGGGAGCTTCGTAAAGTTAATTTTTCCATTGAGAGAAGGGTCACACATAGGTGTGATAAATAATATGCACCGTTGACAATCTCTTTGCAGCAAATGCCTCATGTTACTAATGGCGGAAAAGGCAAGAAAAATCTCAGATTCCATTGGGAATTTGCTAAGTGTGGTACATAGATCCGACTGCGAAGTGGGATTTTTTTACATTATTGGGCGATTCCAAATTAAAAAATGCATTAACTAAAACATACACGAACATAATGCATAAAATGTTTGAAAGTATCGTAACGTAGTGAAGCACCTTTGATGAAACCGGTTGCAGTTATGGTTGCATGAACCGCGCACAATAGTCACTATAATGTTCCAACTCCTGACCTCCCTACGGCAACAGCACATCACATTTGCTGCAAAAACTCCCATCGGCCTACGTGCAGGAACGTTAGGCATCCCACCGGCTTTCGTCATCTCTGGCTTTTTCGAAAACATTGTGAATTATTACATTTCACTTCAACACAAACCTAATACATTCGTTTCGACATTCAAACCTTGTTGATGTTATAAGTTGCCACAGAAAACACAATTATTGTTTTTTCTTGTAAGGTAGGGTATCTAACCAAAAAGAGTATTGCATCAAATTTAAGACAGAATATTGTAAAATTCGTGTTAAATATCGCATATCTTAGCGGGGCAAGTCACAAGCCTAGTCCTATACTTTTATGGAACTATACAAAGTTGGGCTAAGAAATTTAGAAGACTAAATCCATAATCTAAATCCTCCAAAACCAACGGTTAATATCATTTCCTCGTACAAGTTGAGCCACAAGGATTTTCTTAGAGGATTCTTCCACTTCCAACTTCCTCCGCCTAATTTGTGGTCGAAGGACAACAATACCAAGAACGTCCCCTTAAGTAGAATTCCGGCATTGAATTGAGATTTCGGACACCCAAGTACAACCTCTTCGAGATTTGCCCAAAAGAAACTCCAGTCCTAGGCCTAGTTTGACCAAAGCCATTCAAGGTCGATATAGGGCCCTGGGCCACGATTCGGCCGGACGACGGCGAGAGTGACACGATGATCTCCACCGGACGACAAGTAGGACAAGCAAGGGTTGACGGGTATGGAAGTGGTCGCAAGGTTACCTCCTGACTGGACAATGCCGGTCCTTATACAGGACAGGACACCGGGAAATGATTCACCGTCGCGGCTCCCGCCGATGCCGCTGCCAGCACCGATAGATCTGCGGATAAGTCTACCGGCATCATATCCTCATGGGAACACTGCACTGGGATTCCGGCATGCCCGTTTACGGTTGATATGACTATTAGTGTTCGATCGAGCGTTCAATTTATATCTAATGTCATACTGTACCGGTTTATGGTAGAACAGTTATTTCCCATATAGGGGCAAGATGAATAGCCTTTTTATATTTCCCGATAATGTTTTTCCATGAATGATTTTTTCCACTTTTAATTCGTCAAAAGCATGGGTTAATTTGCCAAGAATTTTTTTCTTTCCATATAGATGAATGTATAAAATGAAGACACAATTTATTTCTTTATACAATAAAACACTTCAGAATCTAATAGCTGTCTAGATAATTTTGGAAATGTTCCAGGCATTTTTTATGGTTACCGTACTTTCACTAATACATGTTTAAATACACCACGGTACGATATCATATTAAATTCAATAAGAGTTTCAATAAATATGTTATATATTTGTAAATTTTTACATTTCTTCACAAAGACAAATTTAATTTAATAAATTAATTAAATGATTTTCAGTTCACTTATGTGGAACATTAAAAAGGTTGGCTCTCGTTTCGACACTCCAATAAATGACTATACTTAATATTTCTTTCTAAATCAAAGTAAAAGCCATAAACATCGCTGGGCATTTTCAAGGTTTCGTCCTTTTCTTTTTCTGGTCTGCAGGATCTCCTGTGGTGATCGTTTCGTTGGTCCTGTAGATTTGCACGGTACTCCTGCTTCGTCGTCACCGCTAACTGCTTCCAGAATCCGATCCACGTCTTTTATCTTTCTCTTCGTCCTTATGCCACTTCCTAATCCGAAAGATATCATCCTCATCGCTATCAGACTCTTTACCTTCCCACTTCACTTTAGATTTGGCGTCTCTCGATTCTACGGATTCTCTTTGGCGAATTGCATCATCACCACTTTTCCGAACATTGTCTCTGCCTTCCGATTTCGTTCGTGACGTTTGCTTATCCTGAGACGTCCCTTTTGAACCTGGCTTGCGTCTAGGCCTGACTCGTCCTTCAAGACTTCCTCCGTCGTCACTGCCGTAACTGCCTTTTCTCGGCTGCGCCATTTCTGTGGGCCCTGAAGTCCGAGCTTGACTAGGACGGGAAACACCACTACCGCCTTCTCTAAGAACTTTACTGCCTTTGCTGTTCCTCGCTAAGTCTCCGTCTAGCCATCGCACCGCTGTATCGATAGGTATGTAAATAACAAACTCTAAATCACATTCAGGATTTCTTTGATGTTCCTGTTCCACTTTAAACACGTAGGCATCTTTGCCCTTCCAATTTATAGTTTCGGAATGACTCAAGTGTAAATTTCTTGGAATGTCCATTTTAATATCTTGATTAAAAAACCGATATCACATCCACTTTAGGCCAATGTAATTTCAATGTTAATTTTAAATTTTCGACACTTGGTTTGAGACTCCTAACTTGAAAATTTCTATCTAGTCAAAAGTTAGATGTAGTTTTATTCATGGTAATTAAGAATTAAGTCAACCTTGAGATAAGACAAATAAATGAAATTAGATGTAAGTTATGCGTGTCTTTCATGTGATGGTGTGTAATTTATTTTGGTTTGTTGGCAAACCACTCACTCTTGTACACTCATATTTATTAACTGTATAGTCAGCTGTTTGACTGAAGCGACCTATGATGAATTAATAAAAGACAGGACCGGGGAGTTGTATTTTATTCTTTCTCTATGTGGTCCTGGGTAAAAACAATGGATACAAAAAGTAATAGTGATAGAACAAACAAGTTCAATTTTTCGACACTCGATTGTCAAAAGGACAACACCTCCGTGTTTCTCAACGAACAAAATAATATTGTTTTAAAAAGAAAAAATATGGACGGTTTGTCACATGAGGCGCAATTGAATATTTGAAGTGGGCTTCAAATTGCGCTTACAGTACAACCGACGAGACCGGAGTGCGGCACGGCCAACAGCTGTTGGCGATGACTGATAAGACACGTAACACCCGATAGCGCCAAATGTATCCAACACCACCCATACTGATTGTTGGGAACTTTCCTACAGCGGCGATTAGCGATAGATCGATAACGGTCGCTAGGCTCCACTGTGGATCAGGGACATTTCAAGTAACAAGGAGTCAAAACAAGCAATCTGGACGAAATACGCTGATTATTTTTTTGCGTGCTGCAGATAACACACCAATTAAGGCCTTGTCTGTGAGACTTAGAAACGAAATTCACGCACTCGACAAGCAAGTGATGACAATGACAAACAAGAGACAAGAGTGATTTAATAGTTGGTTACCTAATACATTCGTTTACTTGGTTCCCTCATCCAAGATTTATTCAAAATTCATTTGTAGGAAAACTTAATTGCCTTTCTTCCTATCTGGATCAATAAGAATGGATTTAAACTTTTAAACATCGAATGACGAATCATAATTTATTGTCCAGATTATCCTTCTGAACTCGCTATTTCAGTTACGAAAAAATAAATGTATCCCTCTGATACATTGAGTGGAAAATTTATTTTTTCTCCGAGTATTCCGGAAAAATTGTTAATAACATCGCTTACAAACAATCGCCCTTTCGTAACGTGTATACGTCTCCTGATATAATTTTGAAAGACATTCAATGCAGTAGCACATTTTCAACAAATCATACAGAATGGCTTCTTTCAACATTCAAAAATTCACAACCACCGTTCCCTAAATCCGAATAAAATCAATTTCGAGTATAGTTCACAGCGATCACAAAGAGCGCAGTAGAGGTAACACTTCATTAGCAACAACCCAGCAAAGCTATCGCCCAGTTTTGACCGCGGCTCGGCGGGTCGTTTCACCTTTGACCCCTGACTGAGTGCAATACGCCAGCGCGGGACTACTTTATCGCCACGACACCCGTTAACTTTATCTGCTACGTGGCTGATAACAACACGTAAATGACTACCGGTCCTGTATAAATGACTTAAGCGTGTAGCAGTACACTACAACTACCGGCGCGGCGTATAAACGTTTCAAAACCAACTCTAAATTGGCAACAAATTCAAAACTAATTCGTCTTATTTCAGTATGTTAGCTTCTCAGGAATTCATTAAAAGGGCGATGTAGTTTTTAATAGCTGAGTGCTTCCAACATTTATAGACCTCGTTCGCGTTAAACCACATCGGAATTTATCAACGAGGAGATGCAGTGTATACACGCAACACCGCGGCATCGAGGCCGGGAAAGGTAAATAGCATTGGCTCCAGCACCGACCCCTGGGGAACACCAGCATCAATTGCCGTAGCGACTCCTGGCGTGACCGCACATCTTGTACCCTGGAGTCTCGAGTGCCGGGTGTATCCAAGTGTGTCAGGGCCTAACCCATGAGGATCACCATCGGGTAAGGTAGTAGCATCGGTCCCAGTACCGACTCCTGGATAATACCACTACCGATTGCCGCCGTGACTCTTCAAGTGAATGCGGTTCATGGAGCCTGAGTCCCGCGTGCAGGGTGTGTCCAAGTGTGTCAGGTTTTGGCCCACGAGGATAACCATCGGGGAAGGAGAACAGTACCAGTCCCAGCACCAATCCCTGGAGAACACCAGTAACGGTTGCTGCAGCGACTCCTCGCGTGAATGCAGTTCTTGTACCCTGGGACCAGGGTGGCGGGTGTGTCCAAGTGTGTCAGGGCTCAGCCCACGTGGGGCCCACGGGACGGCCCACGCCGGGGACGGGGAGGCCGACGTCGACATTGCACAAATCACAATCTCGGAGGCCACCACACGTCGTGTGGGACTGGTGCGAACGTGGGTTGGCGATTACAACTGTTAATGACGATCGATTCATCGTCTAAGAGATTCATTGAGTGATCGCCTCCACAAACAATTAGACGCTCTTGAGAATGTAACATTCAATTATACTTTACTGTTTTCTAAAAGGATTCCCATCATTTATCCCAAACAAAAAAATTAAACAAGTTTATGTATTTGTGACTATTTATCCCTGATGAATTTGGTAATGCAGTAACGGAAAGCAGACTTTGGGACAGTTTTAAAACCCAAAGGATGAAATTAGATTTTGATTGTAATTTATTGCTTAGATTCAGAATATAAATATACACCAATCCAACGTTCATCTGTAATACAATTATTTTCTCAATAGGAACATTTAAATGAATCTCAAATATACATTAGGCTACATATTTCCTCTGTCAAGAGATCAAAAAATCGTATTGCAGACGATATGAATAACCTCATCACCAATGTTGCAACACAAACCAAAAAATGCATCGCACACCAGAACGAATCACATAAACTATAATTATGCCAGCCCAAGAAACAAATGTTTGCGCAATTTCCAAGATGAATGAACGAAGGAACAATGAGTCTGGCGACCCACAAAGTTTGTACGAATGAATGAATGGACAAATTAATGCTGTCAAAGCAATTGGATGTATTGCCAGAAGTGCTTACCTTCTTGAGATGTTTGTTGACCCATTTCGTAAACGTTTTCTTTTGAATGGCATCTCGTTCGTCTGGAAACAGGAAATTTTGTTAGTTTACATAATATAAACCATTTGTGAGGAAATTATTAACTAACATATAGGATTATTTTGATTTCCTGTAAAAAATTTTAAATAAAACAAAATGTTGAACATTTTTAGCGAATTTCCCTATAGGGAATACGCTATTACGGTAGTAGCCATGGTAAGACCTAAGCCCGGGACCATGTTACTTTTTCGTTTTGAGGTCCCCAGAAGCCAAAAACACCATTCGTTCATTTTCATATATATGTATATATATATATATATATATATATATATATATATATATCTATATATCTATCTATATACCTATGTGTCCGTGGTACTGATAACTTTTGACAGCAACCTCGGATTTTCATGAAATTTGGTATGAAGGTGTAAGACCAGATCTATTTTCATGAGTTCGCGAACCAGCATGATCGGGTTATGGGAACGGGGTTTTATGGGGTTTCAAAGGGGTCAAAAATGGGTTTTTGGCATTTTTGGACCTTAATTTGTAAAAATCAACAATTTTAACTAAAACCATTTAAAAGAGCTTAAAAAAACAAACAATTTAGTATTTTGAATTTTTAACTTGGCTCAACAGGTTACGGAGAAAAGCTAAAAATAGGTTTCCAATGTTAATCTTATGGGAAATCAACAAAACCCTGTATCTCGCTTATTTATTGGAATAACTTGATAAAATTTGGTATATACATTCACTAGGTAGGGTTTAACTGATATTTGCTTACAACACCCATATGGCGGCAAACCTACATACTCACCCCCATGAGGCTTATGGGGAAAATTTAAGTTTCGAATATTGATACAATTTGATATTTACTTTACCTAACTATTACATTTTCTAACAAAACAAACATTTTGTAACAACATACAATGACAGCAAACCTACATACTCATTCCTATGGTGTTTATGGGGAAAATACAAAATCTCAAGATCCTTTGGAAATTCGCTGAGTACGCAGGTCTGCTGCGACGGGGGTATTGCTATTGGTAACTGTTAAAAACTAATTACTGAATGTAAATAGATACAGTATTGCAATCAAATATGGAAGACATAAAAAATAGAAACTGCGTGCGGACCAAACATTGATGTAGTACGTATCCTTAGCTTAAATACAACAATTAAATATGTTAAGCACTAATTAATTAAAATACTCTTCAAGAATAAAGGCTTGACACAAGTTATACTCTTTCAGCAATAAATACGAACACTATTACTTTTTGAGTTCATCATTAATTATGATCTGTTCAAAATCTCGACGAAATTTAGCCCAAAATAAGTTACAGTTAGTAGAAATTTCCAAGTATCTCCTGTTTCGTCTTAAACTCTTTTTACACCAGAATAAAAAGGTACGCGATTTCCAGATAACACCTTTTCCCCTGAATTTCTTTGCCATAACAAAAAGCGCCACCCGGCGTGTGTTTAGTCACAATTAACCCGTATATCCGAGTAAAAGCCCCGCGCGGGAACGAATTAACGGGAGAAAGTCGCTATTGTTCTGCGCGTTACGGGCGCGCGCCGCGCTGGGAGTGCTGCTAGCTGCTAGCCGGTCACCGGGGTCCTGGTCCTGCAGTCCTCCTCCGTCGACCGGGCGGTTGAACGCGAGAGTATCGGTTTCCAATAAAACTAGGTAATATTCTGTTTATTGTACGCCAAACGTAGAAGAGTCAGATTAAAATAGAGAGATAACCAACTGACAATTTTACAAGAGAAGTGAATTTTTTTATTACCTTTTACTTTGTAGAGTAGATTTAAGTTACCCTACTATGGTTACTATAAAATGTGTATCATGTTAAAGCAATAAAGCTAAGTATTGGTAGTAATACATACTATTGTACTGATATGCACTAAGGGCCATTTGCACAAATAAATAATGATAAACCGGTGAAAATTTAAACTATGCATGTGCATCTGACTTTTAGGTTAAACTCATGCTTAAACTGAAGATCAGGTTTAAACTAAATTGTTTCAAATGACCCTAAACGTACACCTTTCTTATAAAATACCCGTATATGAAAAAGGATGTAGGGAAATTGTGGTATACAACAAGTGACGATGCTAATAAACGAATCTGTTCTACATAGTCCTATCTATTAGCAAAACTTCATCTAGGGTTAAGAAGCATGTTCCCTTGATGTACTGGTTGATTAGTAATTTGAAGCACTAAATTTCGAATACTGTTTATAACATTTTATGCAAGAATGTAGCAGTAAAAACTATCTGAAAAATATTTCACCGAAATCGAGTATTGACCAAATATGAACGTAAGTTTTAATAGTCATGGTCGAATCTTTTTATAAACAACTATGAAGAGAAGTATGAAAACGATCACTTTCACATTAAAAAGCCAGATCTATAACTGACGTTAACATCTATAAACCTACTACCTCAGACAACGACCAAGAAGACAAATGAGCCCCAACTAGCGTTTGTTTTAACTACCCGCGGTTCCATCACACGTAGCCGTCGTGTTGCCATGGCTGGCGGTGGGCGGCCGACCGACGGTGTTAATATTCATAGAGGCTAGTTTGGTGCTCTTGGAAGCGTCTGGCCTGATTACATTCATACGTTATCGATCAAATCACTCGTGATCCTAGGGATATGCATCTTATTGATCTGAGCGAGAAATGGCTTTCAACCATTAGTCATTAATTCTCCGCCTTGTTTCGTGCTAGAGCGATGGGTGAATGGTTCACTGATACTTTCGGCGGAAAAAAATATTTTAATTCCGACTTAACCGTTGCTGGCTAGTTTAGATATTAAGTTTCAAAAAATAAATGCTTTCATTTGTTAAAGTTCGGCAATAATACAATAGAAGGTACAGTATCAAACATAGTGGGTCTATCATAACAAGAGAAGAGTGAGCGTAGCTGAGTTCATCAAGGAGACAGGTTTCGAAGCAAACGAGGTCTCTCGAACTACTGAAAAACTTTCCGAGGTGTAACGAGAGTAAACTTAATACAATACCTAATAAAACATTGTACGGTATGTCGTAAATGTACACCAAGATTCTTCAACTGAAGCCAATATTATGTTAACTATCCTAGGGGTACCGGGTTAACATACAACTAAATAAGAACCGGTAGGCAGTCACAATATCTGGCGTCGACTTTCTTCACTAACAGAGACACTGTCGGGATACAGTATCAACTGTAATTCACCATCTCTGAATAACATTTTACCACATGATTCTAGATGTCAACTTTGACAGAGTTAAAAAGACCAGAATTTGTATCGTTCCTTATCAAAACGGTAAAAATGGCAGTAGCGTAGAAAGGCACCAACAAAAAATACAATTGACACAATACACTTTACCTGATACTTCATTTAAGCAAATACCTGAATTTTTTATTATGTTAAGAAGATTTAAAAAGCGAATTTACTGACCAAATACAAAATTGTTTTCATTCAATTATTTTGCAATTACAAATCTTTGCAATTACGTAAATTTACTCTTCCGAGACTCGTTTTTACTATGGCGAGACAGATAAGTAGAATAAATTTCATACAAATGATTATTTTATCGAATCTTTTCCACTTGTTGCCGTATCGCCGGGGTCTGATGGTCTGATCGTCCCCCACACCTTTCTCCCGGACAGCCGCGGCGCCGCCGGCAATTACTCGACCATACGCGCCACTAATTGAGCCTCCCATTGTAGTGTGGTTTATGCCTTAATTACAACACCGGTTCGTGTCGTTCGTGCTTTATCTCTATTTGATATTACTTGCTATGACATAGAAGCTTTCTTAACAATTTATGAAATATACGGGACATTACTTTTATTTTTTTCACAACAAGTAACTCGTGCACCCCGAGATGCCTAGAGTTAACCAAAAATTAATTAGTTTCCATTCAATACAAAGAGATGGCATAAAAATGTTATGGAGTTTGAGGTTAGTTTTTATCATGATTGCAGTAATCCCCAAACAGTAGTTGCAACATCACCGAGGTAGTTGTACTCGGGTGTAAGGAAAACTGTTATAAAGTTGCAATTTTTTCTCCGCAGCCTTGTTCAACTACAGCTTTAATCCTGATTTACCAAGTTAGGACCAGTATCATACTTTTACTAGCTTTGTTTGCTACTGCGTTAACATTTTTGGCTGTATCCATCACAGTTTGAAAGGACCTTTTCCATAATTAGGGGTTAAACATTTATATCAAATTACTTGATATAGTTACACAAAACATTTCCCACTTTCATTGGACATTGACAACGCTCCAGGCTGCAAAGCCACTCGGTCTTTGAGTTAAGACATTCCACCACCCCCCCCCCTTCACCGTGAGGCTGGCCGGCAGATAAGATACGGGGACACCGACTCCCCTATAAATCCTGCGACACGGCGTAAATTTAATAAATTACCGCTTCCAGCCGCTGCAGACGCGGGCGCTGTGGTCGCATACATCACGGTGGCGCGGCGGTTAGCAGTTAGCAGCACATCACGACTATCTGCGACCTACATGCATGACACTGTCCGTTAATGCCAATGACACAGACGGTCAACTGGACCACTTGATTAGCAAAACAAATCAGGAACTTCAGTTTATGCCCATCTTCGCCGATGGTATTTTGTACGTTTTGTCACCTGGCCCTGGTGTTGTTATACTAACGTCCACCTGTTGTTAGACAGGATTAAACCATATCCACATGGAAAATCATTCCAGAAATGGCAATGTCGTGGATTGAACTGGTGACTTCAGGCTATGAAGCGAGAGTATTGAGAATTCGCTGGAATGAGCTATCCTGTATCCCGCTATATCCCAATGGCTATATTCTATTCCCAAGGCGCCAAAAAAGGGCGGTTTTCCCTCTTTTTGATTTTTTACGTGGAATGAAAATGCCTTTTTATGGGATACACTCCTACCAAATTCTATTTTAAATGTTTTTAAACGCATTCAAGAAATGCTATGATTATCTTTATACCTAAACTAGATATAAAGATAATCATCACTTAAACCGAGACGCAAAAGTCAATACCCTTAAACATGATCACGAGGAATAAAGCTAAGACTTTGAAGATTGTAA
This sequence comes from Neoaliturus tenellus, assembly GCA_030545055.2. NCBI lineage: Eukaryota > Metazoa > Arthropoda > Insecta > Hemiptera > Cicadellidae > Neoaliturus > Neoaliturus tenellus. Next base: position 264,318,532 of record CM061531.1, read on the forward strand.
ATGATTGGAAAACCTTACTGTACCTACTCGTATAAGCCCGTGTCCGCATCATCAAGGTAAACACCGATGGCCCTACGCCTTGCAACAGGTTGGAAACAATTTACTCAAACCACAGAGTAAGGAACCTTTACAGAGTGCTCGCTGCGCTGCGTTTTCGCGTCAGTCATGACGCGCCTCGTAGTGGCGCTACTGACGCGGTGACGCAAAATGGCGCGGACTGACGCGGAGTTGCCAATTCGGACACCGCACAGCACCGTGCCTCGCGTCACCGCGCCGCGCCGGGCCGCCCCAACACAAGCACCGGGCCGTCCGACCACCTTTACTTTACTCCCGATTCCCGAGCGCGATTATTTGGCCAAGTTGCAATGGTGGTCATTTATACAATGTTAGATATTTGACAATAACTAGCAGACTAAAACTGAAATTCCATTATTTGAAAACAAGCTCAAATTAACGATAAAGAAATGTGTGTACTAACAATAAAAATCAGCTAACACTTTAGAAAAATATTTAATCAGTACCGTATTAAATTACCCAAGGAAATACAAATAATGTTATAAACAATTATATACAAGATTTTTATCACACATGATTATACTACACAATAAGTATTAAAAAGCTCTATACAAAAATTATACAACTAGCATACTGTACAGTACAACATTGAAAGAATTTAATCAAATTGTTTTCTTTTATTAAAGTTTGTTTGCAAAATTATGCATCCAATCGAATATTCCATATGGTCTACCAGTCTGTGGGACTTAATAAAAGGATTACTCCAGCAGAAGAATGCAATAAGAATAATGCTCACATTGAAAAAAAATTAATGAGTAAAGAAGTATATTCCTGAACTAGAAATTTAAACAGTTTACGGACTCAATAAAATACATAAAACAGCACTACTATTCTAAAATTAACAGTAGGCCTACTCAGATTTATGACACAAGATAAAATCAAATCACTACAAGAAGTCATCACAATCTAAATTTTTACAGTGAAACAACAACGTGCATGGGCCTACGGTTAATACAAATATTACCTAAATGTACGGTAAATTTAGATTAAACCCGTAGTTCATTTTACAATAAATTCAAATTACATTTTTTAAGTACTACAGACTATTTTATCATCGGATATCCTAAATAAAAAGAAGTACTTCTTTTATGTGGGGTTTAAACTTTGGCCGCCATCTTGGATCCGCAATATTGGAATAACCGGTTTTTTTAAACTTAAAGGTGGGGTTGTGACGCATCACTTCAAAGTCAGTTGCTTTATGCGTTGAACACGATTCCGGAATCCGTTTTTAATTGTCAGTTTTCGTCCTCAAAATATTTTTTATTTTACAGAAAATTTTAAAAAATATCAAAATTTTTATTATCAAAGTAAATATCTTTTTTTGGGAGTTGCAGATGGATTTCGAAATTAGAAATTTTAGCTGCAATCTTGAATTGTAATGCTTGTTTTAAGTTTAATGTGGTGATACATGATTATGTAAACAAGCATCACTATCCAATGTGGCACACCCAAAATGACAGTTAAAAGTTTTAATTACAAAAAAAGTTTGGCATCTACCAAAGTGTGATATTTGATTACAAAAAGTGAAAATAAAAAAAGGAAAAAACAAGGAATTAAATTTTTTTTTCCAAAACGGTTAATGTCTCGAGAACGAAAAAGGTAATCATAAACCAATTAATTGCGGCATCGTGTTCAATGAAAAAAAAAAAAACTTTAAAATGATGGGTAACAGCCCTACATTTACATTTAAATATAAAAAATCATTCCAATGTGGCGGATTAGAGATGTCGACAAAAAAATGTAAACCACATCAAAAAGAAGTTTGAGATAATCAATTATGTTCTGTGGTGTTTGGGAGTCGATTTATTAAGAAATGCACAAAAATTAGAGAGGGGCATTTAAAAGTTGCCTTATACAGGGTGTTTCAGAACTCCCTGGCAATATTTTAGGACATTGTTCCTGGGTCAGAAAAATATCTAAATATCATATTTAAATTGTCCGGAAGTCATTAGTTACTCCACAGCCGCCATTTTGGTTTTTTCATTAAATAATTGTTATTTCCTTAACGGATGGTTGTATTCGGTTCATATTTGGTATAAATCTTTATGATACCAATGTACATTTCGACGAAAAAAATTAATTTATTGCAATGTATATAGTCAAAATGGCGGCCATTTAAAATTTTCAAACTAAAATATCTCAAAATCGGTAAATTTTATAAAAATTTTACTAGACACAAAAAGTTGACAAATTAAATTATCTAACCAATGGTACCAAGTTTATAAGGATCTAACCTCAAACAACGGAGTTATTGGAATTTTTCTTCATAAAAACATTGATTTTGCTGTTAGAATGGCCTTATCTTATCTTATACTCTAAAACAAGCTATGTTTGTACGGGCAAAGTTTTTTTTCGCTCAAAGGATTTTTGATTGAATATGAGGGTTTTGGCCACCAGAAATCGATTGGAGTTGGTCCCATGTCTGGGAAAATCCTGTTTTCGAGCTAGAGCCCTTCAAAATTTCTATGTTATCCTTATGTTGAAGTTTTTTTTTATTATTTTTTTTATTGTTTATTTGGCTACATGACAAATATGTCCATGGCTTGCCATAACTATATACAATTTGGAGGAACATTAACATATACATTAGTAATGGTTGAGTTTGTTAATTGAACAAAAATCAGCTGATAACTGTAGATATAAACCAATGTGTTACAGCTTTAACCTGTAGTTTAAGAAAATTATACCAAAGAGCAGCACCCTACAGCCTGGCGAGTGAGCGAAGCAAACAAGCTCGTCTTAAAAATGGAAGAGGGAAGTGAGAGGAGCGAACGAGCTTTGTGATGTGAGAACGAAAGTAATAATTTTACCGAGCTTAAGCTCGATCCCCCTGGTGCTTTGCATTAATTTCAATGCAAAATCAATGTTTTTATGAAGAAAAATCACAATAACTCTGTTACTTGTTGTCATATCCTTATAAACTTGGTACCATTGGTTTTACCGATTTTGAGATATTTTAGTTTGAAATTTTAAATGGCCGCCATTTTGAAAATATTAAGTGAAAAAAATTAATTTTTTTCCTCGAAATGTACATTGGTATAATAAAGATTCATACCAAATATGAACCGAATACAACCATCTGTTACGGAAATAAAAATTATTTAGCGAAAAAGACAAAATGGCAGTTGTGTGAGTAACTAAAGACTTCCGGACAATTTAAATATGATATTTAGATATGTTTCTAACCCAGGAACAATGCCCTAAAATATTGTCAGGGAGTTCTGAAACACCCTGTATATTATTCACTGACAAATTACATTAGAGATGTCCACTTAAGGAAGTCTTGAGAAAAAATTAACCTACTACATAATTTGATATACATTTTTAAATTTCTTAGTATTCTGAGAAATGTTCCCCAAACCCAACCTTAAAAGTTATAGCTTACCGTATATCGAAAGTTTTTGATTTGTTATGTTTTTTAATATGAATTCAATGCAAAGTTTGATCATCTGCCATTGTTTACTCGGTTATCCTTTTTAAAGGTCAGATTCCACGTCACTGTTCTTTATTAGCCTGTAATCATGACCTTTAAATTTATTTTCATTTGGTCCTGTACTAATACTTAAGATTTTCTTATTAACTATTGACCGTCCCCATGGAGAGTAAAAAATACTATACTTGTATAAAAAAAGATGTCAAATTCATTATGTCCACTAAATTATTTAAAAAAATTACTAAGACGTACAGGGACTTTTTAACACAATGTGTGGGTATATAATTATTTATAATTTGAAATACTTTGCGTATTTAGTTTTCCAAACGGGTAGGGCCTAAATAACTTTCCTATTCTTCTAAAATATAAATATATTTTGTAACTATTTTGTTTGTATTAAAATAAATTGCTCGATTTCGAGATATACGTATATTATAGGCCGTTTTTAAAACCTGATCCTTTGAGGGAGAGATGGTGGAGGGGATTTGTTTATCCTGCCATCATCCCATTGGCTGGAGGCCTTTGGTTTTTTGTTGTTTTTGTTTTATTTCACTGTTGCATACCAGCTGATAATGTCACATAACAACATATTGTGCATCAGTTTTACAATATTATTAGCAACAGTTGTTTTTTTATCAGTTTACTTTAGAACTGTTACTTTATAACAAAGTATACATTTTGCTTTAAAACATAACAACTGACTAGGAGTTACTGAAATGTATTATAAGTTATGAAAAAGGTTATTGAAATAAATCAGCTACTCGAACATGTTTGTCACGAGTTTAAATTTATTGTTTACCGTTAAAATTTTTTTACAATTTAAATCTTTCCCCCACCCCAATTTTCTTGAGAAGGATCAGGTTTAAAAAACGGACTATAGTAAGTATATGATTCATCAATTTAATAACTATAAATTTCAATTCTATTCAAATAACAAAATTAAAAAACTGTTATAATTTATAGAACAATCGTAATTTGTTATATTATTCGGCAAGGTAACATTAGTGCCACATTGTGTTAAAGCAAGACAGTTCTTCCAGTTAATCTATACTAGTCCACTTGTTGCTCAAAATGAGAAATTTATTTTAATACAATACAAAAGTAACATTTAAATATAAATCAATGACATCCGACCAATCCAATATTAAAAATATCAGTAATCAAAAAAAAAAAAAAAAAAAAAAAAAAAAAAAAAAAAAAAAAAAAAAACTACTTGTATTTACAGCTCTACATTAACAGATGTTTAAAATGTTCAACCCAAACCCAATGTTATTCTAATGGGAAAATTTCAAATTTAGCTTGTGTATAGCCATTGTTTTATGTCCGATTTTCATCAATTTTGGCGGAAACAACTACGGACCAAGCCCTATCCATCGCCATCAAAAACTTGAATAACGGTTGAAAATTGTAGGAGGAGTTCCCAACACAAAAAAACCCTTAGCGTATGAAAAAAGTATAGATTTATAAAAGAAGAAGATGTTTTTACGGTATCTATATTTGTGTATATATATATGTATATTTATAATCGATAAACTTGGAGACCAATGAACCGTTTGCCATGAAACTTGGTACGTGTTATGGAAATTTCAAGAAGATTTGTATAAGTCACACCACATAAGTTGACGAATAGCCAAAAACAGCTGGGTAGGGCGAGGGAGGAGAGGGGGTACTTTTCCAAAAACATCGAGCTTACGTTACATGCAATTTTTTTATAGAACAGCTGATTATCCGATCATTTTAACGGAATAGTAGTGAAAATTCATTCGTCAAGTTAGGTGGCGAGGGTTATAAGCCTTTTTTATAGCCCTCAGGGCTTATCCCCAGGACCGTCATAAACGTGCCTATTTCAGCGTTTAATTTTTTCAGCTGTGGTCATGGAAACAATCAAACCAATTTTTAAACCGATTTACACTTACTCAAAATATTGATCCAAAAATAAACTGCCCCTGATATTAATAGAACGTCAAACTGCACAATCGTTTAAAAGAAATATTAAAAATACATCCTGCAAAAAGCTGTTTACCCATATGATGAGTTTTTTGTTATATTAACCCTATATCTGGCATGTACTGATTTCTCTCAGTGGCAGAGATTATTCGTGCACTTGGTAGTGGTAACGCATTATCCACAACAAAAAATTATTTCTGAATATAATTATATATGTATGGATATTTTCTTTTTCAGAAAAAACTGTACAATACAATGATGTAAAAACTTTATTTTTGTTACCAAAGCAATTGGGTGCAGTAGCAAAAGGTTTGTGAATTTTTAGTTTAGGCAAATGACAATTTTTTTAAGCAATCCGCAATAAAGCTAAAAAATTCCTACACATTTTATTTAAATGTGAAAAATGTAGACAATTTATTCCTCTACATGGAAATGTCAAAAAAATTTGAAATCCTCCAAAAAAAATGTAAAAGTTAGACCTTTTTTCCTAAAACCTTAAACTTTCCCTGAAAGTGCAGCTTTTTTCCTCGAAATACCTAAAGATATAAACATGTTCCAGATATAAACAAACATGATACTTTCTAAAAGTAAATTACATTTTCTTTCATAAAATATATATTTTTCTTCCAAATATTAGTCTTCTTCCAAATTCACTGAGCTATCAACGTCAGAAAATGAAACTAAAAATCGTTGTTAATGAGAAGATAATCTTTTGGCCATTTTAAAAAATGCATAACATTTTTATTAGGTAAATAGGCCTATCCTATAAAAATTCCAAGATATACAAATTCATAGAATTTTATTGTAGTTTTCAAAAAAGTGCCAGAGATCTATTTTTGTTTACTATCTGGCTTTTAAAATTCATCTGAAGGTAATCAGCTGGTACATTACAATTCACATTAAAGAACTTGCAATAAAAGTTGGTCAACATTTTAAGTCTCTAGAAATAAATCAAAGGCGAGGGGGGCGAAGACCGAAACGATATGACCTTTTTAATTATGATTCGCCACTGCGCTATATCCTAAGCTTTAAGATGACACCTCAATCTAAAAAACCGGTTCAGTAGGTCGAGAGAAAAAGGGGCTTAACAGACAAAACCCTTATAGAAATAAGAAGATAGATAGCAGAAAATATACAACAAAAAAGTTTTACAAGTGAATATACGATAAAGCGTACTGATTTCACGGACCCGACAACAGGGGCATCATAGGCCTAGGCACTTTTTCACAATAATATTATTACTATTTTGGTGTCTTGTACCAATACAGTACTTTTAAATAGTATCAACATTACAATAAAATAAAACTTTCAAAATAACTTAATTGTAACTTACAACAGTAACAAAGTGAAAAGGCCAATGGGATCGGTGTTGATCACGAAATCTGGGCTGAATTCAAAAGCTTCGCAAAACTAAATTTTCCATCACACATGATAGCAGCTGCATCTGATGTGCAGAGGAATTCTTCTTCTTTCTTTTGGTATAAATATTACCCGGAGAAACATAATTTATACAGAAAAAATTTTATTTTCTGTTGGTCCTTCCCAGGACTATTTGTTTCAATAGAAAACGACATTAAGTCACAAAACATACATTTATGTGAAACGAATTCCCGAAATGTGATCACCAGAAAATTTTCATGAAATTCCGGTTGGTAAAGCTGGCATTTCTGCAGGATTCTTAGTTATTTTTCTATTAGTCGACAAAACTCCTCAATTCTGTCTCGCGCCAGAACATGAGTTCAAATTATTTGTTTTTATAATACTGTGCGTGATGAATAATAGTCGCTAGATAATGTTTTATGTATGAAAATGAATCCTCCGAATCTCTCGAATGAGTATTGTAGCGCTTACGGCCGTTTTCTGCCTTAAATCTGTAAATGAAGGAGACATGTCAAAGAGGTCCGTGCACGGACCATGCCATTTCGCAGTTGAAAAATAGTGGTCCGTACAAAGACCTTTGCCAGATAGAGGGTTAAAAAGGTTGGTATAAAGTCTATTTTTTATTGTTGAAAAAGATTTAATTTTGTGTTTATTTTATATTTTGTGATACTATGTTTTAAAAAGCACAAAAAACATTGACGTTTTAATTGATTACATCTGTAATAATGTGCACTAAATAAGAAAATTTAAAAATTCAAAGAATTTGTAAAAATTAATGCGCGAGAACTCGTGCAGCCACTACAACGGTCATACGACGGCGCAGCGGAGCCAGCGACAGCGAGCTAGCATGATGTGGCCCGTGCGCGTGCGAGGCGGGCGATGCAGAGTGGCAACACTGGATCGTGGCGGGGACGGGAAATGCCGAATCCAGCCCGCTCGAGACTGCCGCGCCAGCTAGCGGCATTCTGGTGGAACTAAGGGCGAACACTCTGTAAAGCTTTGTACTCTGTGCTCAAACTGACAGCCTAATCACAACAGAGGCACAAATTTGTGTATGGTAGGAGCTCCATTCCGGTTGACAAATCCGCTCCGTGTGGAAGAGGGTCATGGGTCTCTGCCCCTCTGGCTCCCGGGTGGGATGAATGGAACAGCGGGGGTCTGTCAACACGGGCTGTGGATCCTGTCTCCTGTCGCACGCCTCCACACCATCAAACAGGTTCACGATCAACAGGGTTGCATAACGCGATAGGGCAGGGGTAAGCTGACTGGAGTCAAACACTAAGTGGGATTAGCTTGAATACTACGGGTGCGCACAATAACGAGTTGCCATGGGCGAGTTTTCTGAAGTTTACGCACTGGTAAATTATAGAATCAAATTATTCGTCAAGTTCTTTAATAGTACAGTATAACAATTAAAAACTTATTGAACGCCAACAGTAATTCAACAATAATTCTTATTGTTGTCAACAGTAATTTGGTCGTAGAAAACGTTTTCAAGTCAGTTATGTGGTTGAATCCTTTTCAGCCTAGGAATACTCTGAATAAGTACGAGAAATCGTTGATTCAACTTAAATTCTATATATTTTGGTCCACGGTATTTTGTACATGCAGTATAGGAATACTGTAATTGTATGATCAACAACAAGATCAAAGAATGGTAATTATTTTTTAATATATTTTAATTCTTGGACAAATTTGTCGACGTATAAAAGAAATACTGGATGTAAAAGTGGGCATTTGTAAAGACGTAACTATCTACATCAAGTTTATGGTCTGGCTCTAGATAAAAAATCATACTATTCTGTCGGTCAAAGAGAAGAAATAACATGTCTATGTGGCAATATCAAACACGTTTCTACGACAGATCCAACATTGCTTCACCAATGTCAACGTGACAACAACTCGTCTCTGATCATGAAACCTGTGCAAAGGTCGGAGGAGTGGCTAGTCTCTCCGGTATACAAGGGTAACCAGATACACTACGCTATTGCTGATGCCTCGTACTGTAGTAACGTTCCGCGGCACTGGACTGCCGCGAGGCGGCGTCGCAGGTGCTCTGCTGTTTCCAATGTCGACTTGGTTTACCCAGGTTTGTCTCGTGGTTACCCAATCAACCACGGGTGGCGTGCCATTCTATTGTCTTCCTGTGCGGGGGCAATTACACAGTAAGTAACACTTAAAGGTCGCTAATACTTTTGGAATCGAAGGAGTGGAAGCGGAGAGTTGTGAAACAGCTGGAATGTGATTAAGGTACATAGTTGTACATATTTTAAGAGAAGGAAATTGGTCAAAACGTGAGAGTCGTTATGTTAGAAAATTCTTTCGAACTGATGAACAATCGTATCTCAAACAAAGTGAACCTATCGATTAGAATTTGAAATCCTATAGGCCTACATGAAACAGAGATTTGCTTACTTTAAAAATCTGAGACTGAAAAAAACTGAAGAGGAAATAAGAGGTTTCCCACAATTAATCGGGAGAGATGAAATTTTTAAATGATCTTTACTTTCGATTTCGACTGTTTGGATTGCCGTGAACTTTGATACAGTACATTTGATTTAGAAATATTCAACGAAATAGTCCTTACTGGAAACAGAGTTAGGTCCCTAAATCCAAAAAACTAGCAAGGCAATTAAGATTCATTTAAAGAAATGCCTGCCAATCGCCAGAAAAGACGTAGACCTATCGAAGTTCTACTACAGTTACAGTCGGCACTCCCTGACCTCGCTCTCTCACGACACGGCACCATGGTGTTGGCGGTGGGTGGCCGAACGGCTGCGCATCTTCCCTCCGGAATGCGATCCCGCGTGTAATTACAAGGTTACCGCTAAATTGCAGGCTAACTTGGCCGTCGGCCCGACCGGGTCGTGTGAGGTAGCCGTCAAGGTCGCGGCCGGTATGCAAACTCTCCTGCCAGAAATGTCCGGGTGAGGCACCAAAATGTAGAGTTTGCTCTCTACTTCGTCAGGGCATTGCAGGGGAAGTTAGTCAAGTGCTGCGCTTGAATGTGAATTTGAGAGCGTCGTAGGTCGTAGTCAATCCAAATTCCGTTCTACCCTCATAATAAGAGCAATGTTAAACGGGTAATGCAATAACTCCTTTATTTTAATCAGAAAATTATGATTTTATCTCTAAATAAAGGGATAAAGGGACCACATCGAGACGGACGTGGTTTGCGAGAGGAGGTTTTTTTATAACAAGTAGTGTTTTTACTGACTTGAAATAACAAAGCAAGTTTTTCCACTACTTTTAAAACATTTTCTACAGAATTTTATAAAATATTTACGTGGAATCGGTTTCGCAAAATGATCAGTGAATTTAATTGAGATTCAAACGCTCTCAGAATATAATTCTGAACAAATCGGACCAAAAATAATTAAATTATCAATGCCGAGGACAAGTTTAACATTGCTCTTGTGGGAAATAAATTCAACATGGCGTACTCCAACCCGAGCAATCATTGGATTTTTTTAAACTCTGTTATCAATAAATATGATTTTTAATACTAGATCAATCCCCGGCAAGGTTAATTTTGAGTATATTTCTTCTATTGTTAATTATTCAATCTTACAACATAATATAACCGTTAGCCAATGATACAGTCATGATTTGATTCACGCTTTCACGACATGCCACTGAAGCGAATTGAAATAAACACGAACAATAAAAATGCCAAGGTATAGATAGACCACTGCCTCCATGAAAACGATTAAAATGCTAATGAAGCATTAAATCTTAATTGAGAAACTGAAAGATCTTAATCCAACACAAGCTACAGTATCAGCAAAAGTAATTTAATTCCAACCCCAGGTGAAGGTGTGTTCTAAGCAATAATAATCAGCATGGGTTTTCACGACCTTGAGAACAATGGGAGCCTGCAGCTACGTCAAGTCGGTGTAGAGATCAAACCATGCTTGCAAACCAGCACGCCGCAGGGGACGAGGAAAAAAGTGGCGATCATATGGTTTACGAGCTACGAGACGGGGGCTCGGCTACAGGAATTGTAATCAGTTCCACAACGGACTAGGTAATTATTATTCAAATTGTATGATTTGATTTAGTTAAAGAAATGAACATAAATAATTGGAGGACAAGGGATCTGTACACATAAAGGTAAAAAATAAGTTACGAGTAAATTATTTTAATAATATCTTACAGACTGTTAAAACCTATTAAGATTACAATTGTTCATAGACGCCTTGAAGGTAAATAAGTTTTGCAACTTTTGTAAATTAGATGGAGAGAATTTAAGGTATGGTATCTAGAAGCCACTATTTACTTCTATTTATTGTTAGGGAAGAGAATTATAAATCCCTACAGTTCAAAAAAAAACAATTTTTCGGTTAGCAAATTATAAACACGAGCAAGGAGAGTGAAGAATAAAAATTGGAACAATTTCCATGCCATGAACAAAATCGGGAAGTGACGCATATACCAAGGCGCGGCGCAAATATGCAGCCCTGAGGATCACCAAACGGAGAAACACACAATTTACCACGCTCCTGACACTAATGGCCGCTGCGGGTGAGAAGCAGAAAAACTGGGGCAATTTGCACGTGCGGCATTAGCTGATTAGCATTCGCACTGGCTAATTGGCGCATCAGCTGATCGCTGCATCAGTTGATCACCGCACGCGAGATAGAGACGTGGCAGCGGCGATGATTTGATTGCCGCCGAGCCGGTAATGACCCGCAATCTCAGCTGAACTGCCGATACACCGCGGTGCAACGGCTTCGTGATGCGGCTGTGAGGAACGTTGGACCATTGCAAACCTGGGAAGAATGCAAATTGTGGGTTCCATTAGGAATGTTTTGGGGAATCGAGCGTCGTTTACCTCGTTTCCGGATTGCCTGATGATTCTTACAAACAAAAATTCGTTTCCATGGCATTCCAAGTTCGACCTTCTAACTCATTATTATCACAGAAAAACTGCAAAATTCCAACAGCAAAGAGAACGGATACCGACTCAATCGCACAATCGCGCGATGTAGATCCGATTCCGCCGGAGTTGGAAAGGAAGTGTGATCGTTATCAGGGGGCTGTCCGAGTTGTCAGATGTCATAGCCATAACGAGGTCGCCTTTCGCTGCACCCGCGGCTCTTGTCAGTGTTGTGATCCCGCAGCGCTGCAGCTCTGCACACATCCGCCCTCTAATGGGCCGTCGTTGCATCACAGTCGTAGTCTTCCGCTATGGTAATCCACTAACTGCGGTGATCCGTTTACAGAGGCGGTTGTGTGAGGTTCTTTGTCCTACGCACGGACATTACAAGATCTTGCTAACTTTCAAATGTAAAACTATTTTTTTACAATATCGCGGTGCACATGTTTAACGGCTTACTCATCAATCAACTATCCAAGGAATGTAAACAGCTCATTCCAAAGCCATAAAACGTAGCTTTCAGCAAGAAAAAAAATAAAATTGATTCTGTTCTTTTGTTCGTCGGAAGCCTCGCACAATAGCAAATAATAAAATTTAATAACGGCTTTTGCTGATCATGGAATTCATTCACACCGAAACAAGTACTCAATGATTCAACTAGAATGATTTTCCAATTTGTATTTCTTAAATGATCTTAAGTGTTTACTGAATGTATTTTTTTCAAATTGCGGCACTAACTTTGAAATTAACTTTTTTTAAACTAACACAAAATTCTATGAAGTAGTTCGTTTAATGTTTCCTTTCAAGGAAAAGAATGTAGTATACATAGAAATAAATCATTCTTAAAGCCACTTATTGAGCAAACCAAGTCATAAACTCATCAAAAGATAAACTCTGACCAGACAGTTTACTATTGAGATGGTCAAGAAGACGCGAGGTTGAAAGGCGAGGTTGTTTAGTTGGCGAATAGTTTCGCCATGCAGACCTTCAACATTTGGAACAACTCAGACACGTCGGCTCTGTATCTTGTTGGCGTCGACAATAAATGATATTTTAAGTGCCAACAGGGCCCTTGTTGCTTTCAAATGTACTCCATGTATTTGTCACGAGATTTAAGTTCACTAATGATCCAATTTATTTAGGATATAAGTTAAATACATATCGCCATGATACACATCCAAATTTGAAATCAAGAGTGAAACTGCTCTATAATGGTTGTGATAAATGGTTGTGAGCCTGTATGGAACAGCCAGATAGCCTCTTAAGTTGGAGACGGACAGAAACGCTGGCACAAATTGCCCTTATTCCCAGAGCGACGCCGGCGCCAGTTTCACTATCCAGGCTGTCACGCTCCTGCCGGGAAGGACAAAGGATACGCCGCCGGCCTGTATCGGCCGATAGCTGGAAACACACTTTAAATAGAAAGTAGCCGACAGAACGAGGCCGTAGTTTGGGCGAAAATTATCTCCAGTGAAATTACTTTCAATGGAATAATGAACCTAGTTTAGTGGAGGTTGACACCGCAGTTGTTACACCCTCGTACCAATTTTTCATTTCGTTTCAGTCTCAGTGTCCCTTTACAGATCACTTTAAAAATTTGACCACTGAATTTACTTTTTGGATAACAAAATAAAATTAAGACATGTCAAGTTCAAATATTTTAGAAAAAAGTTTAGATAGCTGGCAATTTCTTATAAGTAACATTTAAAGGCGCATTTACACTGTAGTTGCAGATATTTAGTCTGTAATTTTTTTTTGCAACATTTCTTTCCCACTCTCGGTGAAAAACAAAAATTTAATTGCAGACACCCCAATTCTGTTTGCAACTTGTATTATTTTGGACAAAATTAGAGCGGTTTTCATTTACGCAACAAAAATCTGCAATTGTTTGTTGTCAACGCGTGTTTGCAGCTCCAGTGTAAACGCGCCTTTAAGGACATATTAGCAAAAATATCGTAACAGAAAAATATCTATAGGCTCTACGTAAAAAAAGATAAATGCATTCGAGGGAAAGATCGAACAGACTGAGAAGGGTTGCGTGCATAGTGAAGAGCGATTAATTAAATGGTAAAGTATATTGCAGTTTTCCAATAAAAAGAACAAAATCCCAGTAGTTAATGAGGCAAATGTGCAAAAAATGTTCTGCTGGAATGACCAGCTCTTTCACAAAATGTATCTTCCATTGCCTATCAAACAACTGAACAAAGCCAGGCGCAGTGACTACGATGAATGAGGAGAGCGAGGGAGAGGCGACCGAAGAGTTAAACTGTATTAGCGTTCGTGTCCATCAAACAATATTTAATTAGGAGGCGGTGAATCGGGCCATTAGGATAATAGCAGGCTGCGTGGACGCCTCAGCCCTCAGCCTACATCTAGACGTGGTGATGTTACCGTGACCCAGTTCCACTTTGGACAACTCTGATGAATATTTGTACATTTGAATAAAATCTTTGGTCGTTTACGTTTTGTAACTACTAAATGTCGATGGAGACAATCAAAACGAATCAGAACTTTTTAATTACAACTTTAACCGCTGAGAAAGTTCCTGACGCGTCTTCACGCTATTTGACTCTGCATCTAATCTGTGCAGAAAACCTAGTTGTCGACTAAACCACCTTTGTACCTCGTAATTAATGGCCCATGACCCTGTAGGAAATGGAAACTAGGTCCAACTTTGGACATTTTCAATTAAAATTATTGAATTTAACCGGAATTGATCATATGAACCCGGGGTTACAAAGTGTGCTACGCTGTTTACGGACAAACCTGAAGATTCTTGTTGCAACCATGCAACGAGATAAAAGAAGCATGTCTCATGGTGCAGTATAGAATTCGACAACTACAGCTCTCCAGCGTATCCAACAAAAATCCAGATCACAATTCTTACGAATAAAATTATAGGCTACTGCTTTTATTTTGACGCCGCTATGTTTCTTATCCATCGCCAATACCCGTGCCGCAAAAAAATGAATCACCTTCAAATATGCACCAGATTATGTCAAAAGGGCTGAGGTTTCCGAATTGGGCTCTCCCAAGTTCAAGCAAGATACATTCAACCTCAGTCAAGGCAGTAAATAGTGAACAGACTTTGCGACGGACACAAACTAATTACTTCTACAGCACAATCAGATAGTTGGCTGCCATTCCGCGTGCACTTTAGTACACGCACTAATGAATTGCCATTCCTCCCGGTTTATCCCACTGCCACTTTCCCCAGGTATTTCCCTTCTGTCTGACGACAGCTGACTCCGATAACGAGGTACGCAGCGCCTTCGCCTTCCAACTAGACCTGTCAAGGAGCAATCAATCGAGAGAACAGTTCGCTTGATCAGCATTGCGCTTCGGCGAGTGTTCCTCAACAAATAATAATGGGAAAAGGGACTGAAGACTGCAAATTAACTTGAGGTGTTCAAGACAATAGGATTAGGTGTTACAGGGGTAATGAATTTACAAATTGATAAAATGTTACCAAAAAATAAAAGAGAACAAAAACTTCAAGAATCAGGTTTTTAATTTGACTAAGTCTAACTTATTAGATAACATCACGACAACAGCAATGCTTGATTGAAACAAAAAAAAATTGTAACTGTAACCGTCGGGAGTAGGCCTAAAGCTTGAGGATTTTTTTATAATGCAAATATTATTGTCATTCACAATCGATAAACTGATTGGTTCGATTATTTATAAACATAGTTCATACAAACTTCTAGGTGGGGATGCAAGCAAAGTACTTTTAAAAATAATGTCCCTCTTGTTATTTGGCCCAACCAATGCTTTTCATTATGACCCAACCCTATAGCTCATGCGGGCCTTTATCGGCACAAATACTTATGTAACATTTTTTACTTAAGTATCGAATAAATTTGATTCGAAACTACAGTTATTATTTCTACAGCGCTGAACCATAAATCACAAAACAAATCTTGATAAGAGAAACGATTTGTCACTAATTGAGGAAAGGAATTCTTCTTACGAGCTCATTAAACGCAGCCGGTTGGGCCGATGTCCCAAATTGGCATATCAGATGGTCGAACAAAGAAGTTGTTTGCGAAACACTGCCTGCATACAACCCCGGTTTTTCATGAGACTATCCTAATTGAATTCATAGTTTATTACAATTGTAAAAGACATTCGTCGAATTCCACGTCTAACGGAGTTGTAGGGATTTTTATGAGGTTTTTTTTACCTCTTTTTTAGAAAAAATTCATAAGACACAACTTTTACACGTACCTTCTTCACGAATGTACGTCGCATCTCAGCCTCATAACCACACCAGTACTGAATAAGCAACCTATAATCTGGCAACAAAATCGGACCCAGTACCCGCCCCTGGGGAACACCACAACATTCCGAGAACCGAAGTCGTGATATCCGTTTTGCCTCGCAATCGGGAATTCCGCCAAGTGACGAACCAGACGTTTCATTTCAAAGTCAGTTGAATATGTCAAATCAAGAGAAAGCTTTATAATGTGCTTGAGCTGAGACTGTCCACAATGGTCCTTGAGGTGGCACAATCAACAGTTAACATTAGGGAAAGGATTCATCAACGCCATCGTAATAACCGTTAATTCCTTCATTGTCCTTGGAGGTGTAGACGAAAGACTATAGTAATTCCACCTAGGAATTCCCTCTCTTCGGGGGCCAATCTTAACGAGAAGGGACTCTTACAATTCATTTTCAACAAGTTCTTTTAAGAACATGGTGAGGGAGAAATGCCCGCTGAAACGGGACCGATGACGCAGTGCCTGCAGCTGTGATGTCTGGACGAACGACATTCCCTTCTGCAATTACCTCCACCTGGGGATCTAGGTCGTGGAAATTGTCTGCGAGGTATCTCGGTCTTCTAAATATGTCAGCTTCATACAATTCTAAATTTAGAAACTCAAAACTGTTGACCTTGAACTTTGTTGGCCTTTAAAGTCTTTGTTCTTCTATGTGCTAAATATTTATGATCGTTGCTCAAGTGACTTTGGTAGTATTTAAACTTTAATTAATGGAATAAATTAACTTTTCCATAATATTTCACGTTTTCCTCGCCGCAATCATGTTCACCGCACGCAGAGAACCCCGTCCACACATGTCACTTCCAATCAATTATGAAATACTCTCATTGGATTCAATCGCGAAGACAATGATGAATGACACTTCTTATCGCGATATTTCACTCGGACTCGTATATCAGCCGCAATTGAACGTCTTATTACACTGATGCATGCGGCTGCCGTCGCGAGCTGAATCCTGATGGACCGCACACGGATGATCGGCAATCTGCCAATGCACTGCAACAACAATGCGATGGCTCCTGTGTCGTGGCGCGGCAGGGGTCCAGCTCGGCTGCTGGACAATAGATATTGTATTCGGATTTATTTGTTTGGCCGCGCCTCTTTGGGTTTTCGATAATAGTTCACTGACATCCATGAACGATTCTTTAAATTTATGAGATAGCTTCAAATTGAAACAAAACCTGGCAATAGTTTCTAAATGGAGAGCTACGATCATCTCCAAAATTGATCATTAAAAATATAATAAAAGTCCAAGACTGACAAAAAGCACAAAAAGTCAAAAACGACTTTGCAACTAAGTTTATTATAAGTTGGAAAATGGAATACAACATTACAACGTCGGTATTACACCTTGAATATTTGAATATCAGGAGGTAGCGTAAGCCGATGTTTCATTTTTTTTCAGCCAAGGACTGCGGATGCGATGTAGATAAACCATTTTATACGCATTTATCGTTACTGCATATTGTCCACCAGTCCAACAGATATATCAACGACTCTTCCACGCATAGGTAAAGATTGTTATGTTTATGTGCCAAAAGGATGGACGATATGTTAAATTCCCTTGCAGTTTTAACGAACTTACAAGTATTCCTCGTGTAGAACAATCATTCAACATCAACATCAATCAATCATGCTTTTAACCGCAAAAAATAAGACTATCGACACGTATCCTGACGTTTGACCGTCGTTCGCTCAGTTTCCGCCACGTGACGTCACCGCGACGTTCGCCGACCGTTGCGTTGACCGCATACATTTCACGCTCGACTCGCTAGGCGCTAATCGATTGCTGCGTTCGCCCGCACGCCTCTGACGTCACGACGCTTGTTTATCCCCCATTTGTCACGGGTTTATTCATACAGATCGGCGCATCTCGTCATCCGGCTTGCATTGTGCCCGAGTCCGAGATGTGCCTTTCTCTCGCCGGGTGAGGGCGGTGTTACGATTCCTCCAACACTGTTTGGGCTGTTGATTTTTTATATGTCGCCTAAATGAAATACCAGTTGCGGCAAATTATAACGTCAAAAAAACACTGGACTTCCAATAGTATTGATGGTTACAGAGGAAATTTGTTTTGTTCACAGACGGTGAATTAGAATAATAACTTCGTCCACATTCAAGAACGTAAATTAGTATCGGAATTGTTAAACAGCCATGATGAATACTCATATATTATGAATATGACGATCTGTAACGGGTACAGGTCATTTGGTTTACTGTAGAAATTGTTTGTGGATGCAAGTGTTAATGATACTTTTATAACTGACTGTGAAGAAAACCACGTACATAAAATACCGCTTTTAATTAAGTAGATTATTATGGCTAGGTATTCTCTCAAGTAGTGAAACATTCTGATTACTTTGGACAAGTACTACAATTTCAAGGCAACTCCTACAACGCCTTTCCGAGTCTCCCGAGTTGACCTAGTTATTGCAATATTCCACATATTTGTTTTTAGAAACTATAAAGTTTAAAATTACTGCGTCCAACCTCTTACTCTAGTTATATCCGCTTAAATTAGCACAACGATAACATCAGTTCCAACATTGCCTAACCCTTTTATCTGTATCGCAAAATCACTGTATTAGATATTATTTCGGTCCGGTTGTCCCCGCTCTCGTTCGCTGCGCTCGTCGACACGCGGGTCCCAGCTTGGCTTTCTCGATAATTTATAATTGTGGCGGGGAAACGCCTCGGGCCGCGCTCCTCGGTTCGGGATCATTTATTACCATCGATTTCCCTATCGCCAACCGCGCTCCATACCGCCGACAACGACGTGATGGTTTGCAGCACTTGCGGGTACTTTCATTGTGGGTGCTTCAAAGAGAACCTCTTTAGGCGTCGTCGCTTAGAATGTACCGATTAGTGGAGACATTGGTACTTTTTAGTTGAAGACATATAAATACGACCAATGCTTGTTATTGTCATTGTGTATCGAGCGGTTAAGCAAATTTGCACAACTCAGCATGCAGAACAAGGTTATTTTCACATTGAGTGAATAATCAAGGATGGTTAAATGTTTTCAGTAATTCATAGCGATCTTCATATTTTAAAAGGTTAAAGTGTCGTTCTTATGCGTAGATTGTAACAATTTAAATCCCTGTAAACGATTCGACATCAGTCTGATGCTTTGAGGTTACACAATGGTGACAAAAACCACAAACAAAAAAGTCTTTAACAAGTAAAACGTTATAAACAATTATTTTGTGTTACAAAAATTTCGTTCGTCACAGAAAGCAAAGCGATTTAATCATGAACTGTAAACCACTATTCTCGACTTCATTTTCACACACGATGTTGGTAACACTGAACTTACAGAACATTTAACCAAATTTTCAGCTTGACGATAGTACAGCACATTCTGCATATGTTTAGCAAGTCAGGTAAGGGGTAAGGCCATCCCTGATATATTTACAAGACATTTGGATCAAATATTAGAGAGCAAACTACACAAGAAAAGCCGGAATATGAATCACTGTTTGTATAGGGCGGGGCCGACAACGATCGGTGAACAGGATCGGATATCGGCATCACGCCGTGTGCTCGGCAAATGTAGGTTGTTATATAACCAGCCGCGTGATACCACAATCCATCAAGCCGTGCTACTGCACTGAACATCAGATAAACATCATGTGGGTGACAAGAGGACAAGACCGGTGGCGCTGCCAGAGATACGTCCTGCGGAGACCATTCGTCATGACACAGTCCTTGGCATCGTATCCTACATTGGAGGAAGGTGCCGTTTGAAAAAGGCTCAGTAAAATGGGAAGACAAAGTGGGAGGGGTTTATGGTAAGGTAGAGACTGCGGTTTTCAGGGTGGAATGTTGTAAAGAATGAATACAGATAACTGTTCTAGGTTTTCGGCTGAGTACAGGCTGATTTCATAGAAAATTCAGCACCAGAAGTTTGTTCATTTGAAGATATGCATACGTACTGTAGCCTACTAGTTTCACGAAAGTCGTAATAGTGAGAGAACAGAATACAAGAGTGTACTGACAGTAAAAGAGATATAAGTAATCGTCTAGGAATAACTCAATGCTGTACAAACAATATACCTGGGTATCTACAAAAAAAGAGGGTTCATTCATATCATAGAGCTTGATTATAATCGAACCCTATTTAACAGGTATAAGTGAAAAACTTTCTCCAAAAACATACTATTGGCTTGATTGTGGGATTCCTAATCCCACCAAATTGTTCACCAAAACTTTAATACATTAATCGAAATACTGCATTGAACATCAAGAGTTGTCCTGGATTAACAATTAAGAATTGACCTTTAAATTTTATTATTTTTCTTTAAAATCCTAAATTCGACGTAGTAAATTACTCCAGATACGATCCAACTTCGGCTGTAGCAACTGTTCGCTTGCATTAATAACAGACAGATAAATCAACACCAATGTTAGTCACGGTTAGATCACAGCGCTCGTATCGCCACACTTATCATCGCGATTTGTTGACAAGCGTTGACTCATTTTCGATTGGCGTTATTGCTATGGCCTACAATTTTGAATTTATCTTCGTCGCTTCCTGGTCGTCAACATTCTTCAGAGTCTCTGTTGTGTTCAGTTGACGCATCCCCTCAAACTCCTCCTCTACAGTGGTTTGTTAGTGTCACAGTTTGGTACTGCAACCGCTGAAATTAAAATCCTTTAGTCATCTCTATTGTTTTCTGCAAAGAATTCAGCTGATTCTGCACTCGCAATACAATGAGACATCATTTGTAAAGTGAAAATTTACTAGCTTGTATAGTGGGAACCTCTAAGACCACGTAAAATCGCTACCGGCAAAATCACAATTCTCCGTATGCATCCCTCCGATT
Organism: Neoaliturus tenellus; assembly: GCA_030545055.2. Classification (NCBI taxonomy): domain Eukaryota; kingdom Metazoa; phylum Arthropoda; class Insecta; order Hemiptera; family Cicadellidae; genus Neoaliturus; species Neoaliturus tenellus. Next base: position 264,339,355 of record CM061531.1, read on the forward strand.
TCAACTTAATTTACAAAACATGACTTATTGATGTGACAATCAAGCATTTCATTATTCACATTTACAAGTCAATCCAACCATAGATCCTAGAATAATTAGAGAATAATCTCTAATTCTCGGCTGTGATGATCCAACTCATCGGTAGACGATAATCAGACATTATTCTGGACATAACGGTAACGTGTCATGGATGACATCATTTGTTCAATGCAATGGTATATGCGTCTTTACCCTCAATTTAATGAAAACCCTAGGTCGCCACTCATTAAATTGAGTGTATTATTTTCAACGCACACAGAGTGGAACACTTGACATCAATTCCACTCCTTTTCCAGACAAACATCCTAACCACTATAAAAGATGCGCTGGCGAGTCGGTGAACATAAACTAAAGTTTATCGGTTTCGATCGCATCACGTAGGAGACGGCCACTATTAGAGAAAGTCCCTTATAAGTCCGTATCCGTAGTTGGCGGCGGACGGCGCATATCTGTGAATCAGCTGGTAAACTACGGACCGCGCACAATAATTGACATGTGGGAGTATACGGCGGCCGGGTGGTTTATATGGGACAAGACTGTACCACTGTGCCACCGTACTGGGAGTGTGAAAAGCGAGAGTCGTGTTTACAATTTGAATTGCCTTTTGTTTTCAAGAGGTTTTTATCACAATCAAGAGCTCCTATGCAATTGTAAACTTAAAGGCTACGCGATTTATATTCCTGCAGGACTATCATACGTTTTAGTAATAATAATAACAATAATAATCGTTTTATTTTAGTTGACAACTGCATGAATTGTATTGCAAAAGTCATTTGGACAAATTTAAAATTTTGCTTTCACTCAGCCATTCATACATACAGAGATACATTCATTTAGTTTACATTCATTCGCCAATTATTTCTCACCCCTCTCAGGCACCGGGCTTTAATTTTGGGTCAAGTTTGTGTCTCCCATCAGCATCAGTCATGAGCCAAGAACTCGCTCACATTGTAGAACGCCCAAGGGGCAAGAAAATATTTTATGTAGGCGAGTTTTAAATGCCTTGAGCATTAGTAGGTATGTTTTTTAAAGACTAGCAACTTAAAGAGTATTAACTAGACGCCGGATGTGAAGGCAAGTGTTCGAACACTTTCGATCTGTGACGTCCAATTCGGAAGTTATCCCTGCCTCTAGTTTGTAGTCATGGATGTGTCGGTCCCGTGATAGGGCGCATTTGGACATACAGTTTATTGTTGTTTCTAGGATGTAGAGACAGGGTAATGTCAATAGACGCGGGTCTTCACGACTATTTTTTAATTTTGAAATTACTCGGACTGTCTTTTTCTGGAGTCTGAATAATATTGTACACTCAGTCTTTGAGCTTGTTCCTCAGAGGGCTACTCCATAAGAAAGATGGGGGTAAAAAAGTCCGTAATAGGCCGCCAACAGGAATGTTTTGGGCAGTATTTGGACAGATTTCTATAAAAGGAAAAATCCCATAGGACAATTTTAAACAGATTCTATGTGGGTGTTCCCCCAATCTAAACTACTGACATTAAATGAACTACGGTACTGAACAGGTAAATCTAAGCAAATATATTTATCCGTCTCTCTGAAGATTTAACTTAAAAAAGTAAAAACATATTGCAAAGAGCAACACTTTTTACAAGAATTAGACAATTTTAAACGATTAGGCTAGACCCAAACCCCCAGTTCATCACGGTCCCAGTTGTTACTGAATCCGACTTAATGCCAGATCGTGATGCAGTATCACGTTCCTACTATATATTTAAAGCCTTAGTCAAAAAAACTTCAAATGTAAGAAACCCCCGACTAGGCATGAACCACCGAGACAACATACGATATAGTCGAACGATCCAACAAAGATGCCGATATACTTTGTAACCTGAATAACCAATTTTTTTTCTTTTTCAAATTGTCTACGTACAAACTCTGGAAACCTGTCGAAACTATAAATTTGAAATAGAGTTGACTCCCTTATTCTTAAAAATTATTTCCCCTATAGCCTAGGATTTCTATTTACAACGGTGACTAAACGCATAACCTAAAAGTTGACTTGGTGACACACAGCTGATGTTTGCTCTACAACAGCTGTTGACAGTGCTACCAACGTACCTTCAGCAGCTGTTTACACTGGTGCCAACCTTCCCACACCGTGAGTCAGCTGCTTTACATGAACAAACCGTGTTACGTGGCGACACGCGAATTGCGTTGTTTTCCAACTCATTCGCCACGCACCGGCTTGTTTCAGAGGGGGTCTAAGCTTTGGAGGTTCAGTACACGTCGAGTTACGTGATCTTAACACCATGGCACATAAAACATGTGTACTCAAAAGGATTTAAAAGCCTAAAAACCACTTCGGAAATAGAAATTTATTTATTTGAAAATGTAAGAGGCCCCTAATGTTTCACAAGTCTTAGTAGTCTTGCTTTAATTAAGCCGCCTGCAATAAGGACATCAACAGTAGCAGTGATGAATTTTCAACATTTTTACACGCAATGGCACAATTCAAGGGTTTTAAATTGTCACTGTTCAATTTTTGTGTGTCTACCTAGCAGTACCAATTTTAATGTTTTATAAGGAACGATAAGACCCTGGTCTTCCTAGTATTTGCATCAAACATCAACTCGCTCACAGATAGTATAACGGTACTCAAATTCCCAAAGACATATGACAAATAGGGTTCAAATTGACATTTTCTGGGGTCGAACTATGGATTCGGGAAATTGTCTTGAAAGAATAAATAATGGTCGAATGACAAAATAAGATCTTTCCAATAACAACTTCGAGATTTATTGCACTGAGCAGAATTCTCATAACTTGCAATATAAAACACAACTTTCTGTATCATTCCACTCCGCATTCACCGCTAATCTAACGATACCGCCATTCTTATCACCCCGCCGGAGCTACCCACCACAGCGCCGCTGCACCATATACAGGGCTGTCATACCGTGAGTCCGATACGTGTTATGAAATCCGCTCCGGGTATGATATTATCGCGGCTGCGCTGAATAGATAACCATCTATCGGAATATATTACGTCCGCGTGTGTAACGTGAACCTGCACTCAGCGCGCGACGTGGGCGAGTGGAAATGTCAACCGATCAGCGGATCGGACAACTCCTCGTCTGGTCTTCGCTGGGCCTGAAATTTCTTTACTATTCATAGGCATTGGTCCCCAAAGGAGAGCGTGAATCACAAAAAATGTCTGGAACCTGAGACTGAGTAACCTTCTGTAAATAATCATGCACTAAGGATAAGTAGGTATAGCAAACCGAAAAGTAAAATTATTATCAAGTGAATACCTTTATATATATTACTCCAGCTTCAAGGAGAAATTTACAGTGGTCCAAAAAAGATCAAACTGTTTTATGAGCTTTAAGATTGGCCCGATTGTTGGAAACGATCTAGCTCTCCGACACGGCCTATCATTGTGACGCGGTCATTCTTTCTGCAGTGGTCACGTTCTTTCTAAGACAATGTCACACTCACACTGTTGCCTGTTTCTTCTGGTTTGTGGTGTAAGATTATTAATTCGTGTATTGGTTTTCAAAAAAACTATATTTACATCGATTTACTATATGGGGGGGGGGGGGTGGTATTAATTTCGACTTTTCAGAGAAAAAATGATTAGGCCCTACCTGAAAATATCTTGACGAGATTCTCTTTAAGTATTTGCCCACATACTATCTTTACGATATTTCAGTGTTCACACTGGATTATATTGAAATTATACAGGATGGCTACGAAGACCAGGTTAAGCCTTTTGTGGAACGTTTTACAGCGTCGTTAGTCTAGTAGTAATGTACATGGCGGCTAGTTGTATTTCACACCAAGATTTAACACAGTACAGTATGCCCACTTAATAAATCTTATGTAGGCCTACTGGCAATAAAAAATAACAATGATGTCTTTTACTTCAGGTTGTGAACAAGTGGTTTTATTGCATAAGTAATATTTAGCATATTGTTATGCAATTTAAAAATAATCGTGAATCGGCGTTTGTTTCTCTAAAAAAATGGTAAATTTTACAAAAATAAGGATTTTAATCGGAATTTGTAAATCGGATGTAAATGCCACTTTTTACTTTTGTGAACATTACAAATCTGTATCAGCTAAAAAGTATTCCTACGTGCTGTGTAAGACCAATAAACGTTCCCAACCCCAACATTGACATGTAAAAATAAATAATAAAAAAAATGGGGCGAGCAAATATTTAAGATAAAAATACTGTAGGATTCAAGAAATTGCATCATATTTAAATTATGTTCGTCAGTCGTCACGTTGTAAATGTTAACTGACGGAGAAGGGAGAAAGGGAGTTGGAAAAGCAACACACAGGTGTAGCAACTTGAGCATCTGACATTCTGGTGACCGCGGACGTCCCCAGCCGATATCGCGGCTATGACTGTCCACTCTCCCGGTCGTTCATCACCGACGACACTCGGCCGCCGCCGCGCCGCCGCTTATCTCACATCTCGATGGCGGCAATTACTCAATCAATTGTGCCGTCATAACGTACAGCGTGTCAGTGTGCCCGTGTAGCTGGCGATCCGCCACGCCGGTGCTGTCATGTAAATGCCACAGTTGGTTTCTTACCAATTCGCGTCTTGATATTTACCCCACCATATTGTAATTTCGTAGGTAAAACCTGAATTTTGAGAGTTTAAAACCAAAACGCTGAAATTCGACTGGCATCAGTATGCAAATAATGTTATAACAATTCTGTACTGAGAGAAATTAAGATGATGAGTATCGAAGCTGTACAATAAGCTCACTGTATTGAGTATTAACCTGATTTTCGGTGGTAAAAACCAATCCTCGTCCAGATAACACCTAGTCAAATAAAACGTTCTCACAAATGTACCAACTGCATTCACCTTTGTGTACCTAGGTGAACCCAAGTACGAATACCACTCCCTGGTATGTACAAAGATGCACCTAGCTCAACCGAAATGGAAATAAAAATGATGCGTCAGATAATCCTTGATAGCCTCAGATACACCTATTTATACCAAGCTGCTTTCAGGTGCACCGAAATATACATATATGCGTTCAGATACACCAAAATATACTCGAATGTATAGAGATTTACCCAGACACTCTACAGTGTCAACCCAGAACTGTCATCGCGGAGTAGACTCCGCAGAACGCTGAGGTCCTGGTCAGTGACCGACGTTTCGCGCATTCCGTCGCGAAATTAATACATGAGCGAACAACGCGCGCTTTATACGCCTCAGGCTACGGCGCCGCGCCGCCGGCGTAACTGGAGCTTGGCGCGACACAGACTGTCGGCGGGGGACGGGCTTACCGGAGTATCAAGAAGAAGGTGAAGAATAATTACGTAGACATTGAAAGTTTGTACCACCATAGCTACACAAGTTCTGAGAATGCGGAAAACCACGACTGGCGCTATTTTTATTTGCATTGAGTAAAGTAAGCCTAAGTGTGCAATGTGATTAATCGATTGTATACACATATTATAATGCGCTAAATGTACAATATGGCTTGACAACTCAGTTTTAATATTAATATTGATTTCTACGAAATTTATTGAATAAGATGGCGACGACAAATGTCCCTACTGTTTGAATGCTATACAGAGGCGGCGTTCTGAGGAAACAAATTTACTTTACACTTTTAGGGTCAAAACATGCTTAAGTAAAAGTTATAGTTGCTCAATGCATTGTCGAGTTTACATACAAACAGTATGAATATTCGCGCGTTTCTTTCACGCGACGCAAGATAAGAGAAGGCTGAACATAAATGGCGTTAGGCGTAAAGGATGAACAAATAAGTAAATCCTCTTTTATTGTTATTGCGTTAAGACTTTTTCCGCTAGAGAAGTGTCCTTTTATTTTTTTATGACAAACTATGAGGGGTAGAGTTACTTTAAGTATTGTCGATGTCGAAATAGGTATTGTTGACGAGAATTCGAAAAATGTTATTTAGAATGTCAATGACATTTTTAAGTGTCTAAATGTAATATTGTGAATTTTACTGCTAACAAAGTTAACATATTATCATTTAGAGACACATATTTTATCCAGAGTCGGCGATATGGGTTCCCACACTGTTCCGGTTACAATATACAGTATTCCATGCGATGGGACACAACTTTTACCGACGTAGGTAAGCAAAACACATTTTAAGTTCACGTGAATGACATAAAAGCGCTTTGATCACACATTATGAAACTTTCTCAGATTGTTGTAGATTTTCGGCCGGTAATCAGCTAAAAGGCAGACTTGTGTACAAAGATAACGGGCAGCTAAGATTGCAAGGCGGTCGCGTGGCAAGGCACCACTTACCACGGTGTAACTTATCATCTTTTACTTTGGGAAATTGGACCTCAGAAGCGTGATCTGCGAAAACAACCAACTAATAACAAGGCATCTACAGCTTGTGATTTTGGTATTGGACCGACGAAGGTTTACAGTGATCACGATTTTAATCAAATAAAAGAACATCGGCGTAATAATCCAACATTTATAACTTTTCTTAACAATACGAAAAATAGTTTATGGTTTCAATGCATAGAGCGAGAAATAAAAAACCTTGGATCAACATGGGTACGGTAACACATTGGCTAGCATATATACTAGAGCGCAATAATCGATTCTTTCTAATTCAAACATTTAAGTATTGTAGTGACATAAAGTAATAAGCAAATTTCTGAAGAAAAGGTGAAAATAAATGTCGAAATTTGTATATAATACAAACCAAGTTTCTGTTTACAGTTTCTGCTTCTGTTCGAAGCACTTAGCAGTCGGGCAATGATAGATAATACAAACAATTCGATAATATTTTAATTTTATACACGCAGAGAGTCTATTGACCGTATTATATGCAACACATACTGTATAGCCTACACTTAATATACAAAAATTAACCGTACAACTATTTCTTAATGTAATCTCTTAAATTTATCTAAGACACGCACCGAAAATAAATCATCTCATTGTTTTAAAATTTAAACAAAAAGCAATCAACATAAATTTTTAATAGCAGTTCACCGCATTACGTAATATCCCTACATAACTACACACACGTCATATTTTCCTGAAAGTCCAAAAAACAACGTCTCCGGTAATTTATACTCCTCAGTACTCAGCCAGGGTCCGAGGTTCGACATGACATCATCTTCTTCGTGAGGCGAATATTCCTAGTTTACAATGCAAATTCCCCGTCCCTGACTCAGATCTTGGAACGTTTCGGTCGTATCTGTTATCTGCCCGGAGGGAGCCACAGGTCAGCGGGTGAGGTCACTGGTTCGGAGGCGGAACTGTTATGTGCTTGGGTGTTACATTTTGATAACTGTTGCAGCCGTAATGACACTCGGACTCACACTCTTTAAGAAATGTTCTCATTCTATCTGCACAAAATCCATTCAATAAGCCGTTGGCCTAGTCCCATTTAAAAATAATTTTTAGAGAGCAAAAATGAGCATTTTTCTTCCTTCCGAAATGTCTAAACCCAGCACCACCCAAAGTACAGTTTTGATTTACACTCAAGAGCAAAAATGAGCGATCACATCCAAAGGTGTACATGAGAATTTAAAAATTAACCAAACTAATCGGCCTCCGCGAAGGACACTTCTCCCTATGACAAGACTATTATTCGCCGCTGACATGCCTCGCACTCGTTAAGCTCGTTCCACTTCTCACATACAATTCGGGTTAGTTTCCTTTGAAAGTGCCTGTCCCGCTGTCTCAAAACGGGTCCGATCGGCCTTGCCTTTTACAGGTCGGATGTAAGAGGTTATATCAACTCCTAATCGATTATTATTCTCAATTTGGAGGCTACCTGCGAATTGTTAATTTGTTGTGACAGCCGCTTTCGCGCCGAGAACAGGAGTACAAACACCGCGCAGGTTTTTTCAACTGGCGGTAGAAGAAAAATAATATCGAGAACGATTTTATAAATAGTGATTTTGTGTACTTCTCATTATAACATTACAGGTAAAATTCACTGTTAAAATATATTATTCACTATTAGTCTGTTTCCCTATTAGTTTCAGCGCCACAATAAGTTCAATTATTTCCAACGTTAACAACCTTTTTGAAAGTGCAAGCGAGTGCTTCCTTCCTCTCAACATGCAAAACTTCCCATGAACTCCAATAGGCCTAACTTAATTTTTAGTAGTGATTATGGTGGTTATATATTTTCTTCAAGCACAATTTAGATTGATAAAAAATAAATATATACAATAGCTTAAGTAGATCGAAAGTTTCTATGAGTCGCTTTTAACCACGCCTCAAAGATCGAAAATGAATATGTGATTCCAATATGAAATTCAGAGATGGAGCTTAGCAACAGTAACCGACCAATTATTAATAACACGTATTAAGCTCATTCACTGTTTTCTCCACTACAAAATAATAGGTTTCAATCGTGCCTGCGTCCATCCACTATGTAATTCTGCCATTTGGAGCTGGAACACCTCGAGTTCCGGTACCGGTCCTGGTTAATTACAGTGATGAGTGCGATACAGAGATTCGATAGTAACTACCTACATCAGAGAAATACTATACAGTAGTAAGTTAATTAAACGAAAAATGTACTATAGTAAGGTCCACGAAAATAGTATTATGGGAATTTTAACAGCTGGGACCCCCTCCCTCCTCTCGCCCTGCAATATTGTCATTTGTGGTTATGTTAACCATGTATTTGTGTTTCTGGGTAGATTAGGCAACAGTGCATCAACTGTCATCGGTCGGTTTTCGTGAACCTTACTGTAAGACAGTGGGTGCTTTGTTACCAAATCCATCCAGGGTCGTGTGTACTAAATTTCACATGGTAAACGTAACCACAAATAATTAACACTGCAGGACAAGAGGGGGCGGAGGGAACACAGCTGATGATACAATTTACATAAAACTTTTTTCTTGCAATGTACGTATGTGAAAATAGTCCGATGTAAATTTCAACAAAAATGTATCCCCGCTAATTTTGCCCTGTAATGTTGTCTTTTGTGGTTATGTTTGCCATTTGTAGAAATATAATGTTCCTCGAAAGAGAGATTTGACAACAATGCATTTAATAACCATGCATTGTTGGTTATTTAACCAGTTTTCAGATTAACTGCTGAAAACTGTCGGAGTATTTTCGTGCAACTTACAGTTTTAGTTCTAAAATATTTTATTTCACTCAGAGATTTCAGAATTTTAGCAGATATACTCATCCATGATAATGTAGATGAACTAAGATACAGTGAACCTTGGAACAAAATAATATACGTTTAGGTCAACGACCACATAAGATCAATTAATTGGTCTTTTGGGTTCGGTGGTATCGGTAGAATCCTATTAAATATATATTATCTACAGTTGTTCGCAGATGAGAGCAGTGGCATTTATCGAGACAATCACTGTACTCAGAAGTTTTAGGAAAACTGTGAGAAAACTATCAACTTTGAACAACCAGCGCTCCGGAAGTTACAAAATACGCAACTAACTGCGACTATTAAGATTACTATGGCGTCCTTCATAAATCTTTGGTTAACAGTCATAACCTACAAAGCAAAATTAGTTTTACAGCACGCAATTCAGAAATAGGTCTTTCAAAACGAAAAAGGAAATTTCTTTGGCAGTTAGTTCGTAACACTCATTCCGCCCGGTGGTCGGCGACTTTGTCGCACCTTTTACGCGGTGGAAATTAATTATACCACGATGCGTTCCCCTAATTAGCCAACAGTTCTGAGAAAAGGACTCAGGCCGACCAAACCAGTTGAGATCACCGTAGATGAGTCAGGGGGCTTGTAGTAGGATCCACTCGCCGTGGATGTTGGCGTCGCTATCATTCCAACTGCTACTTCCTAGGCGGGCAAATATGGTCAGAACACCAACCACGGCTTAATTTTGTTTACATCCTATGTCAATTATGTCATTACAACTAGGCCTAATTGATTCGGGAAATAATCAGTGGGTGTAATCAATGGGAATTGTTAAACTGATAGATGTAAATTGTCACTTTTGGGAACACATTAGTCAGACGAAGGATTCAGAGTGGTAAAACAAAATGACAATGGAAGTTTAAACCGATTACGACTTATTTAGTGAAAGCAATAATTTACAAGAATTAATTATTTATTAATTATTATAAATTATTTATTTTATGAATTAATTATTTTGTTAAATTTTTTTCTTGAGAAACGTATGCTTTAATAGGGTTTTTTTTTTTAGAGGAAGACAATTAAAAATAAAATTGAATAACGGATCTATAACTACAAGTTGTACCGTAACGTAAACTTGATCACACAATGAAATAATCTGAAACTGAATTTTTGACACCAGTGTACAAACATACCTACTGTAGACAATGCAATATCCCCGTGTGTACATAAAATTTCCGATAGGCCTAGCCACATTGTACAGTGTTGACGAAGCAACAAAGCATTGATAACAGGACAATGGCACTGACTATGACTATTTGTGACACATTATCTACTGTTACCACACAGTGTGGTAGTATATAACAGGTCATATATGTCTCACACTGGCATAAGTAAAACATTATTAATTCAACCGCAATGCAACAAAATTGGTGGCTAACCCTATCTAGCTGCCCTACACGATACAGTAGTAGGGCAGGTAATTCATGCCAAGTTTATGGACTTTTAACGGAGTTTGTTGGGACACTAATCTAAATTATATACTCCCGAATGTGTAACTGACTCATCGGGGTATCAGAAATTCGTGAAGTGTTGGTAAGGCAGATTAAGGGGTAGTGCAGTACAGCCGTGGTACAGTAGATCACATACTGTAGTTAAATTTGTTCAATAATATAAGTCCGAGAACTAAACCTGTAATGTGATCTACTGTACCACGGCTGTACTGCATTACCCCTTAATCTAAGTTGCATCCCAATGGTTATAGATTTAAGAGAGGGACCATGGTCAATGAAATGTGCGCTTGTTAACAAGACTTGTAACAAGATCTTTCACTTCTTATTATATTAGGGTGCGAAATTCAGCTTGCACTTTAAAATGGAATTGAGTGAAGCCTATGGCCAATTTTCTTCCATTTGGCCAGCAATGTTGTGACATTTTTAATATTGACGTTTACTTCAAATTCTACACGTTCAAATTAATCCTTACGATAATTATTTCAAATTTTACCCCCTCAAATAATATAGGTTGATATATTTATAGGAATAAAATTAATTTGTATCGTTTCTTGTTTAGCTCTCCCAAGGCAAACTTATCAAAAGCACATTAAATTACTGAAATTTAGGTTATTTTGAAAACAAAAAACTCGACATATTGCTGTGTCTTCCTCCGTAAATCGCCAAGATATACTTGTGTAATGTCATGTAGGAGTTATATAGTTTTTTTTTTCTTTTTTAGATTTATCAACCACGTAGTCCTTCACTAAATGTAAATTTATTTTAGTTCTTCTGCTCTATCGGCAAAAACGGTTGGGCCTATGAAATATTTGAGACGATCTTTTACTACAACTTTGTTTCAAATATGCCAAACTCGATACACAGAGCTTGAAGTAGGGAATTTTTTCGGAATTTCAAGTTTTTTTTATTGTTTTTTATTGTTTTTGTTTATTATTGTTTTTTAAAAACATTTTGTTTAATTTTACTGTATTTAGCTGAATTTTGTTTGTTGCTTCCCCATAAGCTTTAACTTTTGTATTAACTTAGCTTGACAGTTATATTTAAAGGAAATTTACTGTATTTAGAAGTGTAACAGTGCTAAAAAATTGAACTCGTAAATAATAATTCATAATTAATGCCAGTTTATCATGTTTTGTTGGTCCTAAACCCTCCAGTACGTTTTTAACGTTTACTTATTTATTTATGTGGGGGGTTTAGCGTAATTTTATAATAACTACAGTCATATTTATTAGATCTTTCGAAATTGCGCATGCACATATCTTGGACATCACCGATATAAATAAAAGTCTCAAACATAAAAAAAAATTGTGATGAATGCCAAAATCATGTCTTTATTTGCCTACTAGGCGGAACTGATTGTTTTATAATTGTTTGTTACTTACTGACCCAAAACTTTGGTCTCCGACTATTTGAGGTATATCTGCAATGTTTAATTAATACTTGCAATACTTTATTCAGTAACTACAGTAATATTGTATTAAAAAGCTTGAGGTTTTGTATTAACTTTGCTTAAAAGGAAAGCTACTAGATTTAAAAGTTTAAAACATTGAACAGAGCTTGAAGTACGGAAATTATTCCTAATTTCAAGGTTTTTATTGTTTTATAGTTCTACTGCAAAACATTCCATTAACTTAGCTGTAAGTAGCTGAATTTTTGCATTTTGCTTCACCATAAGCTTGAAGTTTTGTATTAACTTATAGCTTGACAGTGATATTAAAAGAAATTCACTATATTTAAATGTTTAACACTCTTAAAAATTTTAACTTAAATATTATAATTAATGTCATCTAATATTATGTGTTTTTTATCTTAGCTGTTGAATATAAACGGATTTCTCTGTTACCTATACTGTTAAAGTATAGGTTGTTTGTGAATTGGTGACATAAATCTAACTTTTAAACCTTTCACTTTTTGTCGTATCTCAAATCGTTACTTTAAGACCGATTTACAACTTTTATTACTACTAAATTTCATACAACTTGTTTGTAGAACTAACTACAGTTATATTTTATTTGAAGTTCGAATTTTGCATTCACTGAACTTGTAAAATATCCCTGTAACCCTAACTTCGACATAATTCAAGGGAAGTGACAAGAATAGTTAACAGGGGTCTTTGGCAGGTTCCAAACCGTTTGTTCATGTTTTTCTATTTTTGTTTCAGGTAAATTGTTTATTTCTTCATTGATCTTCAAAATATTTTATTTAGCTTATTCATTCTACTTTGTCATCTATTTTATTATGTTTCTTTATTTTATACTTCTTGCGCTAGAAGGGTGAGGCTAGGCATGGCTTCAAATCCCCCGACAATTCGTTTACTACAGTATAGTTGCGTATAAAATCCTTAACAATTTAATTAAAAATATTATGGGAAGATCTTTAACGTTTGACACTTGGTAAACTACAAACTAATTCGGCGAACACAACGAGGGGGTGGAAGCGAAGGCCTCGACTAGGCTGTTCAGTGTTTGAGATTTTTACATACAGCAATTTACGAATAGGGGCAACTAATTAGGGTGTAAGGGGTGGAGCCTCCATTCAGCACGATACCTAAAATATTTGCATGGTTGATTCTGATTTCACCTCTCTCTCTCAATGTTACGAATTAGGGGGAACTTAGGAAGTAATTTTAAAAACTAGTCATAGGCGATTTTCAAAGCTTTTTATTATTGTTGATTATGGGTAGTGTGTATTAGCCGGTTTTCTTACTGTCATGGTGGACCAGTTTTTCGGTGGAACTAACCTGCTTCAAATCGGCTCTTAAGTAATTTACGAATGCAGGACAACCCCTAAGGGGGCATGGGGGCGGAGCCCCCATCGAGCCGTAGGCGAGTCCTAAATATATACTCCCGCATGTGTAACTCACTGATGTATATAAAAGTTCGGACGGAACCGTTTGAGCTAGAGACTTGAAATTTGGCATCCTCTTAGCTTACATGATTAATATTCATAAAAAATTCTAAAAACTTGCAATTTTTCACTTTTAATATATAAAAAAGGTAAAAAATATAAATTTGTCGGTAACGTAGTTCAGACTTGTGAGCGTATATCACTGTTTTTGGGTAACGTAGATCACTTTGCAGGTTTAGTTCTCGCTCGTGTTTAAATGATCTCTTTCAACTACACCCTTGTTTGTAATGTTATGTGTGATGGCAATTTACTGGACTGAGAGTGGGCCATCGGGGCGATTCTCGCTTTGATTCTCTCAGTAATGAGTCCCATTGTGTAGTTAATGCAGCATGTGCGCTAGCTTGGATGTTTGATAAAGTTGTATTTATCTCCTATTATTGAAGAAATTCTCAAAACTAATAAAAAATATTTATAGTGAGGGTTTGAATTTGAAATCAGTGACTTTTTGTCTGAAGAGGCAATACACCCTGAGTTCATAAAGATGTCGCTTGGACCGCTATCACAGTCGCTTAGTTCTCGCTTGTATTTAAATTATGTCTTTCAACTACACCTCTTCCTGATATAATTCTGAGGGTGCGCTGAGTATTATTTTTAATCAAATGTTACATGTACTAAGTTGGCATAAAACTCAGTAATCAATTAAGTGTAATCTTGCTGTAACTGTAATAATATTTGTTTTTCTGGCGATGGTTAAATAATTATAACGCATGCACAAATACAGCAATACGACGAAAATTGCTGAATAAAATGTAAGGTTCTCGTTCAGATTTAAATGTATTTTAGTTCATCTGTTCTATTTGGCTATTACTCTTGACTTTTGAAACGATTGAGCACAGTGTTGGAAGACTTTGTGAAACTTTTATATTGTTAATTTCATCATTACTAAGCTTGTGCGAATATTTCCAACATATTATTGCAGTACTGCATATTATTTTGCTGCAGTAACGCCCGTACAGTAAATGATTAATTGCTGAAAAGATTTTAGGTCTCATTACATTTTCTAGACTTTAGTTTACTCATGTTGGAAAATTTCTTGTAGGTTTTCGAACAGTAGTTATAAATTAATTTTCTATTGTTTGTATGCTGTTCCTCTATATGGATCTCCAGATTGAATATAGTGCTTCAGTTGGTAGTACTGGTGCAGTATTAATTTGAAGAGTTGAACACTGAAAAAACTGTTTTGTTGGCGCAACAAAATTTATTTTGTTGCCGTCGTTTTGTTGAGGTAACCAAATAAATTGGTCAAACCAACAAAACCAATGGTTTGGATCAACAAAATGGTTTTGGTTATAAAATTTGGTATTCCCAACAAAAAATGTTTTGTTATGGCAACAAAACTTATTTTGTTGCCCTCGTTTTGTTGACGGAACCAAATAAATTGGTCAAACCAACAAAACCAATGGTTTGGATCAACAAAATGGGTTTGGTTATAAAATTTGGTATTCCCAAACAAATATTTTGTTTACCCACATTGCACAGAATATTTATTTCACGTCAAATAAACGTTCAACGTCAATTAGTAAGTTATTTCACATTTGGGCTAACTTTTTTAGTTTTAAGTTCTGAACGGAGGCCGAGTAAAAAATGGCTAAGTAGTAAATAAGAACCGACATTCTTACAGCTCCCGTGGCTCAGGTGGTTAGAGTGTCGGGTCGTTGAGTATAAGGTTGTGGGTTCGAACCCCGTCACAGGTGTTTACTTTTTGATTAGTTTTATTTACTTTTTTTTAATCTGTTGGTTGGCATAAATTCATTAATTCATGAATTTTTATGTAAAAATAATACTTTGCAATAACTCAGGCCAACAAAATGGTTTTGTTAATTCAACAAAATGTATCAGGATTTTGTTGAATTAACAATATAACTTTTTGTTGCAATTACAAAAAGTTTTTGTTGCTTTAACCAAAAAAATTTAACAAAATAATTTTGTTAGTCCAACAAAAAAAATAGTTGTCCCTATTTCAACCAAATTTTTTTGTTCGGACAACAATTTTTTTGTTACCTCAACAAAACAGTTTTTTCAGTGAACGTGTCCCACACGTTTGGCATCCCGTCTTTGACCTATTTGCAGCTGTCCAATCAGGCGTAGATTTTCGTTTGGGAAACGATTACATTGAATATATAAAGTTACTGAACGATTGAACTTTCATTCTCTTGGCTGGTATATTACCTTCGCTAACGTTTACCTAATTCCGACGGTTTTTCAAGCCATCTACATATCTGATTACCCATCAGGCTGAGAAATATTATGATAACCAATTGAATTATATTTAATTAAATTCAAAAGTATTTTTTCGCTGTCACTTTGTCCGTAAAACTTCCTAAATGCAGTGCTCTCATTTAAAGTCTCGATTACCTCAATTATTGTTGTAATTTAAAGCTATTCAATGCTTTTCAATTATTATAACTCTTTTAGTATATTTTAATTTAAATAACAATCCTTTTTTGGCTATTATTTCACAATTGTTTTTTTAATTACTATTGGTTTAAAATGCCTTCTGTACGCCAATTTATAGTTCTTAAGTTGCAACTTTCTTCATTTAAAGACTTTATAAAGACTATAAGACATCATGATTATAGTACCTATTACTTTGTGATCTAATACATACTAATTGGGCTCTTTTTATTATTAATTTTCTGAACCAAAATATATTACATTTTAAATAGTAAATTTAATAATTGCTGATTTGAAAGATAAAATGTATTGTTTCTTTATATGGTACATATATGATTCCTGAATCTCCTGGCCAAAACAACATTTTTTGGGCATGACTATTTACATAGTTCATTAATATTTCACACTTCCATTATATTTTTTAGCGAATTAAGGTGAACTAGGGAGTGAGATTAAACCACGAGCCGTGGGATATTTTTAAAGCTTATTATTATTAATTGTGAGTAGTGTGTATTTGCCGCTTCTGGTACTATCATGGGAGTTGAGCCCTCAACTAGCCTGTTCATTGTATGAGGTTTTGACAGTAATTTACAGAATTGGGGCAATCAATTATTGGGTTGGCGTAACATCATCCAGTAAAACACCTAGAATATTTAAATAAATAATTATTATTTCACAGCTCACATATTAGCGAATTTCCCTATAGGGAATACGCTATTACGGTAGTAGTCACGGTAAGACCTAAGCCCGGGACCATGATACTTTTTCGTTTTGAGGTCCCTAGAAGCCAAAAACACCGTTCGTTCAATATATATATATATATATATATCTACGTGTCCGTGAACACGATAACTTTTGAACGGAACCTCCGATTTCGATGAAATTTGGTACAGGGGTGTAAGCCAGCATCTACTAGGTTGAGTTCGCGAACCAGAATGATCGGACCATTGGAACGGGGTTTTATGGGGTTTCAAAAGGGTTAAAAATAAGTTTTTGGCATTTTTCGACTTTAATTTTTAAAATTCATAAATTTTAACTGAAACCATTTAAAAGAGCTTAAAAAAACAAACAATTTGGTATTTTGAATTTTGAATTATCTTAGCATATCTGGTTACGGGGAAAATAAAAAAATGTGTTTTCCATGTTATTCTTATGGGAAATCAAGAAAAGCCTATGTCTTGCTTATTTATTGACATAACTTAATCAAATTTGGTATGTACATTATCTAGATAAGGTTTAACTTATACTGTACTTGCTTACAAAACCCATATGGCGGCAAACCTACATACTCACCCCCATGGGGTTAAGGGGAAAATAAACAGAACACCATAACCTTATAAAATTTGGTATGTACAATCACTAGGTAGGATTTAACTTATATTTACCATTAACTTATATTACCAACTAAACCCATATTATGGCGGCAAACCTACATACTCTCATCCCCATGGATTTTATGGGGAAATAGAAAATATACCAAAATTCCATTGGAAATTCGCTG
This sequence comes from Neoaliturus tenellus, assembly GCA_030545055.2. NCBI lineage: Eukaryota > Metazoa > Arthropoda > Insecta > Hemiptera > Cicadellidae > Neoaliturus > Neoaliturus tenellus. The sequence goes on from CM061531.1 coordinate 264,356,785, forward strand.
AGTACGCAGGTCTGCTGCGGCGGGGGTATTTTTAAGTATTTACTAAGAAGGGGTATTAAAACCGATTCATAGGAGATTATTAAAGCTTTTTACTATTGATTGTGAAATGTGTTTATTAGACGATTTTATTACTGTCTTTCCTGTCCAGTTCTTCTGTGGTACTAAACTATTTCATACTTGACTCTTTGCTTATTCAAACTAGGGGGCAACTGCTAAGGGGGCATGGGGGCGGAGCCCCCATCGAGCCGTAGGCGAGTACTGTAGATCTACTCGCGTACTGTTGTACGATCAAGTTACGGCTTCCGCCTGTCTCACACTCAACGGAGTTGCCAGCCCCCGTGGCTGACCCTTGGCACCCGACTGCCCACTACGTTACCCCCTAGGTAGCCACATTACATTAGCCATATTAGCCGTCCACGATATGGTAAATACAAGTATTAAGGCCAATGGTATGCGCGGCCGCTCGCAAACCACGCACAACTCGTTTGTTTGTTTACCCTGTGTAACATTAAGGCGACGAATGCACTCGTCATTAGCTGGAAGCGTGGTTCGCTTTATCTATTGAATGTGCTGATAACTGATTCTCTAACGAGCTTCTGGATATTTGTTGAGAGGCATAAATATTCTGAGAGAAGGGAAAGAGAGAAATAAACTTGATGATTCCTTATTAGGGAGGCACTGAGAATGGTAATGAATGAAATATGCTTTTATACCGTACCGGTATATACTTCTTCTGTTACAACAACTTTGACTGATTTATTACAAAGCTAAGTGGTGATAAAACTCAATGATTCATGAGTTTTATCATGAAAAAACTCATGATAAAGTGAAAAACATATCATTAAATATGTAAATTAAACTGGTTAATTTACATATTAATTTTACATTAATATGTAATTTACATATTTAAGACATATGGTTAATACATATTTAAGGTTAATTTACATATTTAAGACTAACAGGGAAAAATAAAAGCCTCAAAAGATCATTTCAGTCTTCTTGTAAAAATGTCAGTTGACAAAACTGTTAGGCAAATAACAATGGACAGGACTGATTACCCTTATCACGAATGTTTTTATCAGCTGATGTCATGAACGAAAATAGCTATATCTCCTCATGTTTTATGAAATCGCAATAAACGCTCTACAGAGAGAAGCAAATATTTGTACATGATGAGTTGCAGTAATCAAGTACCGGTAGGTAGCCTTCATCACTGACTATGTACACTTTTTTACTGTATTACACATGGTAAACAAAACCACAAATGACAACATTGCAGGGCGAGAGGGGGTGAAGGGGGATACAGCTGTTAAAATTTTCATCGGACTATTTTCGTGCATCTTACTATAGTGTACAAAGTCAATGCATGATATTGCAAGATAATATTTCAATGAGCGAATCTAAAGTAGTATTATAAAATACTTTTATGGAAATCCTGTACAAAATAATGCCCTAATAACAATAGCCCTAGTTTATCTTTTACTGCCTAACAAACAACAAAATACTTCAATTCCTATTGCATACAGGTTTTTAAATTTAACAGTCTAAAGTACTAAAATGTGATCCATTGTAAATAAATTTACATTTTGTTACAGGTACAAAATACTAACAAGACAACAGATTACAGTATAATAAATTAATAATACAAAAACAAACAAACAAATTTAGTGACACTAAAACCAAATTATTTACATTAGTTGTTTGTTAATTTACAGTGAATGAGTTTAACCCAAAGGGGCCTACCTTTAATTTTACTAACAACTGTAAAACTTTTAGTGTAATAATTAAGAGTATAATTATGTTCTGTTATTTCAGTTCTTAGTGATCTTTTAGACTATTATTAACTTGGGGACTAAATCACAAAAAATGGCCATATTAAAATTATAGAAAACCCTAAGATGCTTTTAGAGTTAACTTGGTAGGCTATATTTTCTACGTTTTGATTGATATCCTCTGTTGTAATCACAGAGTAGGCTAAGTGAATAGCCTACATAACCTAATAAAATTCCAACATGACCTGTTATACCGTAATCAAAATTGTAAAATCCTAGGCCTGGCTTGATATTTAAAATTATTACCTTCATTTAATATGTAATAATTTTGAGGGCTCAACAATACTGTACGGTACTTGGATTTATTTTTGGGGTTATAAAAAAATATTTATAGTAGCCTAATTACGTTTTGCTAACTCAAAATTCAAAACAATAAATTAAGCTGTAGTGAGATGGTTGAAAAGTTACACAACAATATTTCATTTGCCATTAGTGTTATGAGCAAAACATTGTAAGACACTCACTACACTTCAAACGATGACAAACAAGATATTTTTTGTAAAACTAAAAACAACACACTAAATTAAATGGCTAAGTAACGAAGCCATTAAGTACTAAAGGCTGAATAGATTAATTTAGGTATTATTAGGAATGTAAGCTAAAGCTCAAAACACTCTCTCTTAATTGCCAAAGAAGATATTTTAAGCTAGAGTAAACCATTTTTTTTTTTTTATACATCAACTCAAATTTATTTTATTTAACAGTTTTACAATTATTTTTTTTAGGTAACCTACTCATTCTATTGGAATTTAGAACAGTAGGCCTAGGATAGTTCTGAAAACTATTCTTACAGCACAATCATATTAAGGTAAGATAGCATAACTTAGTTTATTGAAAATATGTTACAGTAGTCTGGATTGCTAAAAAGTTTTTTTTTTTTTTTTTTAATTATGGTAAATTAAGTTAAACTAAAATGTTTTGAGCTTCAAAGTATAAACGATCAGCCGCTTCTAGTCACGATGAGCACACATTGCACACACCGAGCTTAGAAAGTGGATAACCGTACCTATGGAGTCGATAAACATGTCCCACAAACCTTTGAACTTGCTCAGGTTCTCCTCATAGCCTTGCTTCGATTTGTCAAACGTCGATCCATCATTCAAAGCTTCTTGTGGATCGAAACCAAGTCGATCCTTATAGTAAGCTTGCGTTGACATCGCGGTAGTCATTGGGACTCACTCGGGGTAAACCTATCTCAATAATCAAAAAACTGGTTTTGATAAACGGATCGATTTTAAGCACTGGGTTTGAATAACCAATGGGCCGAAAACCCTACTTTAAACTGGTCAACCACAGACTGATTAGGCCTAATTTAACTATTTTACAAACCTCACTTTAAAAACTTTAATTTTGTTAATTTACTGTAAGATCAAAGGAGTGTTAATTAAAACTAAAATAAAACGATTATTTTGGTTTAAAATGTATTCAGGAACACTGAGTCAATATATTTTAAACGATCAGCATTAAATTCATGGCTATGCCATTGTCCTAGCCAGGAGAGTAAAGCACTGATATCCGCACAAAAGCACTAGTGATGTGTAATTTGTAATCAAGTTAAGCCTTCCTTGCACTCACTGACAACTTAACAGGACAGAATCCCAGCAGACACTAAGACCAAATGAATAGGCTGGCCAATTAAGGAAGACCTTGTACCCCCACCCATATTCTCCAGCCAGGTCTCAAAGATGATAAAAACCACGGGGGCGACCTGCAAGACTCTGGACTCTGACCAAAAGGGGGTCTGTGGGCGTGAGGGGGGAAAATTGTCAATTCTTTAAGCCAGTAGGTTGAACTGGTTCCTGTGTCAAGTAGGTGTATCCACCTCTCTACTTAGGATATATCTAACCTACCTTATTCAAACAACACATGATCCTTTAAAACCTGTTTCTTACTATAAATGGAGAAACTGTCTTTGATAATGCCCCACAATTATTTTAATAAAATGGGATCTTTAGACCTACCATAATATTTATTTTAACATATTAAACAAAAATGAATACTATTTTTTATAACATTTTTATGTTAACTCATCTGCCTTAAATTAACTTAGTTTGTAACATAGTTTAATGTGCCAGTCTAGGAAGCCCATTAGTTTCATAGCCTAATTTTGAAATTAACCCTGTGAAGTGGCAACTATTAACAAATAAAAAAAAATTTAAAGAACAATAGAGAAAATTATACATTAAAGTATCTTCTTAAAGTTAAATATAAAATTTGACAACCGACCCCATAACAATCTAACCAAAATAACTTTTTAAGGTTATGTTGTGATTCAGCCTAACCACAAAAAATAACATGACAAAGCCCATTGGTTTTTCAACACAGGTTTTCATTGCTGAAATGGTGTTTTTTTATTACGCTAAATGCGATCAAAATTTAGACTTTTCATTAACAATCACTATGATTTTGAGGATATCCATAAATAACTATGAACACTGAAAACCGCACAACACTCACATTGCACCTGTTGGTGGTGCAAAAATAATCATCATGAGAAAGAAAATCACTCCGACACTGCGATAGTTTACGAGCCAAAAACATAGATATGCTTTAAATTCGCGATTTCATTCGTATCAAAACACCCACGATTTAAAATTGACAATAAATTCGCGTCTGCCTACGTGTGTACAACAACACTCCCAACTTTCCTGAACGTCCCCCACCAGTCTAGACCGGCATTCCTCCACTACTTTCTTTTTCTTTTTACCGTTGTAGTTCAGAAGTTGTCCGCTAGAGTGGGACACATGACGATAGCAAGTGCGTCCGCGGCTATCCAGCAGTCTACTTTACCGCTGTTGTCTTGGTGTTGATGTTGATACATCTAAATGTTGCGGTTTCGCTATTTTTCACAATTATTTATGAAACCACTCTGTATATATGCCATTTATCATTGTATCCAATTTTAATATTGCCCTGATAACGAACTGTAGGTAAATAAGGTTACCTCATGCTTGCATTATTAAAACTACATAAAGATTGTATTTTTCATTCCAGATCTGGTAGAACGTTTTTAAAATTGCAAAAAAAATATAAGTAAAACAAGTTGGCATAATCAAAAATTTTCTGAAAAATAAGTAGTTGCTGTATTTATAAAAAAAATGCAGAATCTGAGTAAGCAAAGAAAAATTGTCTTGTACAAAAAGAACATTTCTTGCAAATCAACTACAGTATCAAACCAATTTTACATTGAGAAGATTTTTGTTTTATGGAGCTACAAAAAGCAAAAAGAATTCCCTATAACAAATGCTCAATACTGTATTCTAAAATGAATAAAATATTGTTTAATACACTACAACATAGCCAGTGTTATAGAATTGGAGAAAAACGACTAAAACAGTACAAACACAACCCGTTATTCCTGTAAAAAATTGGTTTTTGTTTTTATTGTAGACAAGTTATTTTCCTTGAATATTATCACAATAACGTCGTGTTTGGTGTCATCACAGAGGAGAGAACCTAGAAGAACGTGTTCTGTGGTGTCATTATCCTTTAATAAAATTAAACGGAGTTTCCAAATATACCACTTTTATGCTATACGTTGAAGTAATTACGGTATTTCAATAAATAATGAAAGAGTTTCCTAATCCCTTCAATAGTTCTTCAAATCCCTCAAGTTCCATCCCTAAGCGGACACAGTGCAGGGTTTGGTTTGCACAGTGCTACCTGTGAATAAAAAATGTTTTCACGTTAAAAGTAAGTGAAAACTTAAAGTGACTTCACATTTAATTGTGGCGTGGGGGCGTCAACTACAATATTCAGCTTTGTATTGTTTAATACATTTTCTTTTTGCCGTTGAACGATCATTGGGAAAATGGGGAGAAGGTTCAATTTATACTGTACAGACTAACAGGAAAATAGAAAATACTACAAATATATTATTATATGCGATTTCCGTTGATATTCACCAAAACAAATTTTTCACCGCCCACGACCGGCACTCTAAACACTGGCTGTCACTGTAGCCAATAAATAACGCCTGTGGTGATCGTGATGTGTGTGCGGGGCGTGTGAGGTGACGTCACGGGCGACATGACGTCACACCCGACCTGCCCACGGCCCTGGCCTACCTGAGCTGCCTACGTAGCGCTGGCGAGACGGCCACTTAGTGCTCGGGAGCTGCTATTGTTCCAGAGTACGAGGAACGGTAGTAAAGGAATTGGGGTTTATTGTATGAGAGATTTAATTAAAGGAAAGAAATGCGGATGGTTGAGCCTTTAGCTTTATTTGACGAATTGTTTCATATCGTGTTGGGTTCCATGCCGTGCCGAACTTATTGGAAATTCTAGATTTATGGCTGGAAAAGTTTTTTTTTAGATTAAATTCTGCTTGGGAATTACTCCAGGGTGTTACTCCTGAAGCATGGTTAAATAGACGAACGAGCTCATCCAGGAAATGGAACGGAGTAAACGATATAATTTTTAAGACGAGTGTGTTAGAGTGATCCGAGCAAACGAATTCTCCCCAACATTAGCATTTAAATGTATTTCCTAAAGATAGAGTCTAATCTTATGGTATACCAAGCCACAAGTGAAATGCGTTTTAATAACCAGTACCCAGCAATGTCGCAATTGACAGGTCCGATAGACACCCCCCCCCCCCCCCCCGATGTTCAAGGATTGATTTCCTTTAAAAGTCGAGGATTGACTTGACTCTGTATTTTTTCACGAGGCAAATTATAATATTGCCAACAAAATATTTTAATAGGTATTTTGCAATATATTTCTGTTGTAAAATACATTGTTGGTGTGATAACAGTTATCTGTTGCTACTGAACAAAGAACCACAATCGATTAGCTACTCCACTTTCCATTTCTAAGGAAATCCTCGCCTTCCAACCGGAGCGCATAAAGTTGGACGCTTCCATGACCCTTGACCGCTGACCTGCCAGGCTGCCGTGTAGCGCTCCTATTGTGGTCGGTAACAATTAAAGCGGTATCAGCGCGCCGCGCGGGACAAAGGGGAACTACGTCGATAGGACGGTGAAGGTGCGATTGTTGTGGTGTGTAGCAACTGCCCTGTTTGGTGCGGAATGTTCATGGGTGGGATAGTGGGATAAACTCACGATTATGTGGGTAATCACACACGAAGCATAACGATAACTTCCCAAAGTCTAAATTTAGAGAAATAGTTCACGACTTCGAGACTTCCATCTAAACATAAACTAATCAGACATATTACATTTCATTCCATCATATAGACACAAACAAATTTGAGGTCTCAATGAATGGCTGGCAACCGTCCAGAGACAGTGGAGTTGTTAGTATTTAAATTACGACCAGGAGACAGCCGAGGCCAAGTACAGAATAATCATAACTCGACTCCGCCTGCGGCCAGGGGTAGGCCACACCAACACACGACGCCTGCAGCTGGCGGGTGGGCCACGCCAACGCAGCGGTGTAGCACATCGACATGTCTGAACCCTGAATGCGCCCACTGCTACCGCCGCTCACGATTAAGTGGTGATTTACCAATCAATAAAAACCTTATATCTCGATCAGTTTATTTTTACCTTTTTATCTCTACCGAGATTAGGACTACCCTTTTGATTGAGGAATTTAAGTAGTGGTGATTTACCAATCAATAAAAACCTTATATCTCGATCAGTTTATTTTTACCTTTTTATCTCTACCGAGATTAGGACTACCCTTTTGATTGAGGAATTTAAGTAAAATTTTTTAGGAATCATGCGTAGAAACAGACACTAGGATAATGCTCAATTGTCAATTTTGTGTAAATTCGAGGTTAAATTTAACTAAATTTGGTATTTTTACTTAGTCGAATTCAGCACGATTTAAATTTATCTAGTAAGGAAAAATGTAATTTTCTTAACTTCTGTACTATAATACAAGCAGTGTCTGTGGCGATGTTTTCCCCTATCTCAAAATCAAGCGGGTAGATTTCACTTAAATTTTTCATTTAAGAGTGTTATATCCAAACAATAAGTTTAGAAAAAGACTCAAACATGCTCAGAGAAAATCGTTTAAGTTAAAAATTTGTAATTTTTAACATTGGTCATATAGGTTGCCATTATGATAACGAAACAACAACGAAAGGCATAAACAAAAATAAAAGACCCCTACTTTTACAGCTGTTAACTATCAAAGATATATAGTTGGTTGTTGGTGTAAACTTAATGAAGCCTGATTAGCATGATACTATATCAAAATTGAATTAAAACGAATAACGAACAAGGCTCGGTCAATCCGATACTATGCCGATAGACTATCTTAAATTGTATAAATAAATGTCAAATTGTTTTGTGAAAAACCACGTTTTCAGAATTGTTATGGTTAATTCCGCAAATACCGTATGCTAGACTGATGTTTGTTTTGTTGTTTTTTTTCATAAAATTTACGTCAGTAGCATCATTAGACCTGCCAAATGGAAAAATAGACCTGTTGTTATGATCGAACTGGCGACCAAATTATTACACCTCATTGAGGAATGCTGTATTTAACAACTCTGCTACAAGTCAGTTGTGTTATGTCATGTATAAAAATGCTGTCGATTTCTTTTTGCCGACCAAATAAGGTTTTTCCTGCCTTTTAAATTAACCTACTTTATGTTTAATTCTACACTCGTGTTCTTTACATGCCATAAAAACTATTCCACAATACTTATGCTATAATTTGCTTAAACTATTTGATTACTGAACTCCACATCTGAGAATCGCTTGTAATGGTGACATAAAAGAATAATTATCCGAACGACAAAAAGCTTGATCGCTAAAAATCGAGATGGCGTGGCTCCGTAGGTATGCAGGCTCTAGTTTTTGCGGCTCGCCCATTGTAACAAACAGCTGTTCTGGCATAATTAATTGCATCTATCAGCTGGTCCGGTGGGGCTGTTGAGTTGGCGGGAATAAAGTATCCACCGCCTACACGGCGGCCGACACCGTCCGGCCGACCAAGGTCGACTCCCCATGGGGCGCGAGGAATTATCTAATTGAATTCTTTACCACGCCTGCCAAAGATCAATTAAAAATATATAAACCTGAGTTTATAGCGTCTACCTTATTAACCTAAGAAGGATAATGAATTTATATGTCCAGAAAATCCTGGCACTTACATTATATAGGCCTAAGTACGTCTTAAAATCGGACGAAGCAGAAGAATAAGCTATGCTTTAGTTATATCTAGACTATGGTCTTAGTTCCCAATGCAAATTACATGCAAGTGTTTAAAAAGAGAACGAATATTTCTTTTATGAACTTATAGGTAACGACAATTTTGAGTTACTACAATATTTGTATATGCGTTGTAAACAACCCTATCGCCCTGCTACACCAACAGTATTATTCCAATTAAAGTTAAGCAAATATTTATGCACAATCAACGAAGCTAATAAACCTTCAATAAAAATCATCAAGGCTGAAATTAGCTCAGCTCAATCAGTTTAGAAACCACTCCTTGGTTGATTATATCATTTCCGAAAACGGCACCATGCAGTAATAGCAATTCCGCAGCATGCCTGACCAAACCCGAGCCATGACGTCACTGATAAGATTACTCGGTCATGACTGGGGAGTTCGCCGAACCGGCACTCCCGACCACCCGACCACCACCGCCGCCGCCGCCGCCGGGGGTAGGGGTCATCGAGCACCAGTGGCATCACCAAGAGAGATGATGTCATCTGTGACGCAGCTGATAGCGATGACGTCATGATTAACTGTATGGTGTCTATAAAGCGTAGGTATAAATAGCTTGATAGTTTTATAGCGAGTGATTATAGAGCTCGGTCGCCTACTCGATATTTCATAGGATTTTGAAAAAAAACTTGAAAATTTGTGTAGGTTTTAAACTGGATCAACCTCCCTCTGTTCATTGAGCAATGAATTTATCGGTAACATGATCCATATGGTTAGTATGGAGTTTCAATATTTTAAATGTAAAAATTTACTGAAAAAATCTTTCAAATTAATGTGCAAAATGAGATGGTTTACGTAACTTTTAAAGTTTGAAGTCATATTGGGTTCAACATCATTGTGGGTTAATCGAGTTTTGCTCGTTGATTTATTCCACTTTTGTTATAGTATCATGGTAATCAGGCTTTGAAGTTTACCCTAAATATATAACTTTTCACAGGTGACATTTGTTTCGAAACCAATGTTAAAATTAATATATGTATAACAAACCTTTCTATATTCTAGCATTCCATAGTTTCGGTGCTTAAAAGTATAGCAAGCTTTTATTTTTGTTATCTTCCGTTGTTACTTTGTCACCTTACTGACAGCCCATAAGTTGATTTTCAAAAATTACAAATTTTAAAGTTAGTTTAAGGTCAAAACGATTTTTTTGGTTTGACACGGTTTTTAAACTTATTTTTCGACCAAAACACTATAAAATGCAAATTTTAAACCAAATATATCAGCTAGATTTCGAGATCGATGGAAAATACATCGCCACAGACACTCCCCGCATTAAAAGTATAGGATGACATATATGAGTGTCAATTTGTTTAGGTTAGTGTCCAAGCAGGTTTAAAGTACATATAATTTGAGATATCTGCCTTCGATTGATTTCAAAATTCCGGTTAGTAATTTTTTCTAGACCATACAAGTGTGTAAAGACTTCGAAGATCGTCAGCATAAATAAATGGCCCTTAAGCTTAAAAAAAGATAAAATATAAGAAAGTGCAAGTGCTTTATAGTTTCAAAAAATAATTTGTAGGCTAACAAAAAGTTTATGAGTCAACACTTATAGACTACTGTGGGCCTATTTTTAATTTATTGGTAAATAAACAATAAACTTCAAATGGTTTTAGAAAAGAGAACAGTTAACGGTAACTAATTTATTAATAACAACCACCGAATTTTTTTAAATATTTTTATTTTAGAATTAAGTTTAAATTTTAGGAAACAGTATAACAATAACAGTGGTGCCCTAAAGCAAGTCGCCGCTACCCGCAGTGCATTTCATTGTTGCGTGCGCGGTCTGCGAATTGAAGGCGTTTAATGAAGGAATTTATCTAGCTATCAGTGAAGCAACAAATAGTTGATAGGAGAACTTGCTTTCATTGTACCACTGTTAATCTAGATCGAGATTGGTCTCACTAGACCAGAACGTTGTTCTCTGTTAACTTTAAAAGCCAACTTTCCGCTTCAACAACTCAACTTAGATTTTATACGTGAACACTGAAAATTTGTTAACAAACTGGACAATAAATTGAAGAAAAATTATTAATTTCACAGTGTATAGTTTCAACGCGTCTATCCTTCAGCATTAACATTATTGGGTGTCTAAGAAATAATATTTTGTTTGAGCTTGAGAGACTATTAAAACACGGTGTCACTGAAAGATAATAAAATTCGCTGAATAGTGTATTGTGGATTGCAGATCTCAATGTTCAGATCTTTTATGGAGCGAAGACGACGACAAAATGAATTTAACAATCGATAGTGTATAATAAAATCTAAAGTGGTTCAACCATTATATAGGTGCCAGCCGAACACATTTTACAGCACCTAAATTATTTACTGCAACTAAATAGCCTAGTGGTATTAATGATGTAAGAGGAAAAGTTGCAATTTAATCTTTATGCCCACCTACAATTCCTTTTGTTTCCTTTGCTAAACAGTCTTTTTTTACATTGTTTAGACTTGCCCATCTGTCATCTGTCATTTTACCCACACCTATCCAACGTTTTTAAGGTAAGCCAATATGTGGATCAAAGGCAATCAAATCAAAATGTTTTTCAAAACAAAAAATATATGATTTAAATAAAAATTCTGTAATTTATGAGCTGGTTGCGACTCATCGATGTATCTAAAGCTGATAACTTGATAACTACAGAAACAACGGAAATTTTGGTAAAATGGTGGCAATCAAAAACGAACACAAAATCAGAGTGTGTTTATCACTGTATTATCTTGAAGTGTGCATAAAACTAGCAGATCAACGAGTTAAATACGACGTTTCCGCGGTCATAAAATGGGCTTTACTTTCATAATTAAATCTAGGTTATGACTGGCTCCTATCCCCTGTTTTATTAATCAGGTGATCGATTACACAATCAGCTGATCAAACCAAAGCGGCCGTCAGCTGATAATTTTGTCACCTTCACCCACTGGGATTCCCCTCTCCTCACCACACACAAACACAACCCACTCCCGAAAGACGTTTTATTGCTCATTTGCATACCGTGAATGGAGTTGTCAACCTTCCGCAGCCGCCTCTCCCTTTCAATGAAATCCAATAAAGCCCCTCTCAAAGGAATTCTGGATAAAAAACGAGGAATTTGGATCAAGAGCCTGCAATATAAGCATCATTCAATCATTTAGGGTATTCAACGATTTTACCCAGTATGTTTAAGAGTCTGCAGAACCGGTCGCCGTGAATTTGGATTTTTATTGTCCTAAGGCTAATGATAAATTTAAATCGTTTCTCTACGCTTTTAGTGTTGAGAATACTTTGTTGTTTATTAATCAAACAATCAATGATATAAAACTTTTGATTTCATACGACCCCAGGTATTAAAATTTCCTTTAAAATGACATAAAGATGAATCTTCTCGACCAATAGTACAAGCGTAGCGGATGTTTGAAATTTAACATTAGTCTTTTGGGAATAAAAATCAAGGCGGCCGGTTCTGCAGACTCTTAACCATACTGGGTAAAACCGCTGAATACACTAAATAATTGAATTATTTAAATGTTTCGTAGGCTTATATACATAAAATTTGTTACAGCATTATAATTTAGAGGAAATTATCTAAATTAAAAAAAAAATCCATGTAATAATTAGCCTAATTCATTTCATTATACAAAATTACATCTACATCGTCTAAACGACTGGAGGTAGAGGTTAAAATAGGATTTTTGACAATACAGTTAAAATTGCCGGATAGAAATGTGTGTTTAAAAAAATATTTACTTTTTCACAAATCGACGGGCTCCAACCACTCTCCTGATTGGAGCCTGTAATTGACTTACAAACAAATTTTGATATTTTTCTGTAGCATTAATTGTTTTTTAAGTAAAATGTTAAAATCGGAAAAACTAATTTGGAAAAGCAGTTAGGCAGAGTCGAAAATATTTTTTTTTATCTACGTCAATGGCATTTTAGTGTTTTGACGAGGAGCGGTCCAAACCCCGGTTTTAACCTTAGAATTGAAAATAGAGTTTACTTATTTTAGGAGACGAAAACAGCCGAATACATATCACGAAATGCCTCATAACTGTTCTCAAAGGCACCAGCACGCACCTATGTTACAAAACGTTTTACGGTTTTAAAGGTTGGGAATGGCAAAGACTGGTTTATACTATGGCTCAAGGCTGGGTTAGTTAACTCCTATCGTTTCTAACGTTTTGAGGAACGCGACCACGCAAACCGTTTGAGTATGTAAATACAACAACAATATTCAACAGGCGTCCCGCTAAAGCCTTGGCCTCAAACTTCTGAATTTAGATAAAATAAAGTTGAATTCCTATATAAACATAGACTAAAAACAATTTCCAAGCATATTTTTAAAATTCCTTGAGACACGTCATTTATCAATTAATTCAGGATGAAAACTAGTTTGAATGATTTTAAGGTACAGTACAAGACGAGTAACGATAATCTATACTAATCAATAACAATGCATACTGATGTTGTCTTATTTGTTATATCTATACATAATTCGAAATATAGGGACCTATATAACTAAAACAATAAAAACAAAAAATCCCCAGCCTCAAATCATTAGCCCTTATATTTAAACAAAGCTAAGAAAATACACTAATGGTAATTTTAAGGCCTTTGTGCATAAGCACAATAAGCATGTTAAAATAAGCATGTTCTTCAAATGTACTAGCCCAATTTAATTTTTGTTGGAAATCTTGTTCTAACCTGTTTTGATGTAAGCACATGCTGTTTGGAAACTCTATGAGACCCACCTGCAACACAACAAAAGGACATTAGAACTATTATAGAAGGCAATACAGTAGATAACGATGTTTCCTGTGAAGTAGGAGTTGTGATTGTTCGGTACTTAACATATAGTTCTAAGTTGTAGGCCTACACAGGGCCGCCGAGAGGGGGGGCAGGGGGGGCAGTTTGCCCCGGGCCTCAAGAGAAAGGGGGCCTCATCTTCAGGCATTCTTTTTTCTTTTTTTATCTATGGTAGCAAAATTTAATCTTTGCATAAGCTATGTAGTAACACCATGTGTTTTTGAAGACCTATAAAAATCTTCAAACCGTAACAAAGTATAGCCTATGACCTTATATACAGGCCTATCAAATGACCTGTATATATCAGTATATAAAATGGCCTTATATATCAGGCCTGTATTATGAGTCTTCGTGGTTTTAAGCTCTGTCGGTGAACAGACGCCGCGGCGCCGCGCCCGCCGCCTCGTGCTTGGCCGGTATTTGACAGCTATACCATTGCAAAAATATATATTTTGCAACAGATCTTTCACGGCTTCGACTAATACTGTCGTGTCTGCGTGTGTTGGTCCAAGTATATAAGATAAAAGAGACATATAAGATAAAAGTGTCTTTTAATAATGTCATAAATGAATTTGCCATATTGAAGGCAAGAAAGAAACGTTTGCGAATTGGTTAGTTTTTGTGAACGGTACTTAACACTGAATTATCTAATGGCTTATTAGTGAAGTTGAGGGCTAGTATCGAGTAAATAGGATGATCTTGCGTAGTTCTTTAAATCTTATAAATTAATTATAAAGCAAAAGCAACTAATTATAAGTTCAAAAAGCGTTTAGTAAACAAAAAAATTTAATTAATTACCAATTAATTTTAAAATAAAATAAATTTTTATAATTTTTTCTGTAAGCTTAGCCATTTCAAAATACTTAAGTTAGGCCTAAAACCACTTGGTAGCTTTCCAATAAACACTCTCAAACCCTGCCAAAGTGCAAGTTTGATCAAATTATTTCATGTAGGCCTATACAGTAAACCTTCGTACATTTGTCCTATCTATCTTAAAGTAATACAAATAAAATATTAATGAATCACTTAAGAAAAGAAAGCAAATTGTGTGCACAGATACAAAATAAATAGCCAAAGAAATAAAAATAAAAATGTGTAGCCTATATTGCATCTGGTTCGAACACAAATGGCGACGGGAAGGGATGTACCGAGCGGGGGGGGGGGGCCTCACTTCGGAACTCTGCCCCGGGCCCCAAAAATTCTCTCGGCGGCCCTGGTTGTACAAGGGCTTTTTCATAGAACTTTTCTTTTTATAGAACTGGAAGGCAATAGAGTAGATAGATAACAATCCTATCCTATAATACGAGCAATGTCTGAAGTGTTCCACGATCTCGAAGTCTAGCGGTTATATTTTGCTCAAACTTTGCATTTAAGAGTGTTTTGGCCAAAAAAATTAAGTTAGAAACAGCCTCTATCCCAGGAAAAATAAAATTTTGTCTAAAATTAAATTTAAAAATCGTAATTTTTTAACATTGGTCTCATGGGTTGCTATTTTGGTAACGAGATAACAACGAAATGTAAAAAAAGAAAGAAAAATTAATGTTAAGCAGACTTTTTAAAACAGCTGTTAAATGTAAAGAGGTATAGTTGGTTGTTGGTGAAAATTTAATAGCTTTTTGAGCGTGATTTAAAAATTGAATTAAAACCAACGCTCAAGGGTCGGTTAGACTGGTACTGTTTGTTAAAAGCAGTTAAGGCCATCCTTTGGAGTAGGAGTTGTGATACTTTTCAATGCGAATTTAAACTGGCAAGCTGTGAGCATATATTTTGGTCCTTAATTAATAGTTAAGTTAATAATTGGTTACTTTAATTAATAGTTAGGAATTCAGAAAATCCCCACAAATTCCTCTGTCAGAGGAATCAGAGGATTTATAAATATAGTCCGACAAATGTGTGGAAAAAGTGTGTATTTGATGATAGAGATCTCAAATTTATCAAATACACAATCTTTCCAATAATTGCTTCAACTTGGGGACTAATTACCCTTTTTCTGAAAAATAAGCAGATAAAACCGTAAACGTAACTTTAATTTTTCCTTCTTAATTTAGTTTGATGAAGCAAATAAAATAACGTATCCCGTTAGACACAGTTGCATTTTGGTAACTCTACAGAGAAGTGGTTACCGGAACTCAAAGTAAGTGTTAGACGGTGGAAAGCGTGTACTCCTGAGTATGAGTGGGACGTGGAATGACGGTAGTTAAACATTCAAATGTAAGCAGTTAAGAGAGAGAATGAAGCAGAGCAAATCCGCCGATCCGGCAGACTCAGCTGCTGTACGTGCGTGAGCATTGAGCACGCCACCACCCACGGCGGCGCCGCGAGCATCGGGCGGGTGCGTGATCATCGATGCGAACCGGTTGATGGGCTAACATACCCGCTCCACTTTACATTATTATTTTCCACAGCTAAATGCTAACTTAAGCAAGCAGTAATAATACTGTTCAAATAATTGTTATTTGTCAATGCTGAGGTCCTACAATATCTGGTTAACTAACCGTTTCGACGAAACAAAACAATGATTTTACAATAATTCTTGTTGTCAGCTAATTAAAAGGTAATATCTTTAGATTTTAAGGGGCATAAGGCTTGATTTTGTCAAACATAGGCCCTGCCTATTTTCCGTAGAAAATAAGGATGGACCAGATTTAACGTATTTATGCCTATGTAATAAAGTGACTATAAAATAATTAAAATACACTCTATCTCTGAATGGATTATATGCATTAGACGAGTCTAGTTAAAAAATAAAATAATTTAATTCTCTTATTACTTTTTAACTTATTATAGGGTTATGTATTTGATGACATAGTTGACGTTGATTCTCCATAAATATTAAAAGATAGAATAATAATATAATATACGTGAGTTTAAGATGTGATCATATTAAACCGAGCATAAACATCTCATTTTTAAGTCGATGTAAGCGTCACAATGTATAATTCGCAAGCCATCCTCATACAGCAGTTAAAGCATCCACGCAGTGCTGCGCTCTCGCGGCGACCTTGCGAACTACACGGGCAAGGCCGCAACAGTTGAGTCGGTAACGTAGATCATATTTCAGAGATCCCGTTCCCGGTTTTCCTCACTCTTGACCATTAAATAAATAGAAGTTTTGTTACTTACTATTCGTAACCACTTGATCTGAATTTACAAAATCCTATACTCCAATACGAGTTAACTATATTTATATGTACACTGATATAAAAACTTATAATGTACATAAATAATATTTAAATGTTGATTATGAAGTGACAGACGATCTATTTTTGTTTACAATCTGACTTAGAAATTTACCTGAAGGTTATCACTGTTAAGTTACGATTCACAATTAAAAATCTTATTATGAAAGTTGGTCAAAATTTAAAAGCGCCCTATAGAAATACATTAAAGGCCAGGGGGTCGAAGCCCGAGACAAAGTAACCTTTTTAATCACCATTTGCAGCAACGTCTGGGGACGAAGGAGCCCCGGAGCACCGTGACAGTGACAGTGACAGTAACCATTTGCACACGCGCTAATAATATGACACCTCAATCTTCAAAAAATGTTTAGTAGGACGAGAAAAAAGGGACGTAACAGACGAAACCCTTCTATAGAATTAAGAAGATAGAAGGTATATGTTACATTTTGAACACTGAATTAAATAACCGGAATGCAGAAGTCTCCTCCCTGGCCGAGACAGTGGGGCAGCTCGCCGGACGCCGTTTTTCAACCGATTTTCTTTAAACTTTGTAAGTGTTTAGTTGAATAATATTAGGCCCCTCATACCTCGAAATTTTAAAAATTTTAAAAATATTACTAAGGAAAATCTATTAATTTGCAACTTCACAGAGAGTATATAACTATTCAACTAAACACTTACCAAGTTTAAAGAAAATCGGTTGATAAACGGCGTACGAAACACGGGAATAAAATGCGATGTTTTGCATTAAAAGTCGTATGGATAACATTGCCGACTACGCAACAATGGGCTACTGGCTCAGGGGTGAAGATGACTCTTAACCTTGGGCAATAATCCCTAAAGTTTCACTATTTATTAATGGAGTTTGAGCATACTAATTTTATACTTTATATATACTTTATACTACTTGTATATTTTATTACTTCCCACTTTCATGAATGAAAAAATTACATTTTAAATATACTTATAAAAAATTTACTTTACGATTTTTATCTCCTTTCTAGTTTTTTTTTTTCAATATGTAAATGAGTTTATGTATCATTTTCTGTACTAAAATTAAATAAACATTTACTAAATTCACTTAATTTCTAAGTGGAAGAAGTTTTATCCAAACTATTCTTTAGAAAAAAGTTCGTCTAGTTAATTCATGTGCTGCAGGAAATGAATTAATTTATGATGAGTTAAAATTCAGAACGTCTATTAAAAATTTCCTCTGCAGTCAGCCCGTCTTTCCGCCGGACCGAAAAAGCACTTCGTGTACTCGTAAGATTTCTCAACCACGGAACCACGTCCTTGGCTTTTTGCTGTTCCATTGTTGGATTCTTTTTCTCTGCTGATAAAATCAATGGCCGCCAGTTATTTTGCAGCCAACTTCAACAATAGCACTAGGCGTCCATTGTAGGCACGGCGAGCCATTGGGTAAAGATGATTATAATATTTGACTCTAAAAATTGAAAATAAAATTCCTCTATTTATTTTGTTGAATTTTTTAGCACATTACATTTTAGGAGTCTATGCGGGGATTTAACATGCGGGTAAACACTTCAACACAAAAATATGAACTAGTACAGTAATTAATTAATTACTTTTTACTTCTGACATTTTTGTTACGATGCCTTTAAGATATTCATTTGCCAGTAATGCGCACTTGCTATGCACATCTTAAGCACAGATATAAACTCTCTACTGAAGAGCTGGTGCATCTTCAACTTGTCAGCGTGCCTGTACTTAACTTGTTGACACTCAGTGATGAGTAACAAGCGAGTGATGGCTGCATGAACAAAAAATCTTGGTTGCAAATTCTTTTCTAACCTTGGAAAATATCAACTGTCCAATTAAATAACTATATCGTGAAAGTTAATTTAGAATTGGTTTTCGTGCAATGTATGCTTCGAAAAATATATAAGTTTAGAATGTTTATTGACTTAGCAATGTATAAGCTTAAAATTATAAAGATCATGGAATGTTACTTCCTCAGGTTTAACATTTTATTTGAGAGTATGCTACTAATCAATAATTCACTCATAGTGCTTCTGTAACAATCAGTTATATGAGATAGTTGGAGCAGAAACATTCCATTCATTTGGTTTATTTCAATGGTACATATTTCAAACGATGTTCAGTAATTGGTTTACTTATCCCAGATGGATAATGATTTGACGCATGGAGTGGTGGAGACACAAATTTAAAAAATGGTAACGAGTAAATATCGTTCACACTTTAGTTGTAATCACACTGAAGGGTATTTGTAAAAATAATAGCCCTTTTTGAACAGTTACCAACTTGGGATTGAAAATAGTTTAGTTTAAAATCACCCTTTTTTCTAGGACAAAACGTTACAGCGTTGATTTTTAGCAATATAAGCGCCACTGACTTATTTTCTCTGAAACTTTTGCAACAATTTTTCCAGAAGCACCGAGGAAGAACTCCATAAAACATTCAAATATATGCAGTAACTGTTTTGATACTTAGCGGCATAGCGTTCCAACAATGCACGGAACGTGTACCATTGTTGCAGCAGAGGTTAGCTTTCCCACAGCCTTCTGGACGAGTGATTTCCACAACAATGTCGGCCCACTTGATCTCACTTCCGTTGACGTTGCTCTCAAAACGGGCGTGCATCAACTGGGCGAATTGACCTGAGCCAGGTAGCCAGGGATGCATCAACTGCGCGAAACGCTCCAAGTGACGATCAGAGACGTGCATTAACTGCGCGAAGTCGTGGGTCTATTTCAGTATCATATTATAAGACAACATAGGGTTTTAATATTTGCAAATTAGACAATTATTTTACATTAGATTAAAATCAAACAAAAAACGAAAATATGGTTATTGGTTTTTCTTTTTATTGACTTATTCCCGTTGAAAAACTCAGTAGGCCGCTTGTCAATACCATTGCCTTCTTCTTGAGGCTATGGATAGGTGTAGGGGATGTCTATGGCTATTTGTTGATGGGAAATCTTTTCACCTGATGAAACGGAGTAGTTTCATGGTTATGTTCATTTCCATTATGGATGGATAATTTTTTTATATGAATTTAAATCTAGTTCACATATACGGACGATATATAATCATACTCTGACGATTTTAAAACTCTTTGGAACCTGTATCCGGCCTTAACTATTAAATTTTATACTCTTTCACTGATAAATTTCTCCGTGAAAAATATACATCCAAAATCATTTCACTATTTTTAATAACCTACTTAAAAAATAAGTGAGCCTACTTTTACAAAGTAAACAACAAAATATTTACAGTTGCACACTTAGGTTACAAAAAACACATAGGTTATTTACGAAAAATCGAAGGCAAGGTGGGTGGTGTTGTCCCTTTAAAAACTACACCGTAACGGACCGAAATAACCATTGGAGTTAAGAAAATCACTTAAATATTTACGAATACTGGCGCCAAAGCCAAGAGTTTGACCACGCTTTGTGATATGCTAGGTTAGTAGGTTGGGATGATGAACTTGTAAACTAGGAGATTTCTTCCGCCGCCAACTACCGTATACCTGGCTCGGGATTCGCGCAGTTGATGCACATTTTTGGGGGACCCTTTTCGGTTTTCGCGCAGTTGATGCAAATCGAAGGAATTTTTCGCGCAGTTGATGTGCGACCCTCAAAACAGCTGACGAGACGAGACGAATCCCGAACTTTGGCGGCTCTTTCAAACACACCTTGGTGTTGATTTGTCAAAAGCACCGCTAAAAACCAGAAAAATAATCGTGGAATTTGGGTTGTTTAACGAGGTTCCAGTCGTGGGCAGAACTTACTAAACTTTATCGTTTTTTATGGATCTATGCTCTGGATTAAAATTTGTGGTTTTTAGTTACGGATCGAACTGGTTTTGCTACACGAGACTTGTGGTTTTTTACAGGAACCGTGTATTGTTACTGGGGCTGACCTTGAAATTGGTCTGTCAGAACTTGTATTTTGTTGGAAAATAGGGGAGCTGAACATATAAAATAGACTACGGAATAAACTATTGATTACCAAGCAATAAAGTTAGAGAATCCTAGATAAAACAATCGTTAAAACAATTTAATTGTGAATGTTGTAAAACTTTTTAATATGTTGACCTAAACATTTGCCGCTCGCAACAAAGTTTTGATTAGTGGGGGTGTGGGTGTGGTCCAATTTTTTTAAACTTGATCCTTTGTGGTGCGAGGGGTTTGTTTGTCATTGCTGATAGTCATTCCATTGACTATAGTGTTTCGTCACTAGTCCGGAAAGTGGTCGTTACCGGTGCAAGATCGAGTTTCAAATACGAGGCGAAGCCGAGTTACGAACAGTACCTTTGATCACACCACCTTTAATAAATATACAGTTTGGGTAAAAGTCAATAAATTTTGACCTATATCCCATCGAGAATCGACTAGTTTCGATCACAGCTAACTGTACAGAAAACAAGGGTATGATTGTTACATTTCACTGTAGCCTAAGCATGCCATAGATGGTAATTTTAATGAAAGAAATTAGGATAAAGTTATTTACAGTAAGTAAGTAAAGTTGCTACTTTAACATGGTTGATTGGTTTGTCAAAAGTTTAATTTTTTTAGTTAAAAATATTAATACCTTCTCCCACACCCCATTATTCTCAAGGAAGACCAAGTTACAGGAAGGAACTAATACATATACCGGTCGATATTCATAACACAGTTAACATTGTATTAGAGACATAAAAATGTATAAAACTTTCTCAAAAAATTTACAGAATACATTTATAGGCAAAGAGTTTTGATCAACAACCAGTACACGTCCAATTATTCCACAAAAATTGGAAAATACTAAAATTAACAATAATCAACATACAACCAATATAGGTAAGTTTAGGCCTAATAAAAGTATTCATTTTAGGGCTATTTCATAGATAGGTGTTCTATGGCTAGACGAGAACCATTAAGGCCCTACTATAGCGTGATAAGGGATGTGCATTACAATAATTAATGAGTTGGGCCAAGTGTATTAATACGTTCCGTGCAGGGAGGCGTGAGGGAGGGGGGTTCTGGCATGTTTGTGGCTACATGTTGCTTAGGATGGGACAAGGCCGTGTGTTACTCAAGTTCAAGGTCACCTCTGCTTTTGTCCCGACTAATACGTAAAAAGATCATTTGACATTATAGTTTTGTGTTTATGGAATCAAAACAACGGACAACTAGATAAAGGCAACCTGCTAGATAAAGGCAGAAGAAATAACTTATTTACCCAAGTGTATTTACTTAACGTGGTAAAATACATTATTTTATGCCGATTATTATTTATACTTAACCCATTGAATCAAAGAAAAAATAATTATATTCACTGAAGCTGATAATTTTTAAATATCCTGTGATGCGTATTATCTTAAATAGTTTATAATGTTCAAATATAAATAGTTTATAATGTAATAAAATTGTCATTATAATTGTTTATATTGCAATATAATTTATAATGTTTCAAATGTTTTATATTCATTGAAAATGTACATAAAGACTTTTATTTAGCAAACTACACACAACAATCTCAACACGCTCCCAGACTATTATTTAGGATACAAGCGGACCCTTTCTATTTACATCTCCAGACGTCAAAACACACCCTGTCCGTGCAGTAACATTTGTTAATGTTTTGAAAGGTTGGCACGATTGAATGTTTCAGATACTGTCACGTGGTCGAGTTCCCGCCTATCATGACGCAATCAGCTGTTTTAACAACTGCCAGCTGATCGTGATGTTTAATTGCCACAAGCACAGCTGCTCGGCGACCAGGAAATATCCGGCCATGTGTGGACCATAACTGGTTTAGGTGATTGTTCAATATTGATCGTCGGTTGGTTCCATATTTTTTTAAAAGCTCGATAATTTGATTTAAATTTCTCAAGAAGTCCCATAACCATTCTCCTGTTTTACCAACTTTTTTAATTTTTAAATTAGGCTGGGCAGCTCGGTAGCTGAGCGGTTACAGAGCTCCCTTGTAAATCCGAAGGTTGCCTATTCGATCTTGATAAAAGCAAGTAAGTTACCTTTTGAGGGTTCTAAACTGCACCCAGCTGCCTCTGTACATTTTTGGTGTTACATTAATTAATGAGCCTGATACATGAATCAGCTGGACTTCGTTTATAACAAACCTACACTTCCTCTGATTCATCACTACACTCTCCCCTCAGTCATATTAACCTTTAATTAGCACCAGTCGGTATCTCTATATCAATTTATTAAATTCATTTTACATTGTACAGTTAACTAACAACAGAAACTATTATTAGCAAATTAATTATTGCACTTGAACTTTCGAAAGAATATACCACAATTTGTTAAATTCTATGGCTGAAAAAATAAGTTTCTAATGTATATGAAGCCTACAAAACATTGAGCCGGTGGGTGTAGCCTAGGTGGTTTTGCACAGAACCAGCGTCAGTGCCCACCATATTTTCTCACACCCGACGAGACAGAAGCGCGCTCTGTAGGGTTTCGCAACGGTAAACAAGCAGGCATAATGAGCCCATAATTAGTCCAGCAGTTCAGACTAACTCGCTTTATTACCATAAAGTCATTTATTCAAGGCCAATGAACCTATAGTTTGTTGGAATTATAGGATATTGTGTGTAATTAGTTGTGTACCATTCACAAGAATTTTTGCGGAATAACGATAAGACAGAAGAGTAAGTATTGGTACTTAGTCCATTGTCTGTGACGAGACGATTTAGAGGACTTTCGTAAATACCTCATTAACTGTTCGCATTTTAAAGTGGTAAACAGGTTAAGGAGTTTTTTTTTTTTTTTTTTTTTTTTTTTTATACAAAAATCTATTGTTAAGTTAGCAATTCGTATCTAATATGCTTGTAACAACTGTTTTATTTGCAACTAAACCTCCATTATTCAGTAAAAAAGATATATGCATTTACGAAACACATACATATAATATAATGATGTAAAAATGATGGAGCAACACTGTGGGGGGGAGGGGCGAGGGAATGTTACAAACAAAAGGAAGTAATAGGTGTGCAAACCAAATAACAAACGCAAGGTAC
Organism: Neoaliturus tenellus; assembly: GCA_030545055.2. Lineage (NCBI taxonomy): Eukaryota > Metazoa > Arthropoda > Insecta > Hemiptera > Cicadellidae > Neoaliturus > Neoaliturus tenellus. The sequence continues at coordinate 264,380,734 of CM061531.1, forward strand.
GATATTTTATCAATGGACAATGTGGAACAGGAGGGGACTATGTGACAACCTTGTGAGCGGCCTTGTTGATATTGATTACGTGTTATACGATATTACGTTGTAGAGCGACGCGCCGCGGTACAGTCTCGGTACAGTGTGTATAGAGGCCGGCGAGCTTTACTGGGCCAACAGTGAAAACACTGGCTGGTGATAACACTGCGATAAACATGGTGATAAAACATTATCGCGTGTGTTAAACTTGGATTTAGTCACCGGTTGGGAGTAGGGATTGTTTTATTGTTGTGGTAAACGTGAACAAATTTGTGAAGATATGACTGACGACAGTATAGACTACTGTAGAACGAAGTTGAAGTACTGTATTTCCCTAGTTTTAAAAATTAAGAATTATAAAATTTTCAAGTGCACCTCCAATTGTATTATGAAATAAATTAAATATAAAATGAGATAATCTCTTTATTACAAAAAAGTTTTACAACAAATTTCGGGTATGTCCTACATAGGCGAACCTGTGTGTGGAGAAGAGTTCAAATGTCAGCCCGCTGAGGAAAAAATTAAATCTAAAATTAACTGTAACTCCAGCCACTCATTCAGCATATATAATTAAACTTATTACTTCTAAAAGTGATAATAAGCTTCTATATTGTCATCTTTTTATGGTTAAGAACATTACATTGACTTTTTTAAGGGGAATTAAGTATTCAGATTTAACATAGTAAAAAAAAACGTCTAAGCCTTACCTCGCCCAATTGGCCCACACCACTTAAAAGGAAAGAGGAAGTTGTAGTAGAGCCAAAAACACATTTTTCTGTTATGTCAATCGGAACCTAGGAGCCAGGAGTCTATTCAATATAGTCAATACAAAATGTTAAGCCTTTTTAAAACAAACAAATGACATTATAGAGAAGAGCGCGGTCGATTTTTTTAAAGAAGAGTTTGTCTCCTTATTTTTTTTACTAGGAAATGAACAATATTATACATACACTAGTTACCAAGTGAGCACTTCACCCAAGAGCGTGGCCTACAAGAGAGGATTATCGCGCTTGGACAGCGGAACGGTTCATTAACGGTCCAATTTCCGGCGTTCCCTGTCCATTCAATCCGTCCAGGGTCAGCAGTTCCGATCCACCAATCTTTATCTGCTGCATATCGATGCCTCGGTATCTCAACCCTAAAAAAGATCGCATCATAAACGGGCACGACTTTGTATAAATAGTCACGACGACGGTAAGTTACCTGGACCCTACAATTTCATGGAAATATCGGTTTTGGTCGCACTGCACTGCAGTATTGACGACCGTTTTATTCCAGCAGCATTTTTAAGGGTTACCACAAAAGTATTTGATATGACACTTTATAGGACAAAAAGAAACCGTATATGAGTTATAAAATCTAGGTTTGGTTTATCGCCACTAATGGATTCATTTTCTGTTAAAAAATGTGGAAAGTATATTTATTTACAACACTAAGCTAAAACACATCGATCGCTTTAAAAAATCGTTGAAGCAATTCAACCCAAACCTCTCCTCCCCTCTTTCAGTAATTCCATAATGGATCTGACATAATCATAGAACTCTGTATATACAGGTGTATACTGTACATAGAGTTCTATGTATGGGCATAATTCATAAAAAACAACAATGTCTTGACTAACATCATGGATTACTGAAAATAAATACTAAGCAGCCTACCTTGCAAAGTAAACCTTTTTACTTAAACGTTTACATAGTTTACATGTAAAAAGTATTCTTTTCCCACAACGTATTAGGTAGCTTATTCCAATACTGAAATTAGCAAATATGTATCCCCTATAGATCAGATCTGTAGGAATATAACTTAGGCCTATTTCAGACACATTCCATTCCTGTGATCGATTTTGTTTGTCTTGATTTATTAACAAAAGTGGAATCATTTCCGGTAGAGCGCTGTATCTGGTAGTTGTGAGAGACGCCAGTCGGACGGAAACGTGTGATGATGACCAGAGTCGAGCACTTGACTGGGAATTAGGAACAGCCTGAGCTATAGCTGCGTCAGGCCCCGAGTCGGTAAAGGTGCTGCTATACATCGACGTCACCAGAGCCGTCCTTAGGAAATGCGAGGCCTGGAGCAAAATATTTTTTCGAGGCCTTATTTAACGGTGATTGCTAGGGGGTTGTGGGGTATGGAACATACGACAGCATGCGTCCAAGTTATGTCTAGACGTTTTCCGACTGTCTATATATGTAATCAATCCAATCCATTAGACCCCTATATCTTTGAAATTATTTGAGTTACAGAAATGAAACTTGGCACAACTATAATTACAGGGTCTCCCTGAGCTCTATCCTCTAGCCCTCTAAACTCTTTTTCAGGTATTATTCCTGGACCAAAGACAAACCAAAATATCAAATTTAAAATTTAGTGATTTTAATACAAATAGTCACGAATATAAGCGGGTTGCTGCGCAAAATGCGCGGTTGCGGCGCCAGCTCAACAATGGATTTCATACCAAAACTGCTCCCGGGGAAGCGGTCCGACCGTGACTAGCCACAGTTATATCGCTCTATCTCACTTATTTATGAACCAATTTTCATGATTTTTACATCGTTGGATTTTAAATTAAATTTTACAAAAACACATAAGAACATAAAGTTTGCTACTTTATGTAGGTAGTGTTTATGTAATTTAAGGTTAAAGATTTTAATTGGCCAACATTTTGAAAACATGAATTATAAAAAGTTGGTTATTTTTTCTAGCTAAGTCTTTACTTCAAAAAGCTGTGTACCGAATTTCAACGTATTACGTCAAGCCGTTCTTAAATTAAAAATTATTCTTAAAAAAATACAAATTGGCGGCTGTATAAGTAACTATGGTGTTTTGGAATTTTTAAATATGATATTTTGATTTTGGCTTGTCTTTGGTCCAGGAATAAACTACCTGTAAAGGAAGGTAGAGAGTTCAGAGACACCCTGTATTAAGTCCCAAATGCAAGTGAATTTCTACATTTCTAACATTTACTGTTTCAAGTTTCAAGATGGTGGCAATTAAAAATGTTCAAAGCTAAATATTTTAAAAAGCTGTAAATTTACAAACTTTTGTAAACTTACAAAAAATTGCATGATTTAATTACCGGAGTAAAAACACTCAGATTGTTACCATAAAACAATGGATAGTGGAGAAATTAAAATCTTATTTTGAGAAAACACGGGTTTCGCTCGTAAACTTAGGCCTATGTAAATCTTTATGATTTAAAAAATGTAAAAACTTAGATTAATCCGTTGTTTCTCTTTTTATCATTTGAAACCAAACTTAGTTTTAACTTTTTTGTTTGCAGTTTTTAAGATATTTAGCTTTGAAAGTTTTAAATGGCCGCCGTTTTGCAACTATAAATGTTAGAAATGTCCAAATTCATTTGCATTTGTGCCTTAACGCACTTAACAAGTAGATAGAAAAAGCCACTTTCAAAACCGGCCACGTGCCGCCGGAAGCCATGTTCCGGGGCAGGTGTCTTCCGGTCGAATATTAAATGAGGTTGGGGGAGGTGGGGTGAGGGTTTGAAGTAGATTTGCGCATAAATTAAAAGTTGGTTCAAAACTGAAATTCAACAATTGGTGGTTGAACTAAATTTGCGCATAAATTAACCGGGGTTGAATTAAAACTTCGCATAAAATATTGGTTAGTTCAAAACTGAAATTCAACAACTGGGGGGTTGAACTAAATTCGCGCATAAATTAAAAGTTGGTTCAAAACTGAAATTCAACGATTGGGAGTTGAACTAAATTTGCGCATAAATTAAAAGTAAGTTCAAAACTGAAATTCAACAACTGGGAGTTGAACTAAATTTGCGCATAAATTAACCGGGGTTGAAGTAAAACTTCGCATAAATTAAAAATTAGTTCAAAATTGTAATTCGACGGTGTTAATAAAAACTCTAATAGTTGAACGAAAATAAAAGTCAGTTCAAACATAGCGCAGTCATAACAAGAGAGAGAGAGAGAAGGTAGATAGAAGTGTTAAGTTCCGCGGATAGAACGAGAATGAAGAATGAAACATGACGCGTCGAAATATATGCGTGACTGTAGATGTCAGTTAATGGGGGGTCTAGAGCTTCCGGCCTGTCGGATGGTGAATTAATCAATGGGGGGAGTGGATATGGCGCTCGGTTGAACTAAAATTGCGCATAAATTATAAGTTGGTACAAAACTGAAATTCAACTTGATAATGTGGGGTACGGAAAGTATGTCGGGGTTGAATTAAAACTTCGCATAAATTAAAAGTTAGTTCATGTTAGCTGAAGAGTGTACAGGAGAATGAAACAGGAACTGTCGTGAGCGCGCTTATATAAAGAAGGGTGGGGGTAAAATATGAAAACCTGCTGAACACAGTCGATAGGTGTAACAAGTTCGAAGTTGTGGAAACGTAACATCGAACGCAAAATGTTGTGAATAACACCATCGTCAACGCTAACTTGCAAAGTTCTAGCAGAGTATAACGGGTTAAAACTTAATTTCTTCCTTACTTTTGTTAAATTAGTTTTAATCTTTGAAACAGAAGGTTTGGAATTACTTCGTAATATATGTTGTGTCCGCAAAAGTTTCAATTTCAAACATTGCGTATCCATCACAAGAAGTATATCAGATGTGTAGAAGTCAGAACAAGACAGATGAATGAGATATAACGCCGAGCACGCGAAGGTGATTCAAACAGGACGACATGTGCTAATTTAAATGAAACTCCAGGTTAGTAGCAATTAGACTTGTATAATGAAGTTGGCGAAACGTATATGTAATGAGTAGGAAGGATGCGAACAACACAAATGCGAGTTAATTAATGGTCGCGGTGCGATGAACAATCTTCTTTTATAACGGTTATCGCGTGAGAAGATCGGTTCCGCATGAGCGCCCAAGGGGAACCTCCCGTGTTCACTCAAGCGGAACCCCCCCCCCCCCCCCCCCGGTGACTAATCAAGCGGAACCCCCCCCCCCCGGTGACTAATCAAGCGGAACCCCCCCCCTCCCCCTCATAAAAAATGGAGATTAAACCCCCCCCCCGGTGGTCACTCAAGCGGAACCCTGCCGGGTCGATGACCGGTCAATGGCCGGTCACGACCGGTTGCTAACCCCATCTAATTACCACACTTCACATCCCATGCCAGCCATGAACTACTATTGTTTGAATGAAACTGAATTAAACATGGCAGCCACCATGGAAAATTCTAACCTCAAACCTTGGTTTTACGTCACTGCGCATGCGCCGCTCCCACTCCTTCGTTTCATTTTTATGCTGCTATAACTTGTACTGGAGTGAGCCAACTTCACGCTACGGCGCCTAGTCATGTATTACTCACTTTAGCGCTACTGTGAATGCGCCTAGTCTGTATTACTCACTTTAGCGCTGCTGCGAATGCAACGAGTTCTCCGGATCGGAATCACTCCTCGCTATTGCGCATGCGCCGAGTCCTGTATTAGTCAATTTAGCTCTACTGTGCACGGAAAGTTCTAACCTCAAACCTTGGATTTTACGTCGCTGCGCATGCGCCACCCCCACTCCTTCGTTTCATTTTTATACTGCTGCGAACTGGAGTGGATTGAAGACCGTACTGGAGTGAAACAATTTCCCCACCACTGCATTAATTACCCCCACCACTCGAAAACCCGAGGAGCGATACGAGCCCGATTTTCGCGTCAGTCGTCAACGAGTTTTCATAGCGAAAAGTCGTTGGCGACTCGGTAAGAGGTTCAAATATATAGTAGGCCTATATATATTTGAACTTCTTATACTACGTTGCGTTCTTTAATGCAATGTGGTATGTGTGTGTGTGTGTGTAAATATTAGTTGTAAGTTGCACTTAATTTAAGAATTAATTTGCGCATTGCGATGTTAGTTATAAGTTGTGTTTAGCGTTAAGGTGTATTAATTTTAAGAATAATGATGGTATTTGGTTGTGTTGAATTATTTGATATTTAATAATGATGTGTTGTTAGTTTTAAGTGTTGGTATTTATAATTAATGTTGTTGTTTTGCCTTTCAGCTAGATGATAGGGGGTAGATTAACTGTAAATTCAGAAGTTCCGTTGAACTTCACTTAGAAGGGGTGGGACATCCGCAAATTGCGGACTAGGTTTTTGCATTTTGTTTAGGAATATGATTGGGTGGGATTAGTTGGGTGGGTGTTAGAGTTGCGTTTCTGCATTAGGTGTTCCAGTTTCCCTTCGAATTCACGGTTACGGTAGACCCGGACCGGACCGTTACGGTAGACCCGGACGGGCCAAACAAAATTGCGTCGATGTCCCTCGCAGAACGTAACTAGTGGGTTGGGAGTGGGAACCGTTAGGCAAACAGGGTGGTGGGAACAGTTACTACTGTTCCCATCACCTTGGTTCTTTATAAGTCTTGAATGACCTTGACCCACTTTCGGAAGGGTCAATGGCCGACCCCCCCCCCGTGTTCACTCAAGCGGAACCCCCCCCCCTGTGTTCACTCAAGCGGAACCCCCCCCCGTGTTCACTCTAGCGGAACCCCCCCCCCCGGAAAATTAAAATGCCTATAACTCGATAATGGATTAACGGATTAGGACAAGCGATACATCATTGAAAAGGTCTATGTAAGACGAACATTTTAGTCAAAGAAGAATTTAGTTATCTTATTTTAGTCAAAAGTTATGCGAATTATTTGAAATAAATACCCCCTCTCTTTCCTTCCCTCCCACCTTCCCCCACTTAACGGTTGTTAACCCTTCTCATTAGCATACCGTTATAAAAGACGCATCGACCACGGCTAACATTTCATTCTGATTCCAGACGTTACGCTGCGAACTGCGAATAGAACTACCACGATGTCATCCCTGCCGACTACAACTTCCACTACAGCCTGCTCTTCTATTACAAGTTCAACTTCTACTTCTACTACGGCTTCAACTCCAGTCAAGAAAACTCTTCGCTTGAAAAATGCTCCCGACTGGTATAAGTGCAAGCTAGAGCGTTGTGTTTCTCCTCCATTATTTTTAACACTCTAAGTCTCGTGATCTACTTTTCTGAGGCCGTTGTACAGTTATATGACCTCTCCGACTTGCATTGTTTGCCGGTGTAGCTTCATATAGCGTGCAAAGAATGGTTCCTAATGAAATCTCATCAGCATTCAAAGACAGAGACAGTTGTTTTGCAAGTTAATTAGTCTTGAAATAATGAAGTAGGAAACGTATATGTAATGAGTAGGAAAGATATGAACACCGCGAATGCGAGTTAATTAGTGGTTGCGGCGCGATGAACATTTGCCTTCATTATCACATAACGACTATCTCGTGAGAAGATCGGTTCCGCATGAGCGCCCAAGTGGAACCTCCCGTGTTCACTCAAGCGGAACCCCCCCCCCCCCGTGTTCATTCAAGCGGAACCCCCCCCCGTGTTCATTCAAGCGGAACCCCCCCCCCGTGTTCATTCAAGCGGAACCCCCCCCCCGTGTTCACTCAAGCGGAACCCCCCCCTGAAAATTAAAATGGCTATATCTCGATAATGGTTTGATCGATTACGACAAGCGATACATCATTGAAAACGTCTATGTAAGACGAACATTTTAGTAAAAGAAGAATTTGGTTATCTTATTTGAGTCAAAAGTTATGCAAATTATTTAAAATAGATACCCCCTCTTCTTCCTTTCAACCCACCTCCCGGATCAATAATCGGTCACGGCCAGCTGTTACCCCTCTCATTAGCATACCGTTATAAAAGCGGAGCAAGCGTTGTTCACTCCTCATTCCGCTTCTACACGCCACTCTTGTTGTTTCGTCTCTGCTCTTTACAATATTACTTGCTTTAAAAATGTCTCCTCATCTTAGTGAAAATTTCAGTTCTTCCGAAATTTCTGATGTTTTTGAACAACCTGAAGACACTTTAAATAACGACAGTGAAACTGAAGATGATGATGAAGATGATTATTATAGCGTTAAAATTAGTGAAGAACTGAAAGTTATAGCAATTGATCCACAATTCCCATTCGATACAATAGAAAAATTCATGTCTGAAGCTCATAAATGGTTGGATTCAGGATCTTACGTACGAATCGGCTCTTTTATATTGTATGATGATTGTAATTCTTTTCTTGTAACACCAAATGATAGAGACCGCATGCTGCAGTGGGCTCAAACAATGAAGGAGTGCTACGAACAAGGTGTGGATGTTGGCGGCTATTTTACAGCGCAAGTGGTTTAATAACCAAATTACCCTTCCCCCACCTTACACCTTATCCTTTCCCAATCCTTATTCCTTCCCCCTCCCCATTTTTAAAACTCATAAAAGGCGGGCTATGAACCTCCAGGGTTCTAGTCTGTACTTGCACCTTGTGCCGTCAAGATGCTTACCACTTTGTCTTTTAATAGTATTACAGGCACTGAGCGGAAATTCTATAGAAAATTTTGTTCTCTACTTGATAAACCGCAAAAACTACCTCCAAATACTTTCACCTACAAGCTACCTCTTATGGATAAGGATGATGTAAGCAAAATACCATTAGTTCAAGCGAAATTTCTGGAAGAAAAAAATCTTGTTTATGTAAGAGAAGTGTATCATAATGAATATTCAAAAAGATTGGCTTACGAATTCATTAAGGAACATGCAGGACGTGAAAAAGAACAGTATCCAGGACCATTTTATTTATATCTTTTTGAGAATGGAGCTAGTGTAACGGTGGAAATAAGTATCTAATTAATGTAATTCTTCCTATCAAATTTGTGGGGTGAGGGTTTGAAGTAGATTTGCGCATAAATTAAAAGTTAGTTCAAAACTGAATTCAACAATTGTTGGTCGAACTAAATTTGCGCATAAATTAACCGGGGTTGAATTAAAAGTTCGCATATCTTCCTATCAAGTTTATGACAGTTAGAATTTTGTTTTGCTGTAAAGTTATTGAAATAGTATTTGTATAAGGAAAATTCATATTGAAATACATGTTGTAATTTAGTCGTAGAGATGTGTACTGTACGAAAGCTGGATTTATAGTGAGTCGGCGCGACAAATGAACTTGTATTTATGCAGATTGTTAAAATGGAATAAAGAGATGATAGTAGCAAAACGCTCGAAGTAGAAAGTGTGAATAATGTTATATAAAGAAATAATAGTTAAACAAGGAAAATATTGAAAATTAAAACTGGTATTAAAAAATATGAACGGACAATCAATTTTGTAGAAGGTTAATATTTTGTTGAAAACGTTTGATTTTCTTGGATAGTGAAGAAGAAGAAGATGAAATAGTGGTAGGGGGACCGTTATAAAAGGAGGATTGTGAGAGCCCATTTCATTTCTCTACGAAATTTCGAAGAGTAAACATCTCAACATGTATCATTGCGATAAATGTTCGGAATCGTTTCACGATGAAATTCTATTAGACTGTCATAAAGAACTAATTCACAACAACGCAGAAGAAAAACAAGAAAAACAAGAAGAACAAGAAGAACAAGAAGAACAAGAAGAACAAGATGAAATATCAGCAACATCTTCAACTACTTAACCGAATCTACAAGTATTTGCTTTACCCGGTAAAGTAGTAATGCATCTTAAGATTCAAAATGAAAACTTGAACTTAGAAGAATTTATTAGAGAAGCAAAACCAATCGTAAGTAAAACTTTAAAAGAAGAATTGAAAAGATTGAACTTTCTTAAATTTGGTTTACTACTAGAAGCTATGTTTATAAATGTACAAGAAGAATTATCACCAAGAGGATTCATAACAAAAAACCGAGTCATCATGGAAAGTTCAAACATTGATTCAATAGTAGAGAACTGTATAGAAGAAATATTAACAAAAATTCAGGAACACGAAGGAAGAGGATCTGGATGGAGTCTTACAAGCATTGAATTATTAGATATAAAAGTACACAAACATGGTTATGGATTAATGGGATCTAGTTATATTCCTTTGCCACAAAGAATCAAGGATACAAGATCGTGTATTAATGTGAAAAATCAAGATAACGAATGTTTTCGATATGCTATGACATGTAAGTTTGTACCAAATCATTTCGATACACCTAACCAACACTATGAAAATCAAAGACATAGGTACAATTTTCAAGGAATTACTTACCCTGTATCACTAGGAGATATATCAAAATTTGAGAAGAAAAATCCCGGTACGTCTATCAATGTTTTTGCATTAGATAGTTCAAACAAAGTGTATCCTTTACGTATTGCAAAAGAAGAGCTACCAGATCATACGGATTTACTACTACTAACGCGAGGAGATGTGTCTCACTATGTGTACATAAAGAAATTCGACTCACTTGTTAATAAGCAGCTTTCTAAAGATCGACACAGAAAGTTAATTTGCAAGAGATGTTTCAATTTTAAACGAGATGGACTACACGGAAGAGAATGGTTACAAGAGCACAAAAGACTATGTAACAATAATTATGAAGCAAAGATTAATTTACCTTCGGAAAACAGAGCATTCGTTACATTTCAAAAGGTTTATCATCAATACCGTATCCCTTTAGTTGTGTATGCGGACTTTGAATCAACACTTGTTCCAGTTGAAGATGAAAATTGTGAAGCAAGAAAAAGTGTCAAGTATCAAATGCACAAACCAAACAGTTTTTGTTTAATGGTTAAATCAACATTATCAGAAGAACATTTGAACAAATATGGATTAACTTCAGAACCTCTAGTATATCGTGGTGAAAATGCGGAAAAAATATTTCTTGATCACCTATATTCAATAGCTGGAAATACACAAAGATTATATACAAATATTGTACCAATGAAACCGATGGACGAAGAAGAAGAAATTCAACATGAAAATGCGACTCACTGTTTCTTGTGCAAAAATGATTTTACTATTGAGAATTATAAAGTTAAAGATCACGACCACCTCACAGGTTATTACAGGGGTGCTGCTTGTAATAAATGCAACTTGAGCTATCGTTTACCACTATTTATCCCTGTGGTTCTGCATAATCTTAGTGGGTACGACGCTCATTTTATAATACCTGAACTAGGAAGAGACGACGGTAAAATCGATGTGTTAGCTGATACTTCAGAAAAGTTCATAAGTTTTTCCAAAGAAGTTGGAAACGTCAAACTAAGATTCTTGGACTCCTACCGATTTTTGCCGTCGAGTTTGTCCAAACTTTCTGAAAACCTAAGGAAACAAGATTTAATCGAAACAAAGAAGATTGTAAACAGCGACAAACTGGATCTGGTACTTCGAAAAGGTGTTTTCCCATATGATTACATAGACAGTTTAGAAAGATTTAATGAAACATCACTACCTCCAAAAGAAGAATTTAAAAGTAAACTGTACGACATGGATATATCTCAAGATGATTATGATCACGCATGCAAAGTATGGAACGAATTAGGATTTAGAACATTGGGAGAATATTCAGATTTTTATGTTAAATTAGATGTGACTTTATTATGTGATGTGATGGAAGAATTTAGAAATACGTGTTTTGCGGCATATGGATTGGACCCTCTTCATTCGTACACTTCGCCTGGACTAGCGTGGCAAGCCATGTTGAAAGAAACAAATTGTAAAATACAACTTCTTACAGATATAGATATGGTTTTGATGTTAGAGTCAGGAGTTCGAGGAGGATTGACGCAAAGTGTAACACGTCATGTCAGGGCAAACAACAAGTATTTGCCCGATTATGATGCATCAAAACCAACAACATTCCTGGGTTATTTTGATGCAAATAACTTATACGGATGGGCAATGTCGAATCCCCTTCCATATGATAATTTCAAATGGATAGACACAGAATCAATTGGAAACATAATGGATATACCGAAATATGGAGAAACTGGTTACATATTTGACGTCGATTTTGAATATCCCGAACATCTTCACGACGAACATTATGATTTACCACTTCTTCCGAAGACCGAAATTTCTCCAACTGGAAGATGGCCAAAATTATTGATGACTTTAACCAACAAGTCTCGGTATGTTTTACACTACTGGATGATACAACAGGCCTTAGACTTGGGATTAAGAATTACAAAAATTAATCGAGTACTACAATTCTCTCAATCTTGTTGGTTAAAACCGTACATTGACAACAACACAAAAAGAAGAGCCGGCGCAACATCAAGTTTTCAAAAAGATTTCTTCAAACTAATGAACAACGCAATATTTGGCAAGACTTTGGAAAACAAAAGGAAACATAAGGATATCAAATTGGTAACTGATCCAGTAAAATTACAGAAACTAGTGCAACAACCAAACTTTGGTTCATCTGTAATTATTAATGAAAATCTAGTTGTTATTTCCATGAACAAGAAGTCAGTTCTAATGGATCGTCCTTTGTATCTAGGAATGTCAATCTTGGATATTTCCAAAACTCACATGTACGAGTTTCATTATAGAAGATGGTTAACTATTATGGAAGAGAGAACATTGGTATTGCATATATGGATACGGATGCACTAATTTACTGGATTAAAACAAATGACATGTACGAAGATCTACGCACTTTTATGTATAAAGATGATTTCGACTTTTCCGATTATCCCAAGGATCATCCAAATTACGACTACAACAGAAACAAGAAAGTATTGGGAAAATTTAAAGATGAAACAAATGGTGTGCCGATGATGGAAATTGTAGCATTAATGTCCAAACTATATTCATTTCAACTGTACATAAGCGAAAGGAATCAACATCAAGTCACGAAAAAGGCCAAAGGAATAAAAACCTCTTTCCTGAAGAAGAACGTACAGTTTGAACATTATAAAAGATGTTTGTTTGAAAATGTTGAAACAACTGCAACGTTCAACACTATTAGAAGTTATAATCATCAACTCTTTAGTGTCAAACAAACAAAGTGGGCATTAAGCTACAAAGATGACAAGCGCCATATTTTAGAAGATAAAATTAATACTTTACCGTTCGGCCACTACTCCCTAAACCCTATCGACCAGTAAACCTATTCTTCGTCCTCTACCTTCTTCCTTTTTTTCCTTTCCGTAAAGAAGAGGGGACATGGCAAGCCCAATGCCATGTACCCTCTTTTTTACACTAATATGATATGGCCTTGACCTATATTCAAACTATATAAAAGAGAATGAACTGTTGTACGGATCAGTATTTTTACAAGCGATGTGCAAGCAACACCTGAAGATGGAAAGTGTGAAGGACAAGATTGTAAATGAACTACATAAACCAGCAAGAAGAAGATTTCCAAGAAGAAGTACAATCATTAAAGGAATGAATGATCTTTACCAAGCTGATCTCATTGAAATGATACCGCACAGTAAATTAAACAAAGGTTTCAAATATATTTTAACAATTATAGACTGTTTTACTAAAATAGCTGACGCTTTACCATTGAAGGATAAAACTGGTAAAAGTGTTACAAAAGCTATGGAAACAACGATACAAAGAAATAAATTCAAAATCAAACATCTACAGACCGATGATGGAAAAGAATATTTTAATAAAGACTTTGGAGCTTGATGAAGAAATATCAAATAAATCATTATTCTACAAATTCTGAAGTTAAAGCTTCAATGATTGAAAGGTTCAATAGAACATTGAAAGGAGCGATGTACAAACAATTTTCAAAACGAGGATCATACGTGTGGTATGACATATTACCACAACTTATAAAAGAGTATAACAACAAATATCATCGTACCATCGGAATGAAACCTATCCAAGTAAACAGCGCTAATGCTAAGGTTGTATTACAACGCATCAGAAATAATACAACACCTAAATTGGAAAAGTTGCAACCAAAAAAGTTTAAAGTCAACGATAACGTTCGTATAAGCAAATACAAAGGTGTATTTAGTAAAAGATATCTACCAAATTGGACTAATGAAGTATTTACAGTTTATAAAGTGCAACCAACTATACCTGAAACCTACTTATTAAAGGATAACAAGGTGAATTACTTCAAGGTGGATTCTACGGACATGAATTGTTGAAATCAACAGTCGGTGATGTATATCTTGTTGAGAAGGTTTTACAAAGGAAAAAGGATATGGTTAAAGTCCGGTGGTTAGGATTCGATAAAAGTGAAGACTCTTGGATTCCTTCAAAAGACCTGGTATAGTAACTTAATAGCTCATTGTGTGTTTAACCTTGACACAAGATGGAGATTGTACAACAAAAAGATCGATTTAATATCAATAATATTGATGAATTGACGGTTGACAATGATAAGTTAAATCATGGTAAACATGGTGAATTACTACCAAATACAATAAGATGTTTAATAACTGGTCCTTCAAATTGTGGAAAAACAAATGTTGTTTTTAACCTTATAACTAATCCTAAAGGATTGCGCTTTAACAATATATACATTTTTTCAAAATCATTGCAACAACCAAAATATCAATTATTGAATAAAGTACTTGCAAGTGTACCTGAAGTAAATTTCTACAAGTTTAATGCCAGTGAAACAATTATGCAACCAAATGAAGCAAAACCATTTTCTATTTTTATTTTTGACGATGTGTCTTGTGAAAATCACGACACTATAAGGAATTACTTCGCTATGGGAAGACATCATAATATCGATAGCATTTATATTGGTCAAACATACAGTAAGATTCCAAAACAACTCATAAGAGACAATGCAAATATGTTGATCATCTTCAAGCAAGATGAAACAAATTTAAAGCATATATACAATGATCATGTAAATGCGGATATTGCCATTTGAGAAATTTAAAGAAATGTGTGGCAAAGCATGGAATGAGAAATATGGCCTTCTCGTTATTATGAAGGAAGAAGAAATTAAAAATGGTAGATATCGTATAGGGTTGGATAAATTTGTATTTATGCGTTGAACTACCGATGCTACATCTAGTTACACGTTGAACTTCACAGTGTAAACATGGTGAATTAAGAAAAACTATTAAAAGAAATAAAATCACCCAGTGATTCTATTAGGATGAAGAATCGTGCATTGAGGATGGGTTTAAGTGAAAGAGAAGAATTTCTAGAGACTACATTTAAACCTATTACGGAACCTTTAAAACAGATATCAGAAACTATTGGTAAACCTCGTTATGAAGGAGATGTTTTACTACCAGTTTCTAAACAAGAAGTACAAGCATTAAAAAAAGAAGAAGATGATGATTCATATACAAGTGCTAGTGAGCAAGAAGAAACAAAAGAAGAAGAAGAACCAATTGTTGAAAAGGAAGAAGAACAGCCAATACCTGAAGCTGAACAATCTATTCCAAATTTAACTCAATTGAGTAGCGATATATTACAACATGGACCTCTGGAAGAAAATATATAATGAAAATGCTACATGACATGAAATCAAACCCGAATTTGAGTAGATCACACGTATACGGAGCAAGAATTGATGGGAATGAATTAAAGATCGGCGATTCAAAGCTTGAAATAACACAAGACGATTACATCATTATTGGTGAGCATAAATATAAAGGAACAAAAGGACTTTATGAATTAATTTTTAAAAACATACCACTAAGATATTCATCCAAAGATTTAAGTGTTTTTAAGGAAATTCTACAAAATACTAACGCTCATAAAAGAAACTACTTAAAGGATGCAATGATTAATCGTTCACGTGCAACAAAATATAACATTGTTATAAAAAAGTTGTTTCCTCCACGAAAATTGCCAACATTACGTACTGCACCAGCGGTGAGACAACCACTGAAAAGAAAATCTTTATCACTTATGGATTTATCACTTCTTGAACAACATGGTAAAAAGAGTAAAGGAGATACTTCAACATCTGGCAAAGGATTGATGAAAAATCTATACAATACGAATGTGATTTACTACAACGACATCAATAAATTGGTTGATAGAATGAGACTATTGCATGAAGCTATGGAAGCCGGTCATACAGGTTTAAATAATGAATGGGTAGCTCTGATTGACGAACTCAGGAATCGCGGCATAATCGTATAATTGTCTGCGGATATATAAGAGTTGCAGGCGTATAATGTGTCAGTTCTAACATGAGCGTTGACAAGTTCGGACGATACTCCGCGTTAGGAGTGCAAGTTGGAGAAAACAGAAAAAGAAGTGGATTACCGCAAACACCCGAAGGTGACTATAACATAAATAATAAACGTTTAAAGTTTGTTAAGGATCCAGAAGAAGATGGAGATGCAACAAATTTAAAAACAGTAAAGGAGGAAACATCTACAAGTTTGAAACTCGACAACAACCAACTGTATGATGCAAAATCTCACAGGGTTATTAATGTTGCAAAACCAGTCAACAATGGAGATGTTGTTAATAAAGGCTATTTTCTATCTGCGATGGAATACGCTTTACTGTTGGAAAGACTAAAAGTGGAAAAAAGTACAATGCTTTAAATTATAAAATAACTAATGTGGCAGATCCAACCGAGGATACAGATACAATCAATAAGCGTTATTTGCATTCTGTAATACCAGAAAAGAAAAAAGATGGATTTTCCTTCTATAAATATACTATAAACGATATTGGATATCCTAAAGAAGAAAGTGATGGTGTTAATATTAAATACATTAAAGATAAT
This sequence comes from Neoaliturus tenellus, assembly GCA_030545055.2. NCBI lineage: Eukaryota > Metazoa > Arthropoda > Insecta > Hemiptera > Cicadellidae > Neoaliturus > Neoaliturus tenellus. The sequence goes on from CM061531.1 coordinate 264,397,205, forward strand.
TGTATTTTATATAATGGTGCTGTTATTGATTGTCATGGAAAAGTGTTGTCCAATCTGAAAGATGGTTCAACTCCATCGGATGCTGCTACCGTGAGACAAATGAATGAAAGCTTGAAGAAAGGAACATCCGCTTTTGTTAAACAAAATCAGGTGGTGTCAAAGAAAGGTGATGAGTTTATGCAAGGAAGTGAAAAGTTTACCTTACTACAACTACAAAATAACAAGTGGGATGGAAAAAATAAAAGATTGTCAAATATAAGTTTAGGCACGGAAGAACATGATGCTGTTATTTTAACACAAGTGCCACAACTATCAGCTACTGGTGTTAACTTTATATGTGGAGGTAGACGATTAACCCATGTAAAATCTGGTAAAGATGATAATGATTGTGTTGTTGTGAAACAAACTATAGTTTTAGATAAAATAAATAACTTATATGATGGAAAAAAATAGAAGAATATCTAACATATCAGCAGGAATAGCTCCGAATGATGTTGCTACTATTAATCAAGTTATAGCAACCTCTAATAACGATCCATCTGTGTATACATGTAATGGTAAACGTATCACAAATCTTGATAATCCTACACGTAACAAAGATGCTACTAATGTAGAGTATGTAATGAATCTTGTAGGTAATGTAGTTATTGATATGCATAATCATTTGATTAATGCATCGATGAAACACAATAAAATCGAAGATTCTCAAAGAAACCAATGGATTAAAGATGAAATCATTGATAGATACTAGTAAAACTTATGAATATTTAAGTATGGAATACACAAAAAAAGGATTCATTATCATAAAGTATTTCATAGAGTGAAGACGTTGGTTACAAAAAACAGCATAATGAAGACCGTATCGCTCAGTCGTCGTCAAGACAGCGGCAAGAGAGGACGTGGTTTAACATCAGCTGCATTATCCCTGCTCAGACGGATTCCAATTGGTGCTGTTGTGAATCGAACGATAGACGCTTTACCATACGAATTACATCTGCCCGGAGGTTATCAATATTGTGGACCTGGAACTAAGTTGGCAAAACGTTTAGCAAGAGGAGATCCTGGAATTAATAAATTAGATCAAGCTTGCAAAGAACACGATATAGCATATTCAAAGTATAAAGATTCAACAAATAGATCAATAGCGGATAAAATTCTAGCGGAAAAAGCTTGGCAAAGAGTAAAATCAAGTGACGCAAGTATTGCAGAAAAAGCAGCGGCTTGGGCAGTAACTACAGCCATGAAGACGAAAGCAAAGTTAGGTGCTGGAAGACGTCGCAGAGGAAGACCTGCAAAAGGAAGAAGCGCTCCCAAAAGAGGTGGAAACATTAAAAAAGGACGTCGTAGAACTCGTAAGACAAATGTAAAGAAGACTTCTGTTTGGCAAATGGTAAAAAACGGAGCAGGTTTATACCTAAGACCATACCGTGTGTATTAAATAAAAAGAATCAATTGATAATTCCAAATAAAGCCTTAACAAATCATCAGTTAAATGATTATGTAAAATGTTTGAAAATACCATTTTTTCGAGGAGTTTTTATGAAAGATGCATTACCAACTAAAATATGGGAAAATGAAACTGGAATAGTAAATTTGGATTCCACCTATGGTCCAGGCACTCATTGGGTATGCTATAAAAAGCTCGGAAAAACCGTTTACTACTTTGATAGTTTTGGCAATCTGCCACCGCCGAAAGAACTGCAACATTATTTTCGAAACTCCAAAAACATTTTTTACAATTACAAAAGAGAACAACCTAACAACACTGAAATCTGTGGGCATTTATGTTTGGAGTTTCTAGCGAAGAGTGTCAGTCACCTTTAAGATGTCATCGTATACAGTGTCACTGAGTGGAAATTCATCCACATTGAAAAGTACGCTGTTCCCAGCATTGCGTCTATCCAAGGAAAGATTATGGGAAGCGGCATTACTTGATTTGACTACCTACAACTCAATTCCCAATGTTACGGAAGGTAAAAACAATTTACTACATTATTATGAAACTATGGATGCTTCAGGAAAATACTCAGAATTGAAAATAATTACATTTCCTACTGGAGCTTATGAAATCGATGATATAAACCAATTACTACAGAAACAACTCGGAGAAGAAAATATCACCGTTAAAGGAAACAATAATACTTTAAAAGCAGAAATAACTTCGAAATATTATATCGATGTCAGCTTGGAAAACTCCATTGGCAGTTTACTTGGATTTACAGATGCAAAAAAGAAAATCTTAACTCCTGGAACTACTCATTCGGGTAATACAACTGTTACAATATTGAAAGTCAATAGTATCGATGTAACGTGTAATATTATACACGGATCGTATAGAGAAGGAGTGAATCAGCATATTTTACATACATTTTATCCAACAGTGGCTCCCGGTTTTAAAATTGTTGAGAAGCCACAAAACTTGATATACCTACCGTTAAACACTAGTTTCATTTCAGACATCGTACTGAACATATTGGATCAAGACGGTGTTAGTGTTGACTTTAGAGGAGAAACGATAACTATACGGATACACATCAGAGCGGCAACATAAAAGTCGACATGGGATTATCATTTAAACCGCAACGGAAGAGTCGGGAGCTCAGTAGCTCCTCGACATTGGAAGAGTTAACATCGGACAACATTCGTTTTCTACAGAAGATTGGATTGAAACTTAATAACGATGGATATCCTGGATATATCTCAAGGACCGACATTCGACGAAACACTATGGGAGAAGGAATATCACACGCACAACCCTTACACTTCATCAAAATTAAACAATAACGATGAAATAAGGATTCCCATTCAACAACAAGATATTTACACATTACCGTGTGAAAGTTATTTATACATTGAAGGACGGGTATTAAAATTGGATGGAAAAACTGCTTCAACAGTTCCTTTTATAAATAACCCGATGGCATATCTTTTTGATGAAATAAGATATGAGATATCAGGGGTGACAGTTGATTCGACAAAAAAGGTTGGTATAACAACGACATTGAAAGGATTAACATCATTAACACCGCATGAGAAGAATTCAATAGTCACCGCCGGATGGGTTGCTCCTGATAAAGACACTATAACACCGAATTCCAACGGTCACTTTGATTTTCATGTACCTTTACGATTGCTTTTGGGATTCGCTGAAGATTACAAACGAGTAATAATAAATGTCAAACAAGAATTGGTATTACTCAGATCTTCAACTAACAAGGACTTGATACTTGCAGACCCTGCAACTACTGAAGATAAACTGGAATGGCAACTACAATTAGATAAAGTTGTTTGGAGAGTACCTCATGTAAGATTGGCTGATGAACATAGAATCGTATTATTGAGAAAGTTAAAATCTGACCGTGATATCGTGATGCCATTCCGAAGTTGGGAATTCCATGAATATCCTACACTACCTCAGACCGAACGACAAACATGGACCGTCAAGACATCAACTTACTTGGAACGAGCAAGGTACATAATACTCGGTTTTCAAACTAAGCGAAAAGATGTTATCACTGCAAATGCCGGTCAATTTGATAACTGTAAAATAAAGAATTGTAAAGTTTTCCTAAACTCTCAATTCTTTCCGTATGACAATTTGAATGTCATGTTCAGCAAAAACGTTTTTCCATTTTATACGATATGTATGCAAGATTTCAATCGTCATATTATGGAAAGACTAATACACCACTATTATCACCTGACCAATATTATTCCAAGGCTCCGATAATTGTAATCGATTGTTCAAAGCAAAATGAATCGGTAAAATCATCAAGTGTGGATATAAAAATTGAAATGGAATTTGAAGAACCAGTAGCGGATGGAACTTCAGCATACTGTCTTATTCTACATGATAAAATAGTTACTTACACACCGCTGACCGGAATCGTGAAGAATGTACTTTAAAAAGAATTAGTACAACGACTGCAGATTTTTGAGGTTAGAATTATCTGTCTCAATTTTTGAGGTTAGAATTTCGTTTGTGAAAGACAAGTTAAAAACAAACATTTATGTGAGTGTATAAATTTCAAGGATTCGACGAAAAACATAAAAGCGAGAAAATTATGAGTGGAAAATTCATTATATCTTCGACCGTCGTATGGGAAACATCGTTCGCAAGATGAGTTCTACTAACGGAGAAGAAAATACACCTCTAATGGATGAGAATAGTTCAGATATAGAAAAACAAGTTGAACGAGAATGGATGAGTTCCTCAAGTTTAACAAACATAAGAAGAGAGAAGAAGAAAAAGAAGAAGGAGAAGCTGAAAAAGAAGTAAAAAGAAAAAAGGTTGAAGTTAACATTACAACTAATATTTTAACAGAAGTATTTCTTCGGATTTTCTACCCCATTTCTTCATGCATGACGAAAAGTATTTCAGTTGGAATTTTAAAATCATTGGATTATTCACCGATTGTTATTTTAAATCATGGAAATAAAATGGTTACATTCACTGAAACTTCTTGGGAATCATTTATGAAACATTTACATCTTTTGGAATGCTATTTGAGTAACAACACATTTGGAAGAAGAACAAGATTAAGTTTATTGGAATCAAATATTGAAGTTGATATAGTGAAACATCGTGGAGGACAAATAGTTCGCTTCAGAGATTTAACTAGACATGATGTAAAATTACATTTGACTAAAGAAGAATTTTACACTTTAAGTTCTTATCACCTACCGTGTCCCGTCACCAGATATTTGAAACAACTAATATTTTCAAGTGCAATAATCAAAGACTATCTAATCGATACATTGGACAGACAACCTTTCGTTCCAATTTTATACGGTCCCGTGGATACTTCAATTTTTAATCGAATACCTCAAGAAGTGGACATGTGGAGACAATTGAACAACTATCACACCAACTTTAATATCGACGAAGAAGCGCAAGAAGTTAAAGAAGAACAATCGTGTTTGTAATACAAGTCAGTTGCTGACGAGACTTCATCATGAACAAACGGGTTTCGTTTTCTAATGCGCCACATATAATGGAAGTTAAAAAAGGTATAATTGAATTTCAAGCTTTTCGAGGAAATGATGGAAATTTTATTATAAAAGAATTAGTAATTTTGGATATGAACACATCTGTAGTTTATCATTACTTATTCAAACCTCCATTACCATTCAATAGACTAACAACTAAAGCGAAAGTTACAAACAAATGGTTGTACAAACATTTTCACAACTTAAGATGGGATGAAGGTTTTATTAATTATAACATGATGCCGCACATTATGAATCATTACTGCAAAGAGTTCAAAACTATCTACACAAGAGGATTGGAAAAAGCTAATTGGATACAATCATTTACAAGCAACGAAGTGATAAATGCAATAATAGATAGAGATTTCCAATGCTACTTCAATGAACTTTGTATTTCATCAAAGAGTTTTAAACATCGAAGGTCACAGTGCGCTTTGAAGAATGCCTACCGCTTAAATAATTTCCTTCAACAGAATGGTGGGGGTAATGTCGGTAATAAAAGTGAGAGCGCTACCATGACGCAGCATGAGTATTACTCGAACCTCCGAAGAGACAACATCTCCGACGGACATTATTATTAACAAGAAGATTAACAAGAAGATTAACAATAACATCAAGATGGCATCGCAGAACTTTCTTCAAAATTTGGTTGATCAATTCAACGCTCATTCTAAATCAACAATCTTACCGACGAAGAAATGTTCTGAACTAAAAGAAGAAAAACATTACATCATACATACAATCAAGAAGATGGACACTTCAATTGGTGATGCTATTAATTGCACATTGAGCGAGGCGCCGTATACAGTTGGTGACGAACCGAAGTTTCAAATCTTCCTACCGAAACGGTTTGTACAACTTCTACAAAATGAAGATCTTCGAGTTATTCAACCTGGCGCACTCTATTTAGTTTCACACGGACCGAGTGGAAACAACTCAACTGAACTAACTATTCATGTAACACCTACTACTAACTAGTTTGTACATAACATTGTAAATATATGTGTTTGTAATGGTTTCTCAATAAAGATGATATAAAACAAAAAAGAAAAATAAAAGAAGCAACATATTGTTATGTCTTTGTACATAGCAACATGTTGCTTTTTTTAAAAATTCCACGGGATGACCTTGACCCAATTTTGTGTGATAATAAAAGTGAAAATCAACTTGTGAAATTCATTAGTCTACGACTAGCTTTCGTACCGTACACATCTCGCTCTCTATAACTAAATACAAAACTTCAACATGTCCCTAAAGGTCAAGTGTGCATCTTACGATACCAACACCATTACGAGTTTTGAACAACTTGAAGATTTAACCAACGAAATGCGAGTTTTACTTACCGGTGGTTATCACTTAACTGTTGATGTTAGTGCTACTAATGTAAGGATGTTTACTAAAACAAAATACTGCGATGATGAAGTATTTCTTTCTACACAACCTACAACATCTTCATCGCCGACTGGTCAACATAACATCAAGTTCCACAAGTACTACCAATGTTAAATAACTTTTAACAAATAAAACTAAGGAATCACGTGATCAATGTCAAGTTGATAAAAAGGGTGTGATACTTGGATAACTAATTATTCGCTTCCCAACTCTCGCTGCGTCAACACCTATTTTTAAAGATGTTATACAGAATGATGATTGAACTTGATGGAAAGATCTATGGAAAAGATTACAACACCGTTGAACAAATGACTGAAGATTTAGATATATTAACCCGAGAAGGATATCAGGCTAAATTAATTTTAAAATTTCCTGAAGTACATCCACTATCGACTGAAGAACTTATCGCTATGGCTAAAGCGGAGAGAGAGAAAAAGTCTGAAGAAAACAAACAGGAGAGAGAGAAAAAGTCTGAAGAAAACAAACAGAAACAAACTTCTTAAGTATCAATTTTCCTTACATTAGTAAGGTATAATTTTTTAAAACTTCGTTTGGATGACCTTGAAATTACCCCCCACCACTTTTTGTAGTACATAAAACTGACTATTCAACACTATACACTCTTATTCTTTCACTGGACTCAGCAGCGTCAACATGGAAAAACAAAATTACAAGTACGAACCTCGTTACTGTTGTGAACAACAGTGTACAGATTTAGGACCAATGATGGTGGACGGGTTAGCTTGCACTAAGTGTGAATTTTTCGGATCTTGTTACTGCAAATGCAAAACAAAACAACTACCGCCACCGGAATTGCGAACTTTCAAATTTTACAAATCAAGATATTTTCATACATGCTGTCCTCAAAGATGTTTCAAATTTCATCCTCTCGATCTAGCTCATTGTCAACGCACCATGTCTCATCAAGATGATTTTTGTACACATATGATAAAAAGATGTAAATACAGGTCGGATTGGTATTCAGATCCTGTTGAACCATCGAATGTGTAATTTCAGTTTTACACTCTTTTTTAAAACTTCAATTGGATGACCTTGAGATTTCCCCCCACCATTGGTTTTTTTTTAGATTTCCCCCACCATAGGTCTTTTAGATTTTCCCCCACCATTAGTGTAAGTTTTGTATCTTATTGAATCCACCTTTGAATTATTTCACTTCCAACATTCTAACTAACAACATGGGAACACCTTTCGTCAGGTTTCATCATATAATAACTGAGAGGGAAGAAATGGAAGAATTGTTTCAAAACTTGCTTGCTATAATGGATAGATATTATATGAGATGGATCAGAATTGATGTTCAATATTTACGTCCTGGTGAATTATCTTCATCATCACAGAGTGAGGAGGACGAGGCAAATACTCCAGCTAAGATATTTGAATTAAAAGACGAAGAAGAAGAACTTAGCTTTTTATTTAATCATAAGCTCGCCGTTAAATAAGCCCCCTCCCTTGGCGACGTTCCTCATTTACTCGCCGACTCTCCAACGATGAACAACTCTCCATTGGCACGGATGAATTCTAGTTTTGAAATAAACTCTAAAGAAGAGTTACAAGCTATTTTTAATATTTTACAAGAACTTGTAGATAATTTTACAACTATCAAAATGAATTTGGAAATAACATACGATTGTCCTATTTGTGATAAGGTTGAAAGTTCGGACGAAGACAGTTTACTAAATCTAACTCCTGCACCATCTGACACTACTGACGGTAATAATGAAGAGCAAAATCTTTCCCCCACCACTTCTTTGTAATTCATCTTTCCCCCCACCACTTTTTTATTTAACTAACATTTCTCGCTTTCACTCCTCATTCCGTCTTCGACTTTTGTACTATCAACATAACTTCTTTTAAAATTTCAAACACTAACACAATCATGATGGATATGATGGATGAAGTTCCCTTTGTAACTAGAATGGAAGAGGATAAATTGAAATTGGAAATTAAACGATTGGAACGGGAAAACAGACTCGAGATATTACGTTTCTTCAAACTTGCCAAATACGTCATCTGGGGACTCTGCCTTTACCTTATCCTCGTCGTCGGCGTTTACTTTTACAACTCCGTATTTCATCACAAAAATTCAACCTGTATTGCACATTGATTGTATTTGTTTTTGCACATTGATTGTATTTGTTTTTACGAATAAAGTTCAAAAGAGTCTTCTACCTATCCCGCTATCACCGGGTAGTTCAACTCTCAGAACTATTTCCTGTGGTAGCGGGATAGGCTTTTTTAAAACTTACTCGGGATGACCTTGACATACTTTCCGTACCCCACATTATCAAGTTGAATTTCAGTTTTGTACCAACTTATAATTTATGCGCAATTTTAGTTCAACCGAGCGCCATATCCACTCCCCCCATTGATTAATTCACCATCCGACAGGCCGGAAGCTCTAGACCCCCCATTAACTGACATCTACAGTCACGCATATATTTCGACGCGTCATGTTTCATTCTTCATTCTCGTTCTATCCGCGGAACTTAACACTTCTATCTACCTTCTCTCTCTCTCTCTTGTTATGACTGCGCTATGTTTGAACTGACTTTTATTTTCGTTCAACTATTAGAGTTTTTATTAACACCGTCGAATTACAATTTTGAACTAATTTTTAATTTATGCGAAGTTTTACTTCAACCCCGGTTAATTTATGCGCAAATTTAGTTCAACTCCCAGTTGTTGAATTTCAGTTTTGAACTTACTTTTAATTTATGCGCAAATTTAGTTCAACTCCCAATCGTTGAATTTCAGTTTTGAACCAACTTTTAATTTATGCGCGAATTTAGTTCAACCCCCCAGTTGTTGAATTTCAGTTTTGAACTAACCAATATTTTATGCGAAGTTTTAATTCAACCCCGGTTAATTTATGCGCAAATTTAGTTCAACCACCAATTGTTGAATTTCAGTTTTGAACCAACTTTTAATTTATGCGCAAATCTACTTCAAACCCTCACCCCACCTCCCCCAACCTCATTTAATATTCGACCGGAAGACACCTGCCCCGGAACATGGCTTCCGGCGGCACGTGGCCGGTTTTGAAAGTGGCTTTTTCTATCTACTTTAACAGTTGTGCCAAGATTTAATTCCGTACCTTAAATAATTTCAAAGATATAAATGGATCAATAAAAAAATCACATACAGACAAACAGTTGAAAAACTGCTAGAGATAGGCAAAGTCGGTCATGCATGGTTGTGGCATCTGCAAGCATGGCTCGGCGGCCGCGAGGCTTTGGTCCCGTCACCCCGCCCGCCGGCCGCCGCTATCAAACGATGTTTTGCGTTTGCATCCTTTTGGTCTCTATACTATTACGTACTATAATAAGAATCGCGTTCCTAGGTTTTTAAATCTCAATTATTGAACATATTGTGCGGGTAATTAAACCGATATTTTAGGTACGTATCTGTTCATTATTATATTATTTTTATTCAACCTAAACGTTTATGCAACTAACTTTTTAGCGGGCAAGGCCTCGCGGCGCGAGGCCCTCCTCAGCGCGAGGCCTGGAGCGGCCGCTCCACTCGCTCCACCCTAAGGACGGCACTGGACGTCACGTCACGTCTTCATTCGCATCGATGGATCCGGCGATTCCGGAGGGGGTGCTATACATCGACGTCAAGCATTCGCATTCGCACTGGACGTCGCGTCCATTCCGCCAATTCTCACGGATTCCGCGCGCGAGGAAGTAAACAAAACAAACATTCGGACAAAATCCACCCTTGCTCTCATTGGTTCCGAAGTTTCCCGATTGCGTGCGAAGATACCCGAGGCGAAAGCCGAACGGCCGAATGGACGTTGGTAGCGGCTATACAGCGACGTCGCGTCACGTCACGTCACGTCTCCATTCGCACCCATTCGCACCGATTCGCACCCGAATGCTCCTCAGAGCATTCGAGTGCGAATGGATGCGAATGAAGACGTGACGTGACGTTGATGTATAGCCGGTTCCATTTGAATACACAGGGAGCATACCATGCGAACGTGAACGTGACGTGACTATTATCGTTATTTTAATTTTTAAATTAATTCAAACTTGGAATTTAAGTGAAATGTCATTTCCAATTGCTTTTATGAATGGATTTAACCCTTTGTAAATTATGGCAATTCTTTAAACAATTTTCTCTTACTTTTTAGTACAAAATCTTACAATTTATGAATTTAAATAAACTTTTGAATAATATTATTTTACACAATACAGTAACACAGTTTGTTCTATTATGAAATACAATGAAGCCCAGTATATTGAAATTTTTAAAATTAAATGTAAAATTTAAATTTATTGATACAAATGTTTTTGTTGTAGTATAAAATCCAAATTTCAAGATGACTCTGTCTATTTAGTACACGTTCATAAATGTAGGGTGAGGTTACAAACAAATGAAAATGGTAAGTTACATCTTACAATCAAATACTTTATTGATCAAAGCTTAAAACTAACTTGTAACTTTTTATCGTTAATATCGTAAGAATCGTTAATATTTCACGGCATTTTAATTACAAATGTCAAAATAAATTATAAATTTAAAATGTTTATTTGTACACATCAACCAATAATTATCGAATGAACTACGAGATTTGTAGCTCCAGAAGCCCGCGGTAGCCTCAGTGAGATAATGAGGCTCAAAATGAACTTCGTCGCGCCACTAGCCACTATTATTTATTCGATTGCTAACGATCTAGTCATTTTATCGTAAGTTTCTTGATCGAATCATGAAATTCGTCTCATTGGCTACAACTTTCCCGCTGAAAGTTTGTTTCTGACCCAAAAATAAAAAAAATCCTTGCTTAGTGACTTTTCCATGTCCGACTAAATTTATTCTTAAACATTTTCACCTTTAATAATTACCTTTAGTTTAGAAACTAAAAAATATTTTTACTGTTGGATTCAGTATTTAATATAGAAACGGGATATATAAATTTCAATGCACTTTAACCACTCTGTTGTGGTACAGGAGCGTGTAAACGGCGGCGCGCACTGTCGTTGAAATGACGCTGATTCCGCAGTTGCCCTACAGAGCTATCCACGCCGGACCGTTTGGGGCTCATTTAGAGTTCAATCCAGTAGTATACATCGATGATAGCCGCTACCTAATGGAGAACACGGCCATCGACGACAGTTAAAACAAAAGTCAATTTTAGACAACAATTTTTAGCGAAATTCTTATGTTTGTCTGCTAAGTTGTCGGTAAGACCTGTACAACGAACCATGACTACATCGTTTGAATAATCAACTTAGCTTAACAGTTTACGGTTACATAGAACATCTACATATTTCTCAAAAATAAACTTTATTTTACTATAATTCATTACAATAACTAAAAAAACTGGATTTAAGGGGTCACAAGATCTTGGGCAATAAATAATAAATAATCTTTGATGGTGAACCTCTGCAGAGGCCAGACCCTACTTTTTACTCGTTATGCATTATCGTCTTGAGGGAAAAAATAAAAATCATCAAATTGAAAATTGGCTGATTACGTAAGTTTCGTGCGAAAGAGTTGTTAATACCATTGTAAAACACGATACCGCTTAATTTTTCCTGTAATCCCATTATGTTTAAAAACTTGTATCGAAATATTATCTTAGTCATGTATCGCCATCTATAAAATACGCTAGGGCGCTGGGCGGTACTCGAAGGTCTGCTGAGTGGATAGCCACATTAATACAATTAAACATACTTCAATAGAAAATTATTTGCAAAGACAGTTTAATATTATAAATAGCCTAAAGGAATTTTTCATCATGCATAGTTGGCTATTTCCCAAGAAAATAACAAATTTTAAAAATTCTGTTAAGAAAGGGTTCACTGGAGACCACCCTATCGGGATCATCATTAGAAAAAGCCATGATCTCAACAAACTTGAATGTCCGTCACACAAAGGTGGTTTAAATTTTAATGGTCATGACATTTCCAATGGGCAACAACAAACTGCATGAGTTGGTGGATTTATACTTCAACCTGTGTGCAAATGTAGCTCCTCACAGCGGTGTGAGGTCATTTCCATTCACAACACTACCACGCCTTCCCCTCCCCCTCCCACCACCAACAACAATATACATAGGTCAGCTGAGGTGGTGCAATCAGCTGATTTAGAGCGGTTTGATAAAATAAACGGTATCAGTTAACTGACACATACTTTCTCCCAACAATATATAAAAAGGTGTTAAAAGCTCCAAACATTAATGTCTTGATGACTCAGTCGGATAGCTACCAGCTGAGCAGCGCTCGTTTGACCCTACGCGCGTCTGTGACTTTTAACAACGTACTGCGTTTACCGCTAAACGAAAAATTGAATTTTCTCCGCAACCACTTGACGTAGAGCAATAATTTAAAATACTGGATTATTTAGTTTTTTAAGCTTGATTTAATGGTGATAAGTAAAATTTATTTTGAGACAACAGCTATTTTGAAAATTCAAAAAATTGATTTTTGAAACACTTTTTACTCCATAACTTTTGAACGCGCATTTTCCCGGAGATGCGGGTGGTGTCATTTTATTCACCGTTTTAAGCTTAATAAACCACAAAATTTTAATCAAAATCGTTAGAGCCGTTTTTGAGAAATTTTGATTTTTGACGATTTTTGAGGGTTTTTGGGGGTAAAATACCCTTAAAAATCAAAAATTCAAAAAAATGAAAAAAACGCCTGGAATTATCGTGGATTTGGACCTATATACCAAATTTCATTAAAATCGGACCATTAGGGCATTCTCTAGCTCTGTTTACATCCTGACACACACACACACACACACACACACACACACAGACATCACTCCGAAAACCACTTTTTTGGACTCAGGGGGAACCATAATGGATAAATCCACCAACAACTCAAATTCGAAAATTTTGACGAAAACAATACTTTCTCCATATACTATGGTATAGGGGGAGAAAGTAAAAGTGGCTGAGTGACTGGGGAATGCCTCAAGTTAGCGCATTGGAACAGGGGAAATGGAAATGTCAATCCATTCAATCTTAGTGTAGCAATATTTGTGTTAAAAGTATGTTATATTAAATACTGTGGAGAAATTATGTATTTGTCGGCTACGCCAATTCCCTTGATGTAGAAATGGATGTGTTAAAGTTTAAAACTAAAATCATTACGTAGCATTAACTATACTTGTGAAGTTAATAGATAAATAACTTATTTATATAACAATTTGTTCTGACAGCGTCTTACCGATTTTAATTCAATGTCTAAGGTTCGATCCCCTGGGACGTCCATGATTTTACACCGCTTCGCTCTATATAATTGAAAGTAATCATCTAATTAAAATTCCTTGGGTGAAAGGGTGAATATATACAACAGAAAAATTCGGCTGTCAAGTTTTGTTGTGTAAAACGGAACATATTAAATTAACATAAAACAATTTGATACACTTCGGAATTCCAGGGTGCTGCGTGAAGAACTATTAATAAAAACCGTTTACCTCCAACTCAGGTATGACCTGATGGGCGATGGTTATAATGTGTAGAGATTATTGAGTCGAGCGTATAACGTCGTCATTATTAGCGACTGTACAGCATAACAACCGTCGCAATCCTACTTGAAGCTACGTGATCAGCAACCATGTTGTCACTCACATCCGTCTGGTGCTGGTGCTGGTCGTCTCTATCTGTGACACGAGTGGTCGTAGTATCGTCTCGAGCTAGCACCTCCTACGACTCAGTGCAGAGCAATAAGCATTTACAATACAATTGTACCTGATCTGACTAATGCTGAAACCAGTGACATTTATCATTTCAATACGTGATGAGGATTCGGCCACCGAAAAATGGTTCTCATGAGATAAACTTGGCACTAGGTAGGCCTAGGCATATTCTTATAAAATTTCCAGTGTTTCTGATGATAATTTGTGAACATAGTAATGTATCGTATTATAATTTCAGTTTCTCATATAATATTTTATACTCTTAACATTTCTCGTTTCGTTAGTACTTTGGAACATACTTTGCAGCATATGATTTTGGGTAACACCTTCATCCAAGGGCAACGCACGTTTGAAACGTACATATGAACTGCAACCACACATCGATGTTATTGTTCCGTATGTTGTCCTTCAAACTTTACCTCATTGTATCGTTTCATTTTTTGTCTCAAATAGTCTAACTAATTAAATTTTATGTTAAATATCTTATGAATATATTTTAATAGAGAAAACAACTTGAAGGCTTAGAGGAAACCAAACAATAATAAATTCCCAGATCAAACACCCGATGACAGAGTAATCGAGTTATCAGACCACCGGTCATTAAAGGTCCCCGGAGCGTTCCAAGTCAGCTACTTTGCAATTTTAATCCAGCAGCTTAATGCTATAGATTACGAGAACTGAACAAGTTGGAAGCAAAAACTCGATGGCACAGATTTTAAGCTAATTAGGGAAACGACTAGCCGCATTAGCAGGCGTATCAATCTGATAGCTTTCATGGAATAATTGATGCTGGGGGAAGTTATAAATCATTCATAAGAAAATTTGCAACAGCCAGCATAATAAATAAACAAGAAAAAATATATTTTTCTTTTTAAAAATGATTCTGTATTTAAAATCAAGAAAATGTAGCATTGAACCTAATAGCATAGATAGAGGCATAGACTAAAATAATTTACTTTCGAGTGCAGATTTCACAGATTTATTATCCCAACCAAAACAAGCTACAATTAGTTCTTTAATCTAGATCATTAACTAATTTGGCTTTTCAAATTCAGCAGATCATACGTTCCGATTTCTCTGGCTCCTGCGATTACTGTATTTTGTTAATTTTTGAAACTCAGGTCCACAAACATAAAGTACGCTACTGTAATTAAGAATATTATATTATTTCTACAAATATCACTAAAAAAAATTCCACTATGTGAATTTGCAAAATTCGCTACCAAGTAAAGTTTGCATAAAGTCGCCTAAAATGCAAGAAAAAATAAAATTTCAGGACTTTTTCAGTTTTTGCAGGACAATCTAAAATGGCAACGTGTTTCACGGAGCGTTAACTTAAACCCGGCAGCGTAGTCAGAGTTGTGATGGTGTTGGCAGCCAATACGGTTCGTGTGCCGTGTTCCCAGCAGGGTTTATTGGCCGCCTCGTCTCAAGCACCTCTCGCGGCTCGCACTTCACGGCTCGAACGGGCTATTAACAATGCAAATCCGTTATGAGATCACGCCGCAGTTTAGCACGACAGAGATTCAACGACTGTCGACACTTACAGAAGAGTTATTGATGGTTTGTTTTGCTGAATAAAAAGAACAACACGATTAAAAAAGCTTAGGCCAGAGGCAAATAAATATCTGAGTAAATGAATTCCTGATCAAGCACTCATCAGGTCACTTGAAGGTAAAATCAAAATAGGAGATTTTAAAACAAAGTCTTTAATATTTCATTTCCAATGTGGATGGCACATTATTTTAACAAAGTTTAACTTCTTTAAGATTCATTTCTCCTTTTATCAGTATATTATTTTCTAACCGATTACACTATTTAGTCCTTAAATAGAGGTAAGTTGAGGTTTAATTGATGCAGAAGCCGTACGTGTTGCAGTTGTGTAGAGCTTCTTTGTATTCCGTGGCGTCTTAAACTATTCAAGCGACTAGTTTCTTAATGGGCTGTGCTTTTGTCAACTTAACGACGTTTAGCTTGAGGCAGATGGGACTTACTGGTAATGTTTTTGTACAACTAGCGCTAAATTTTGATAATGACTATTCCATTACATATGATCAACACATCCATTACATATGCATTGAAAACTTTTTAATATACAGTATCGCAGTGAAATAATTAAGGATCATGGTTGTAAAATTATAAAATAATTTATTTGCAAAACGTATAAATATTTTCCATTTCGTTTCCAAACTACGGCAGACCTACTGTATTTACGGGCAAACTTATTTAACGCAAATCTTGAATAGAGTAATAAAAGAATAAATCAAAGCACGTAACGTAAGATAATGTTTACTGTTGATAATGTTATCGCCAAAGCATATCAGGTAGTACAAATAATAAATTAAAATGGAAACGTGTTTTTAATTTAATTTTAAATTTTAATCAAACCGTGCATTCGCAAATAGCAACATAGATATCGACAGCTTGAGAAGAGTTAACTATGTACACTACAGACAACGCAAATACTGGCGCACGAGAAGTATTCGTTGTTGGTGAAGAAGTGCCGATAACCAAATTTTAACCTTTTCTGCGAAAACACAAACTTGTACGATTTAGTGCAAGATTGAACACAAACCAAACCTAAGTAGGTCGACAACAAGTTGATGCCAAAACTCGTGAACGATCACGCAACATATCCGCTGTCTGATAGTATCTGGAAAATAACTTTCACTTAAAACACTTTAAAACTAGGCCGAAAAGTTTGATTGATTCTGAACTTTCAAGGCAATCTATTCTTGAAAGCAATTGTAAAAATTCAGCTTGGTCGTTTCGCATAAAACAATTCATTAATTCACAACAATATAGGGCCCTGTTTGCAGCCACCCCAACGCAGTGAATTGTATACAGACCCACCCCTACCCTGTAGTAACGGATGTGATATTCCACCCCTAATGGAATGAGTTTAGGGGAGGTTAGCTTTATACACGACATGTGGCGAGTGGTGAGCAAGAGTCGGTCAGTCTCGTTCCGTTCACTACGCAACTGTACTCCTTGATCTGGCAAACACCAGCACTCACAATTATTGCAATCAACAGTGTTAGCAACTTTTTTTAGAATTTTAACAGAGAGGGGAACATTAACGAAGAGACACTGACTATATACACTAGTAGAACGTAGACCAAAATTTTCCTTCAGAAATAATAATTGAAGTTTTAGCCTATTTGAAAAAAAAAAAACTTACTTGAATATATTAATGTTTTTAAGACGCTGTTTACGATTAGGATAAGATAAGGAATGAGCAAAGTAAGTTTTGTGACGTACTTCCATCTGTTCAACTTCAGGGGGATTCATGTAGAGCTTACCTCACATCCTGAACATTAATTAATTATGGTTAATGACCAGCTGGTCTTGGTCAGTATCAAAAGCCATACGATGAATTACACCCATCGTCCTACTAATTGTCCTACTAGCGGCATTGAAATCTTAAGAACTAAAAGGCAGAAGAGGGCAAAGCCCTATAAAAGCTGAAGTTGGCAGTCCTCTACTGCTCTACATATTCCCATTTCTGTGCTTTAGCGTTATGATAAACACTTAGAAGAACCTTTCTTATTTAGCCTTGAGCATCAAAGTCTTTATAGAACCGGCGCCATTCAGCAGCTAACACGTCGTTATTCTCAGAATAAACTATAAAGAAGATATAACACTGCTATAAGCCATAAGCTGAATGTCACAGTCACAGCAATCGTTGAACATATCGTAAATTCCGAGACGCTGCGAGACTGGACGAGACTGGAAGTCAGACTGGAAGCAGACTGGAGGCAGACTGGAGGCAGACTTTAAACTGGAAGCAGCAAGCAGCTGCGGCTCGCTGTACCGAGACGCGCCGTCGTAAAAATCATTAGACAAGATAATTGCTGCGGTGATACACGCGTCTGTCGCTGCGGTGGAAACACACGCTCGGGTCGGACCGCAACAACAGGCTGTGCGATGTTTTGAAATAAAATTTACTAACAATCTGTGGGTATCTTGGTGGTCATAGATTTCAAAGATAATGTGGGTTATCTTGCCTTCTTTCAAAAGTTGCAGGTTCGATACAAATTATTTTTGGAGATTTGAAAATAGAGACCAAGTTGCTTTTGTTAATTTGCCTATTAATTAATGATCCTGACAAATGAATCAACTTATATTTTAATTTCAATATAATCCAACCGAAAGTAACAAGCCTTCTAGAAACAATCCTCTAGTAACAAAGCTCCACCTCATCTGATCCGTTACACTTTTCACCCTCATTTTTCAGTCATTCAGGTGACTTTAGATCAAGGAATGTTATCTTAACTTGGTGATGATGGATGTTTTAAATGTCTAACTATTCAATTTTTTTCCCCCATGACATTTGATTTGTTGAATGCTAAATAAAAAATTTCATGAGATGTCTCGCTCAAATTTTTTCAGCTGGGTTTATTTAAGTTATTTTTATTGTTTGGTCCTGTAGCACTGATGTTGTAAGCAAAATTTACCATCAGTAATCTCAATGCATCCTGGTGTTTATTAAATATATAAAAATGCAAAAATGCATTCCCATAATGTTCTATTTTGTTCTTGTCCCTCTAGATCATTGGTCCTCTGACATTTTCCCCTTTCACTTCTCATTAATCATTTCCATTCATCCTCTATCATTTCGGGATCATTATCCTTGTATCATAGACCCATTTGGTTGGTTAAGTCTTTAAATATATAGTGTATGTACTATCATTATGACCGCAAGTTCGATCATATTTGTGAGAAACTGAGCGAATTCAATTATTTTTAATGATCCTCATAAACATTCAGGAGAGACGTCAAAATACACATTCCATAGTCATCCTTACTCGATTTCATCAAGACACGTCTAAAAAAAGTCGGCGTCATGATAAGTGAGGAAATGGTAACTCAGTTCTACAGTTCAACAGCAGGTTGTGCCCTACCCTGTCACCGGAGTGTGCTGGAGTAGCCAAGTTGTCTCTTACCCCGTCTGCGTGTGGCGTGCAGTGTAGTGCACTGTGGTGTAGTGTGCAGTGTGGGCGTGCTAGTTAGCTAGTTAACCGTCCACAGCCACAGTCAGGGTCGTCGCCCGCTCCCACGACCAAATGCACGCTTCCAACGATCACAATCACTTACGTTCGCCACAAGCAAGCACTTCCGCAAATATCTATGACAAATTCAACACTCTTATTTATTTTCTGTAACATCTTTTTCTTAAAATTTCTTTTAGTATTTACATAAGAGTACATGGGAACAGGATACATTTTGTCCGGTTTCAAATTTCGGTTATTGGTGGAAATATTTATTTAAGTCATTATAACTATATAGTTAATTATATAACCAAAATAAAATTTTTCGAGTGGTATCTGTCTGGTGAACGTTCAAAGCAACCACGCCAATGGTCCGATTTTAAGTAAAGATGGAAGAACTATGCACTAATTTTTAATTGCATATAGATAATCCAAAGGTATTTTAAGATGATTGTACATTAAAGCAAAATAATATCACGATTTGAAAACCTGTTCCGGTTATATCGCAAATTTGTGACGTTGAAAGTCGTAGAATAAATTAAAACTCTTACATAGGTAGAAAATTCATTATACGAGATTACAAAATGACGAACATTTACGTACACAGCAGAAGACCCAAGCATTCTTTTTCTGTAATGGTGAAGGGGCCTTATTACTCCCTGTGAGTTTCGGATGTTCCGAAAAATCAAATGTAATTTGAAAGTAATGTAATGAAAGTATAATGAAATTTAACAACTTGTCGGTAGTAGCTTAGAAATATTGATTGTGTCTTTACTTACTCACAAACAGCTATTTTTAAAAATTGTACCTGAAACAAAATAAACAAGAATTAAAAACAAGAAAAACGAAAATAAACGAAAGATAGGCTTAATAAGATTCTTGTTTACAATACTCTTGTACGAATAAAAATACATATTTACTATAATGTAAATCATACACGTTGGGGCGAATGACACGACAAAAAACCTAAAAGACAAAAAGTACATAGCTAGCTTATTTCACTGTGAATATCTGTACCGTACCTGAACGTAAAAAAGTATTACAAGTCGCTTTTGAGGACAATGCTATATACAAGCATACTTTAGTTTATATTACCAGGAGGTTTGATTACTTAGTCTCCTAATTTTACAAGCTAATTAATTGAAATTAACTCTCTTAAATTTATTTCTTATCAAGTCGTACAAGAATTAATAAATAGTAACAAAGGTAGAGTCTATTGAGTTTTGTGCCAAAGAGGAGTGAATTATTTGATAGGATTCCAACGCTATAACAATGTCTGGCTTGAGCCCATGGCACTACGGCGGGATACCACGATACAGCTTGCACTGCAGAGCACCACTCATAATCACTGGCCTCTTGATAAATTCTTTGAACCTTGAACAATTCAACTGTGCTGAACGCGTTTATATAGATATAAATACAAGCCTTTGCTTTTAATTTGCACACTGACAAAAATGTTTTATAAGTTAGTTTGGCTAAAAATAGAAGGACTACCGACCATCATTATTAAAATGCACAGTGTGAAAACCTATTTGAAACCCTTTAAAGCTTTCAGACCACGCATAAAACAATATTCTAAAGATGATTCCAATAATCCTTGCCAAACGCAATCAAATGCTCTAATCCCGTACACGAAAAGCCAACCAAATCTGTGGTTCCTCTCTGGAGTTATCTTATGTTGGGTTAGGTTAGAAAAGTAGGTAAAGCAAATAACCTCAATTTAATAAACCAACAGATCAAATCACAAAACTGTAACGCCGATTCTTTTACTGCCTTTGCTTAACCAATTGGCAAGTGTGTTCTAACCATAAACAATGTAAGCAACGCCCAATGTAAGCAACGTCAGTCCCAGGACCACCAGTATGGGGCAATGTACCAAAAGTGCAAACAAATTCGTGTACCTCTCATATCATGTCACACCTTGTGAAAACACAATTCATGGAATACATATTTAGTGGTCCCCTATTCCCTATTTGTATTTATTGAAGACCCCTCGGCCTGGAGTGTGTAAAAATTGTTTTTGTTTGCCAAACCGAAATATACATATCTTACCATTGACTATGTACAAAGATCTTTACACTTATCGTGCTGGTCGCGCCAGGGTTCGCGAGAACAACTTTAAAACCAGAATAATGGTGGTCTTAAAATTAAAGATAAATTATTTGTATAATTCATAGTTGGTAATTTAAAAAGTAAACTTCTTGCAAAGTTTTGAGGTTGCAAGATGGATTTTCTGTTTGACACTTTGAGCATTTGACCTTGAAATTGTTCACGTCACTGCAACGTCATTGTTAACATCAATGTTAACTTGTTTCAATACTTGCTGTCTACACAGGTGATCTTTTTAAGTCGTGCTGTGTCGTTATTTTTTCATTTACTGATATAGGCATACCTGGCTTCAGACACTACGTCACCAATACGTCACATCTACGTCATCTCCAGACGGTGACGTCAAGATTTTATTTAAAGGTTTTTGGCCCCTTAAATCCCAAAACTGCCAATAATTGGGTTTATAATCAGTTATTATTGTATTTGCAGGGATGACTGCGTCTATGACTTGTTGGCTTAAAGAAGAACAAGAAAGCGTATAGAGGTTAAGTAAATTTCCCTCACCATCTCGGTAACTGGTAAATACAAAAAATAGGCCTAGGCTAATAAAAACTAATTTTGATGAATACTTTTATTGACTCAGAATCAAAGTTGAACGCAAAATGAATCTGTTGTATTACGATCAAATTTTACCAGCATATTTCCTGTTCTAACCAAGAAACCATTTTGATCAGAAGTATCTTTTTACCATTAAACATTTACACATTATACAATAAGTTTTGGTGGCCGCTTCAATAGCCCATTCTCTAGTCCAACTAACCGATAAAGAAATAACTAGTGCGAATATCTAGGCCACGGAGCAGAAGTGGCGTATACCCAGTCATGTGTGAGTGTGAGGATGTGCGCTATTGTTGCAGATTCATTATAGCACTTCCGGTAGTGTTGCCAACCATGCCGCAGCCACCGCCGCCTTGATCCCATCGCCGCGATAACCTACTGTACTATATTAAATGACTTCGTCGCGAGGTTAATCGTTCGCACCTTATCGTACTGTCCCATCTATGTGTTTTCCTCGACGCCATTGTTGGTAGTTGTGGGTGTGTTGATGAGGTGCTTAAAAGGTTAATCTCTTGGTTGACAGCGGCTTATATCCACCTAGCTTTCTCCTTGCTGGTTAAATACAATTTAGATAACAATTGTCTTCGTGTAGATCTTAATGACATGATAAACAATGACGAGCGTGAAGTTCCAAAGAAGTAAGTACAGTTGAATTCTTTTAATTAGGAACTGTCAATATTGCCATCTTTAACAATGAACTTTTTTCTTTTATAGTATAGCCATATTTTTTCTACTTTTCAAATTTTGAGATTAAATCAAAACAAACTAACTGTCAACGTATAGTTAGTTGTTTTTATGTTTTGATCAGCGAGGTTACCTCGTTGGTTTTGGTGATAAACAAATATATTGCAATATTGACAGTACACACACGATTATACTACGAGTAAAAGAAGTTAAATCAGTCAAAGATAGTCTACTTAATCTTGGCCGCTCCTAGTAAAAACAAAAACTAGTAAAAAGAAACTGTAAATTTGTTCTGTTATCATACTAATATATTTTTACACCGTAATTAAACACATCCTTCAACCTAACTACTTTGCAATAAAACATGAAGCGAGGAAAATGGGTGAAAATTCGTCTTTTACACTTGTCCCCATTTTCCAATAGGCCTATTAGTGAGGTCCTCTTTAATCTATAAAATATTGCAGACTGCGATAATTTACAAGATACACTGGTTTTCCTTCATTATTTAATACTTTGAAAATCAAATGAAAATATAGATTGGGGCTAAAACCATAATAAGGATAACTTGATTTTTTTAACCAAACGATTCATTATAGGTAGAAAATTCCATCCACAAAAGAGATCCGATTATATATACAAAATATTTCACATCAAATGCTTATCCAACTCCAGCTATTAGTAAATTCCATACAGTCCTAAACTAAATAATTTCGGAACAGTGTACAGGTAGCTCGATGTATCTGTGCTCATGTGTCGAGAATAGAGGATGTACAAGGGACGGGGTGGGGTTACTTTTCTAAAAACATCAGTCTGTTGTGTTCTAGGTCGTCATCAAGATAAAAAAATGTTGTATTCGATCAGAGACAAAACGAGAATAAAGTCAACTTTAAAGTATATTTATCGAAAGTCATGATACACCGAGCCATCCCTATGGAAGCTGGGCGGTGTTTAATTTTATTAACAAACCAGAGTTTCTTGAATAATTAAATTGAAGTGTGCCACATTTTTCAATAATTGGAAAATGGTTCATTTTTAATTTAAATGAGCTTACTGCAAGAAAATGGGAAAGGAATTGGTTCTTCATAACATTTTCTGTAAAGGGTGGAATTAAGCAAAATAAGGCATATAAATCACAGGCGTAGAGGCTTTAAAATGTTTGAAAACGAACGCCCCCATTGTTTCATAATACTCTAATGATAGGTTACAGCAATAATAATAATAATAATCGTATGGCTTTTAGTGGGGAAGATCATCAGTAGTTGACTGTCGTATTTTCTCCTCGCCTGTATGGCCTGCACTTTTTTGTTTCCAATGCAGGTGAACTAACGGCTTGACGTGTTTTCCGAACCACGTTAAGCGTTTGGTCCACCTGCGTAAAAAAATATTAGGTTCAAAACTATTCATAATCCATAAGACCACGAATACAGATGTTTACCTATTTTAAATACACAAAATCCTAATAAAATACTAAGTGGATTAAGAGAGTAATATATTCCCTGATTTAGGATAATATTAAGTATTTCTTCTAGAAAACGTATGTTTATTTTAGTACCTTCATAGACCTGACCTTGTTCTTTAGTACCAATAACAAAATACATGTCCGCATTCAGCGCACAAGAGCACCCCTACGGCTATAATGTCGCGTCACGTTTTCACATCTTATCTACCATCTAACCATCTAACCGCTCCGCTCTGCGGGAACGATCTGAGGGAGATCTGACACAGCCCAGTCCTCCGGTCGTCCACTCATCGTAATGGCTGCACTGCAGCAGCAAACACATATATCTGGCGTCTTCCACTAGTAGCCTACTAACTGTAATTCACTTGATAGTCAACAGTAATTCACTTATTGTCTACCACAAGCATAGTGATATGGTAGACAATTTAGTGGGCTTTAAAATCCTATACTATAATACGAGCAATGTCTGAAGAGATGTGTGTTTGTCTGTGATTTTACTTAAATTTTGCATTTAAGAGTGTTTTGGCCCAAAAATAAGTTTGGAAACAGCCTCAGCCCCAGGAAAAATCGAATTTGGTTTAAATTTAAGTTAAAAATCTTAACTTTTAACATTGGTCTTATAGGTTGCTATTTTGGTAACGAAATAACAACTAAAAGTAAACAAAAAAGGAACATTATTTCAAAGCAGTTTTTTAACAGTTGCTTCTGTGAAGAGTCTGGTGTAGATTTAATAGCTTGATTACCATGACTCTATAAAAAAATTAAATTAAAACCAACGAGCAAAGGCTCGGTTAACCAGGTTCTTTTGTTAAAATGTCTAAAAGCTGATAATGTCTGGTACAGATCCAGACGTGAAAGTGTTCAATTGTACACTACGGTATCGGTATCACAGTGACGATGATACTATTGTTTTTAGTGTTGCGTTTTTTATACTACGTTTAAATTCCAAGTTTTTCTGAGCTTACTTTAGGGTTTACGTAAATATCATTTAAGATGACAAAAAATGTTGTATATTTTCTTTATTTTTAATCGTTTAAACGAAATTTGTATTCATAAGATTTTAATGAGAGCCACGTTTAATTCATTAATGTAATTGAGTTAAATGTTCAGGTCACAGGTGTTCCAAACTGAACTGATGGAGTATAGTATTCAGCCTCGTTAAAACTTTAGTTACTAGGTGTTGGCTTACAGAGGAACGATTTTACAGTCGAACATATCCAAAATACAAATAAAAAAGAATGTAATTATTCTGTATAATTTTTTCATTTATGCTATATGGATTATTAACAAAGTAATGTAACGTATCTAGTTAAATTGTAATTCTTGTATCAATGTGATCTAAACAATTAGATATATATCATAAAGGAAATTTTACAATTTTGGTTCACAACTAAAGCCTATACTAAGGCATACTAAGGATAACATGCACCTGAGAAATTAAAGTATCATACACCTAATCCTTACTATTAAGTGAGCTTGATTCTTGCTAACGTTTTTTTTTTTTCATTTATTCTTGTAGGTTAAATACGTATTTGTTTTCTGAACTAGAAAAAGGTAAAAAACTATCATTAAAAAATCTTGCAAGAAAAATGCTCTTTGGGGAGTAAAAGTAACACGTCAATGGGACTCAAGGGACTCAAATGCCCCATTAGCGATTAGCGTCGACTAGAACCCATGCACTGATGAAGTGAACAAAAAACCAAGAAATGGATAAAAACAGAAAACCACGTGCTGAACCATCATTTTTTTGTTCAGCACAAATATCCGTTCAGTTCAATCCTATGAAATACATACAATCCTAAGAGTTTTTACCGAAAAGTAGCGATATGCGAACAGTGCCGGATGTATTTAACAAATAGGCCTGGTATTATTTTATCCATGCAATTAGGCTACTCATATACGGGAAAAAACGCACAAAGTCACTCGTATAGACAGTGCAGGCTGAATTTATCACAGAATAATGAAACGTAAATAGGAATGTATCATGTACCCAGTCGATGAGCATTTTTGTGTTACACCCGCATATATGGCACTTTATTATCCCACACCCAAAGCCCGCGTGTAAGGCCTACACAAAGTCTGGCCCACCTGTTGAAGCCAATAGAAACGCAAAATTATCCCGAATCAAATCCTCATTTCAGCACAACAGCTCAAACTGCTCTGTTTATATTTAGCATTGACCCAGAGTCGGGTCCAATCAGAGTTGGACAATAGGCCTCGGAGCTGCGAGCAGGTCAACAACGCAACATCACGCCATCTCGTGGCGTTAATTGAAACTAGCTTTGCCTGCCGTGTCAAAGTTGCGGCCGACTAGTTGGCACGCCAGGCTGGTGATTCCACGGGGTTCAGAACAGCGACCAACGAATACCATTGGAATACCACTTAGTATTCCTTGGTGCTGGTTTAGAACGAAACGGACATGGAGGAAAGGGATAAGATATCTTACTTAACTTACCGGTATAGGCCTAAGCATTTATCGGTTTAATTATCGAGTTGTTCTCTTTAGAGAAAACCCTAAAGACAGCAAGGATTATCGTGGAAGAGTACAAACTTTGCATTCTTCAAGTGCTACTAGCAGTGGTAGACTAGGACACAAGAAGTTTAGTTTGACGACGCTTGGGTTGGGAAATGATTTTTTTAAACATTATTATACGTTTGAATGCAGTTGATAGTGGGTAAAAATACTATTATTCCAACTATATTCTTTCTTCCCTACAGATGAATTGGACAATATTTACGTAATAGTTTTATTTTCTATGGCAATTTGACATTTTGTTTGAATAATTTATTACACAAATATCTAAGTCATTTATAGCAGGAAATAATGAAAATAGGAAACCCTTGGGGGAGTAGCATTTATCTGAACTGGTGAAGTAAGTTTGTTTAAATAACTAGAAGTAACTTGACAATTCATCCAACATATTATTAAAAAGAAGTGGCTTTATTAAAGTTCTTTAAAATTCAAATTAATTTCATTCCCTACGAAATGATTATTAGGCCTACATTTCTATGGTAACGTAAATTGTTATAATTTACGTTACACAAAACACGTTCATAAAAGTATAAACAAAATTTAAATGTTCGGGGACAGTGAATCAGGCTGCTTCTGTTAATGCTGATATTTGTGTTTTGCACATCGGCAGTGCAATAAAAGAAACAATTCGAATTTTGCATTTTTCGTAGAACGTTTACAGATAAAATAAATTGATAAAAGTTCAAGATTTCCTTCTCTATGATTGATCCATATTGCGAGATGGTAGGAAGCATTATTCGGATGGTTTGATAACTAAAACAATCACGTCCTTGGATAATGATTGTGTTCATGTTGGCGCAGTGCCCAGATAGCCTACAGTATATTACAGCAGTAGACTACAGCATAGATGCTCCAATGCGGCAGAGCAGACCCCTGTGCACTGGGAGGTGGGAGGGGATGAAAATTAATGGCAAACTCGGTAAATAGACGACCAAAATATGTGGTATCGGTATCTCTTGAATGTACTGCACATGGAAATTATGAACCACGATAATGGCCACACCACAGGGATGAGGTGGAAGGTAAGGTTGTCAAATGGTGAGAATCGTTATACCCAAACTGAACGTACGGGACTACGGTGTCGGATTTTGAAAAAGGTCACAAATTGGTATCGGTATCTCTTGAATGTACTGCACATGGAAATTATGAACCACGATAATGGCCACACCACAGGGATGAGGTGGAAGGTAAGGTTGTCAAATGGTGAGAATCGTTATACCCAAACTGAACGTACGGGACTACGGTGTCGGATTTTGAAAAAGGTCACAAATTATTTTTCCTTGGGAATTCATTTTGAAATATGCAGCTTAATCTACCCGAAGGAAATTTTCTATGACGGTTTGGTGCTTTAAATGTTTTTGAACTATTTTTTTTAACACATTCGTAAGTTAAATAAAAGTAAACCACTGGTTCGTATACATCTTTGTACCAGGCAGTTTCTTAAGAACATGGGAAGACTCTTTCGTCTACCAAAATTTTTCTTGCCGGGCGTAAAGTTGTTCTGCTTGCATATATTAAGAACAGACAAAAACGTTGATTGCATTTACTTACAGACTCTTCTAACACACCTGAAGCAGAAAAGTGTTCAAGAAAAATCGTTATGAACAAAATAGTTAATGCGAGGGGCGCAAAGATAATAAATATGTTTTTGGAGAAAATTTATAAATTAACAAAGCAGGTCAGAGATGGAAATTTGATAAAAGAATTCAACACATCCACAGTGCTTTAGAAAAGCAAAAAAACAAATAAGTTAATTCAGACCTACAGTGCTTCTAAACTGCAAGAATGATACCCCGCCTGCACGGAGGAAGATGAAACGTTAGCCTGCACAGCGGCATTGGTCGTTGATGATAGGCTTTTACTACGTGGGTGGAACGCTATTACTCTTGTCTCCAGCTGCCTCTAGATTGCAGGAAGTCAGTGTGTTAATGTGGCCAGAGCTGTAGCTTTGCAGTAATGTTTCATTCAATTTTCTGCTTAAACATCTTAGTCCGTCCTAGATCTTATACGGTGTTTATACGGTGTATAAACATCCTACTTCCTTACCGGACAGGAATACCGCTGCAGCGGCATCATCAGGTGTCCAACACAAAAATTTTTATCCGAAAAGGAACAGTTGAAATGGAAAAATTAACGAGTACAATAAAGTCACAATTACAATAAATAAATAACACGTTTGACGTACTTCGTTTATTAAATAACATTTACAGCTATCCCAGTACTGTTCAAGTTAACATTCTAAGTATTTTTTTTTATTTTAGGCATATTTTTGGTCCTTCGAGCCGGGTGGTGTAAAATCTGTAGTCAATTTTTTTTTTTAAATCATAGGGAAGTTGCAAAATAATTTAGATAATTAGTTTGGGAAACCAAAATAATAACCGTTCCTTATATGAGCAACGTAAAAAAGAAAAACATCATATCTAATACTGCACGTTTCTAATGAAAACGTGGCAACCATACTAGGTTTAGGGGAACCTTCAGTGAGTTTTAAAATATTTTGATAAAATACGCCTCCTCTACGCAATTTCTCTTTGCCAGATTTGAAAATGTCTTTAAATATTTTTATTTGAATTTTAAAGTTGCAGTGCTGAATTGAAAATCGTAAACGAAATTATGCCTGTGAATATCTTAGGTATGAAATAAAACTTTTAAAAATATAAAAATCTTTCAGGTAACGTTGCGAATGGGTGATGAAGATGCTTAACGCAAGAAAAAAAGAAGGGCGACAATGGCGAAAAAGTCGCTTGTAAAGACAGTGGCACAAGAATCTCATACAGCCATTTGATGAGCTTTTTAGGGAGCGACAAAACGGAGCGAAACATTCTCACAGAACGGGCCTAACACTCTTTCAATGTCATGGTGTAAGCGTTTTGTGGCGATGGGTTGCTATCCGGTGTTTAAAACTTTGTAAAATTAAAAATTTGTTAAATGTTATAGTTAATTATCTAATAGGGTTATTAATACTAATGTGATAAAAGGTGGTATATTATTTTTTTGCTCCAATTATACATACTAGTATACGTGTTGCTCGAAATCGAGCAATTTACTTTAATACAATACAAATGTTACTTTTAGCTTAAAATCAACGACATCCGGCCAATCCACTATTGTGAATATCTTTAATCACCATCATTAACAGATGTTTAAAATGCTTTATTCAATCCCAATGTTATTTAAATGGGAAATTTTTAGATTTCAATGGTGGATAGCGCCTTTATTTTTAGTCCGATTCTCATAAGTTTTTGGCGGAAACAACTACAGACCAAGCCCTATCCAACGACACCAAAAACTTGAAAATCGGTTGAAAATTGTAGGAGGAGTTCTTATGACAAAAAAACCCCTTAGCGTATTAAATAAGTATAGATTTTATTCAATTTAAAACAGCCTTATGAAATAGTTTTCAATAAAGTTGTTAAAGTTAGATGAACAGGTTTGCATGCATTTGGACCAAGTACCGGATATTGTTGGCCTAATGGCCATCGACTCGGGCTTGGTTCCGCCGGCCCTCGCGAGGTGGCGTGCCAGTCGACTGTTCACTGCCTTCTACAGCCAGCTTCCGATACCTACAGCTGCTTCACAGCCTCGTTGATGGGTTCTGCTCATGTTACATGTTAAACTTAAGAGAAGACGTCTTATTTCATTGGGGATTCGACAAAATCTAAACACTAAATATCCAAGTGTACGGGTTGATGAGAAGAGGAGAAAGTACAAGATCGCATTAGATGAGTGATAAAAATAATGTACAAAAGTAAAATTTACATAAGCCTTAAGGGTTGTTGTGTTGTGTATAGAAGTTAGGCTACTTGAATAATAATTTATAGATGGTATGTTATTCTGACAGGTTTAAAATATTATTCTTTACATACGCCTAATAATAGCATCATATGAATTTTAAAATCGATTATTGGGTAAAATAACGATTTTTACGAAGAAAACGTTTTTACAAGACATAGTATGTACAGCATAATGTTTAAAATTTTCAAGGTTAGTTCATCTAGTCTTGAGTAAATTAGAATTAACACACAATACTAAATCAAGTCTAAACACACGACACAACCTTTATAGTTTATTGGTCTATTAGTCTACCTAATCTTCGTCTGTTTAGAATCTAAACTGGTCTGTGCTGCTCCACAGCTTTTAGACCATTTTGATTGCCTTGTTTCAGAACTATCCCTACTAATAATAGGTATAAATGTGAATGTCCGGCTGTTTGTTACGCTTTCACGTGAAAACTACTCAACCGATCATCATGAAACTTTGTACACATATTCTTCGAGGTATCAGAAGTAACATAAGATACTTTTCATTTTAAAACTATTATTTTTTACGTAAGATAAGAAATGTTTGTATAAAAATCACAAAATCTCGATTTTATCTATTTTAATAGGTTGCTAAGAAACAAATTCAATGAAAAATTCCAATTTTAGGTAAGAAATGTTATATACAGGGCAAGCGTGGCGGCGAGTGAGCGTAGCGAACGAGCTAAACCTGACGCGAAGCCGCGGGAAAAAGCTATAGTATCAAAATAAAGCTTATAAAAATGGTTACAAAGAGAAACTCACATAAAAAATACACGGAGAGAAATAATTTTTTTCTACGTAGATTATAAAGTAGAGTGAGGTGATAGGTAAAAGTATGCTGAATCATTGCTGTTGCTTGTAAAATATTTCAATATAACATAAAATAAAGATGATATTGGTGAAATTTAATATCACAATCGGCCTGTCAGCCGATGTCAGCAGCTTCAATAAGATTGTCTTGATGAGTGATTTTCTTTCATTTGTTGCCGTTTTATAAACAATCCCGTTGTAAAATTTAGTTGTTCTCAATTATCGGCATTTTTCAAGTAGAAATCAAATACATCACTTCACCACAATATCAAATTCAACATCCTTTCAAAACAAAGTTAAATATTGTAATGTTCAGTGTTAAACTACTTTTCACATATCGCTCAAACAGACTGTCAAAATGATGAATGCGTTGCTGGCAATAAATCATTGCTGAAGGATGAGATTTTCGTTGATTTTATATCAATTTACAAAAAATTAAACATTTTATTCATATTTTATTTTTGTGATTGATACGATCGTTTTCCTTTTGAACAACGTAATCCCTTTTTAATTTAAAAGTCTGGTTCAGCATGATTAATAAACAATTAAAATTTAAAAAGTTAGTAAGCTTGTCTAGCATATATAAACTAAGCCACGTTTATATAGACAAAGTTTACAGTTTTAAGATATTTATAGCTAAAAGTTATCAAAACCGATGAACCTTTCAAATACATTTGCCAGAGGTTATCTTTTTGACATAATAGATTTCGTAAAAACGTTGCAACAAAATTGTGCAAAATGGTTTTACTCGCAAAAATAAATTGCTGTAACATCGTTACCGAATAACTAAAGCCAAAATGGAGCTGTAGATTTTAAAGATTGCGAATCCTTTGCATAAACCAGTAACGTATTAGCATTGACATAAAGACTGATGACTGCCGTTATCAGTTCAAGGTCGTTCACCTGCTGATAACACTGATAGCACGCCGGGGGTTAGACATTGTTGTGATGCTAAGAGCTAAAAGCTAATGTTGCCTGTACAAGCTAAGCCACTCTGATGACATCTCGGTACAAGATGAAACTTCCTCTGTTGCCGGTCTTTAGAAAGTGCCGGTAACCCCAACTATGTATGACACACATCGCCCGCAAGGCGCGTCACAAGCTGGGATCGGATGACCACGGTAGACATGCATGGACATAGTATGAGGTAACTTGGGTAATTTGGGTTGGTTGAAAACAGTGTTAGTTTTTTGTAATACGGTACTAACAATAATTTCACTACAGCCCTTTCTCTAATCGTTGTAAAACTTTAGGCAAAATACCCTTTTGGTTTTTTATGTTGAAACCTTAAGTTTTAATAAGCTAGAACCTCCAAAATTATACAATAAAAATTTCTTGAAGAAGTATAATAATGAAATATACATAACAAACATTCAATGGCCCAATCCGTTAAAATATTAATCATATCTTGAAACACACACGTAAATTATTGTTCATGTTTCAGATGAAATTGTGTCGCGGCAACGGATCGTTCTCGGTTCTCAGGAGATTGTAGACCAACTTTTACAACCCTAAGAACGTAAAACATTTATTTCTTCCGCCCTCCTCTCCCCTATCTGTAGCCTCAACTGCCTCAGAGTTATTTTATCAGAAAAATAAAACCAGTACCTAATAAATTTTTTGTTTTGTTTTTTAATCAGGCATAAGTTTTAGTTGTGCAAGATTTAATTTTTTTTTTGTAAACTCGAGTAAAGGTTTCATAAACCCGAAAACTCTCGGAATAAACCTCTCACGTGACCGAAATCAAATCAGTGGTCACCCGTTGTAACCGATACCGCACCGTGGCGAGCATGGTGTTTGGCGGGGGAGGGGCAGTAACCGTAGACGTGCGTTCAAGGTGGACACAGGCCTACCGCAACGTGCGACCACGTACGTCAACCTGTGTTCTGCCGGGGGTTGGGTGGGGGTACACGGGGAACCAAAATCATGAAAGAATTAGGATTCCAATTAATGATAAAATCGATAACCAAGCGTAGCATAGGCATGGGAGGCTGGGGAAAGAACTGATAAAATTTACCTCTGTTGTAATTTTGTTGATTCCAAAGAACATTAAAATCACAAGAATTCCCAGGTCGGCTTAGCCACGATGTTTGTTGGCTGTTGCGGTTTAGTGAAAGCCTACGTAAAACTTGGAAATATGTGTGAACAACTATGTTCTCGCAAATTAAATACCCCCCGTCGCAGCAGACCTGCGTACTCAGCGAATTTCCAAATTAGTAATATTAATTTTGACCACATAAAACTGTAAACCAAATAAAATCACATGCTCATAAATCGGCGGGAAATAAATGTCTATTCTCCTTATGATAAATATAGGGAGAGTATGCAGGTATGCTGCCATGTGGGACACTAAAAGGAGGTTTTTATCATAGAAAAAATCTATTTCGACCATATAAAGCCATAATATAGTAAATTTCATCAATATCTGTCCATAAATAAAAGAGTTTGCCTAATCTCCAAATGATTAACATGGGAAAATAGTATGCAGGTTTGCTGCCATGATAAGTCAAAAAACGAAGATTTTTTTTCTATAAATGGTTGAATCTCAACCAAATGAAGCTAAATACCAAGTTTCATCCAAAAATATTGGTTAATAATTGAAATAATAACACATCCTTATTGTCCATAAGATTAACATTGAAGCCCCAAAAGACAATGTACTGTCTTTAGACGTTGTAATATCTCGGTAACCAATGGAGATAGAGCAAAGCTTCAAAATACTAAATTGTGTGTTTTTCTGAGCTAAATCCAATGGTCCAAGTAAAAATTTAAAAATTTTTAAAATTACACATGAAAAATGCAAAAAAAAAACCATTTTTGGGGTACAAAACCCCCCAAAACTACCCCCAATGGATACAGAACCGAATAAGTAGGGACATCCCATGTTAAAAAATTTTAGTTTTGCCCCCGAAAACCAGAGGAAAATAAAGCGCTGATGCTAGGTTTACTTCTCCTTACTGTCACGGGAAGCGCTCTTTCTACCTCTCAAATGTCAAAATGAGCATATTTGTTTACAAAAAATCAAAACAATAACAAACCATCTGTAAAATTATTCTAGTCATCTGTTTCCATTCAACCAATCAGCATAATTCTTACCATCTTGGTGGTGCTATCTGTTTTTCAGGGGCGGCGTTCCTACTTCCCCATAAGAATGTCTCTACTTATTCGGTTCTGTATACATTGCTACCCCTTCCGGTAGGTCGATATGTCTGGTTTTCGAACTCATCCGAAAAAACGTAGGATTACACATCTCTACCAAATTTGGTGTCGATCGGACCATTTTTACGAGAGTTATCGTGTCTAGGGACACACACACACACACACACACACACACATATATATATATATATATTTTAATGACTATTATTTTTGGTCTCAGGGCACCTCAAAACAAAAAAGTAACATGGTCCCGGGCTTAGGTCTTACCATGAGACCTACGGTAATAGCTTATTCCCTATGGGAAATTCGCTAAAAGTAAACCTAATATTTAAGAAATTATTGTACTATACTCACAAGTGATAATGCTATAGAAACGTGAAGCGTCGTCATGATTGCCGGCATTATTTCACACTTTAATGGTTCAATGATAATGGTTTAATGGCTATAAATTAAAAGAACTGTTGTCGTTGTCGAACAGTTTTTTTTACAATCTTACTCGAAAAATAAATTTCTTTGAAGTAAATTAGAGTACTTTAATTCCGATTAAATTGAAATTAGATAGGCATACTATTTAATTAACTTTTTATTCCAGTGGTATATCTAAGGTTTCCTACAAACGGTTCAGCTAAAAAATTATATGTTTTAATATTTTTGATTATACATCAATGCTGTGAATTGTGGCGAGATTCCAGCAACTTCACAAAATTGTAACTTCACTTGATTCACCGTTCTATTTCGTAAATATATTATAGAAATTACAGTACCGCAGTTGGATATTATGTATGCTAAACTAAATACGACGGACAGCCGATTGGTCTTCTATTCATTCGCAATCATTACATCCATGACATCTACCGACAGAGTCCAACAGAAGCGCTGACATCACAGCTGATTATCCCGCAATGACGTCAAAGTCGTCAGCTAGTGTCCAACAACAATACAACTGGCATCAGCTGACAAAGGCCAGGACATTGCGTCAGGCCTACCAACTCCCTCCGGTGTGTCCTAAAAACACTAATTCATCATTTCCTCCTAACAAATAATAACGCCTTAAGCAAAATCTTAAAATAATTACGAAATAAGCGGTTAAAATATACTGGAGGCATTTCTTCGAACAAACCTAATGCCAATTGGGTCTTAAAAAATACAGTAGGCCTATGTGGTAAGCTGCAAAGCCCGTCTTTCCACAATGCATAGAGTTAATTTTAATAAGTACCTGGGGCCGAGAATTTGCTCGGCAAACTTAAACAATTCTTCGTGGTAATATCAGTGATCGATCAGTTTATTTGAGGGACTGCCATCAAATGCCAAGTGCGAAAAGGCTTAATTTATTCAAGACGAGCTCGTTCGGTCTGCCGTTAGGCTATAAACTAAAGATTTATGAATGTAGGAGATACGGATGTTATGTTATTAGAAGACATGAGATGGGGAAGGTAAAGAATGATCTATTCCATTATCAATTACGTTTTTCACCATGGATGGTAAAATTTTAAATCTGCATGTCTAGTCCAATCTACACAGATTTACTCAAGTAAACGTTTATTTCACTTTTTAAATAATAATGTTATCATACAGGTTTTTAACATTAAACACCACGTTCAATATTTGGCTATACACATGAATATGAATGATCCACAAAGAGTTATAATTTTGTGGGTTGAGACTATTTTTGCACCATGACGTCACGATGACGTCAACCCCCTTATTTCGAAGCTCCAGATGAAACCAGTTCCAGGACCGATGCAAACTGATACCTGTTACCCAGTGATCTGTTCCCGGAGCGGAACGGCTTCCACGAAGCAGTGGGCGGCCTGCCTGGGGGCCTAGGACGCCGACCGTGACGTGACTAGTCAGCTCCGAGGAGGTCCGGGAACGATCGACCAAGAGCTCTCAATGTCGGCGGGGATGGGCAGCCAATTAACAGGACTATGACGATCCGGGATTGTGTCACAAATCATGGTTAAAGGGCGTTTCTTTTATTGAAATCGAAATACGAGGATTGCATTTAAAGGAATGAAACCTTTAATAAAAGAATATGGAAGTATATGTTGAAATCAGCATTGGGCAATATTTTGAGAACATAAGCTAAGAACTTAGATATGAGCAGTAAACTGCAGATGACTTGCCAATCTTTGATACTGTAATAAGAATCTTTATTGTTCTAGGTGCTGTAAGTTTTCAACATTTAGCCTACAATGCTGTGTGGAGTTGTTTTGCTCCCCTCGCCACTCCTTGCCTTACCGGTTTAAATTCTGCTTATTACGGTCCCATTACAGATATCTATAATTTTGTAAATTTTTACACGGTACTGCGATATTTTATTTTCTTAAATGCTGTACTATATACACTCAGAGTATTCTGTATTGGTATAATTTATTTGTATGCTCCTCCGGTAGTAGAAATAACATAAATTGAAAGCAGTCCTTCTGGTCTGAAATCTTAACGAGAGATCCAGAGCAAATAGCATTTTAGAGTGGTCGCAACGACCATGCAATAAATTGCTTTTAATTACCACCATAATGGGGAACTGATGACTTTAATATAATTAAACGATGACTTCACATTGCTCTACCCTGCTTACACAATGAATGGTCCTGTTTCCTATCGGTACAAACTTTCCTGTCCTTGAAGCCTTGATGTTAGAACGGCACATGCACCACAGAGTCGCTCCCATTGGACGCCACGCCGAATAAAGCCCTCCCATTGGTCGACAACTGACCAATAGCAGCGCGCCCGCAACAATTGATATCTGAACGTTAATCATCTGTGATGTTTATTGTTATCGCTCCGCGTTTTTGCAACTCATTCTCCCAAATGGGCTCCAGGCGAACGTTTAGCCTGGCGACCAGTGTGTTATTTTTGGATAAAGGTGAAAAGAGACCTTTTCCAGGAATGTTGCAGGAAATGTTGATTTTATCGCTGTGCCAATTGATGGATATTTTTATTGGTAAATTATGTCTTCTACAATAGCTGGAGGCCAGATTCATAATTTGAATTTTATGATTGCAACAATAGAAAGGTTCAATGAAGCGCATTGGCTAAAATAGGTTGGAAAAGGTTCATACAAACGGGTTTATAGAATTCACTGATGAACATTGCAGTTTGTCTTTAAACAACTCAAATTTGTGCTAGGGAATTGGCACGAGCGTACTTTCTCTCTGACTACATTGGTATTTTTTACCTAGGTTAAACCGCTGTCTAAAAATTGATTCTCGCTTTACAACTTCTGAACTCAAAATTGTCTCAGACATGAGGGCATGGTGCAAATTTATTAAGCATTAAACTATTTGGTCATGTGTGATTGTTAATGCTCTTTAAGGACAATTTTGTGATTAGGCTTTTTTGGCTTTTCAATATATGCTAAAAATAAGAATTATTATTAAAGATCCTTAGGGATATGGTATTCCATAACTGCAGACCAATTACATAAAAAATCTGATCATTTAGGTCTGGTCTTTGCCAGACAATTAAAAAAACGCACACAATTAGGCCTATTGTTTAGGCAAAGTCAACAAAAGCAAACAAACGAAAGAAAAAATCAAATCTGATAGGCCTAAACAAAAACATCATAGGTCACCGAACCAATGAACTGAAGCTGATTTCACACATGCACCAAACTACTCAGTGATAAACTGCCAATCTGAGACCCATGTAATCAGCATACAATGGCTCTAGTGACGCGCGGGCGCGGCTGTAATAATGGGTTCTTCTTCTTTAACAATGAAATATCATAACCGAAACCGACAGTCGTAAAGCGGTTGTTAAGAGCGTTTTGGCTGGCATCACTTTGTAGGCAAGTTACAGTAATTGTAAATAGTTAGAATTTTAAAATAAATTAAAAATATTAAAATTTAAAATGTTTAAATTTAGGAACATGTTTTGTTTCCCCTCTTTTTACCAATGGGCTTTATACAGTACGTAGTGATAGAAGAAACTGTTTTCGTTGACATTTTCGAGTTTAAGTTGTTGATGGAAAAGTCATCAAACTGTCTTTATATCGTTGATAAAAATGGGTTTTAGCGAGACATAGGCTAATATTCGTTGTATGTAGGCAATTTGCACAAAGAATTGCTCCACGGGGATGATTAATATATGAAATTTTGAATGGAACTGTAGAGTAGCCAAAAGCGTTTTACGGTACTTATTTGATTTTTGATGCTCAAATATTACCATGGTTACCGTGTCTTAATTAATTTCTACCAAATATTCAGTCATTTCTTGGTTTAACCTGTTAAATATTCGGATATTATGTTTCGAATATGTAATGATAATCGTGGTAAAGATGTCAATAATTTTTTTAGAAATAGAGGGAACCTCTATGACTAACCGAGCGAAGCGAACGAGCTAATCTCAAGGTGAGTAGCAAATAGTTCGCTCTAACTTAATTCTACAGTTTCAATCCTCTATTTAACTTTCCTTGGCCAAGTACGAGCATTCAGCTTGTGTTATAACAAAGAACATGAATAAAAAATATAAAAAATAAAATGCACAAAACTATTTTATAAATTATGTAACGTTCCCATCTGAACGTAAGCAAAGAATTTACATAAAATTAGAGTAATAAAATAAGCAAATTTAGTTTTAAGAATTTACTGTGCTCAAAATAGTGTGGTATAAATCGAAGAGTTGTTTAAGAATTTATTTCAAGGATGGATGTGAAATTAGTGGAGCGACCAGCGGGAGCGACCTTGCCGCAGCAGGAACAGACGTCAGCTGGGGAAATGACTGAGCTAACGACATCCGCTGGACTGCAACCAACGGCCGACCTTCACCGCAACCGGGTCTACCCTAAATTACTTATTATTATTATTTCTCAATCATACTTTTTTCATGGATGAAAATCCTATTTATCTTGTAGCCATCGATGCTTGTAGCAGAGGGCCTACTTAGGAGAACAGACTCTTTCTCAAGCATTAAAACCGAGAAAACCGCATTCTCCCATAGCTAGAAACGGCAAATCCTCCAAAGCCGTCGCCACAAGTATTCATTGTGTAGATGTGGTGGAGTTTTATTTTTCTGGTAGTTTTTTTATTTATAAATTTCGGAGGGGTGGGTTGGCCCCTTAACCCACCCCCCCTTTGGCTACGACCTTGATAGTCTCATTCATTATAACATTGACATCACTAATTAAAGTACATACTCTCAAAACACGTGTTCACCAGAACTTAATCAAACAAAAGCTGCAAACCAATAACGGTATTGCAATTTTTCACACAGGAAAATTTGAGACAGTTTCTTTGACAGGAAAAAAAACCACTTTTAAAACAATACAACATTTTCGTTTAAAATCGGCATGATTGAACATTATCCACAAAGCAGTATAGTATACATAAAGAATACATCAGAGAGAATCTTAACGAGGGATCTAGCGGCTAAATGATATCTGGGCTACAGCTTCAGCCCACAAGAAGGGAGAAAGAAGCGGGTATTATGGTAATGCAGGGATCCCCATGATCGACTGAATTAGCATAGAATGGTGTTGAGGTGTCGTTATGAGTCGACAAGTGTCTTCATCGTTGCGGCCGGATCAATCTTTGTTGGTGGTTTGCAACGCGTCAAGTGATAGACCTCATGGAAAGGGCTAAGTTAGATTAGTTCATCAGTATTTAAAATTTTTAATGGTAGACGGATGTTTAAAACTATATTGCCCGTCCTTCCAAATAATAATAAAAACCATTCTAATTCGGAATTTCTAAAATTATGTTGTGTGTTTTGTATAGTTTGTAGCATTGAATGTTTTGGCAAGGCCTTGAAACTTCAGCAGGGAGGAATGTAATCAGTAGATTGTGACAACAGCAGTGTGTTGTTGGTATTTATCAAACTCGTTCCACAACCTACTACTGTACTACCTTGCATTACCAACCTAAACAACTATCAAAAATAGTCTACTACTGACCATTTTTGAGCCCGATGGAACAGGGTCTAATTGCAACTGAAAGGGAATGTGATACATCGACGTAAGAGACGATTACAAAATTAATTAGGTAGGCAGTCGAAAATAAAAATAAAACACTTTAAATTTTGTTATAAATCTGGTGAAAAAATTCCGACATAGAAAAAGTTGTACTAAGGCAAGGTTTAAACTGTACTGTCCCAACTTTCTATTTCATTCAATAAATTTTATTTGGTCGAATAAATTCCCTGTGAATTAATACCAAAACAATTTTGTTGCAAATATAAAAATATTTTGATTGATCTCAATCGCAAAAAAACTTCAATTTAAAACTTTAACAAGTTTTTTTATTAGAAAGAATACTTAATATTCATAGAGATTTAAAGCAATTTTTGTGTACCTAATTTATGCGATTTTGAGTATTTCAACGTTGTTTAGGCCTATGTCAACCTTGAGGTTGTTGAACATCTTCATTAAGAGAGCTTCATTAAACTCACCAATTCAATCAGCATTATGCATTGCAGTAACATACCTGAAACAAAAAGATTATAATGAATCAAAAAATAGGCCTACACGTAGTAAAGTAGACCTAAAACACCAAAAACCCTTTTTAGCTTAATGCTAATAACTTTACACTTGCCGAACAATAAAACGTGATGATAATTTACTTTAGGTAATGAGAAAGATAGAAATTTAGCATAATATTGCATAGACTACAGAATGGGACATGTTTTTAATGGTATTTATTTATTTGGACGGCGGTCAACAAAGACGGCAAAGAAGCGATCGGGTTTGTTTACAGCCGACAGGACAAAGATTGATCATATGGGGGTGTGGGGAGGAAGAAGGGGAAACCGGAAGTACTTCAAGGGTTTCCTGGCCACCAAATCAGTGACCCTCATGTAACCCCTGACGTCATGTAATGTTCCTCACCTCAGACAATGTTGATAATGAATGTGCTTTAGCAGTATAATACTAATTTTTTATTGAAAAAAGTAACGAAATTCTCTGTATTCCCTTTGGCTTTGCTACCAACATTGTAAGTTGTAATGGTAATAAAATTAATTCATTTCATTTACGTAATAAAAGAATTTAAATTTAGTGTTTTTGCATAGTCACATTAGTATATTATGAAATTGTTTAAAATAGGTAACATATCCAGAGAGACAATTAAAAACTGAATTTTGATATTAATAAACCGTAATAAACGCAGTTCAGACAATCAATTATTATACTGTGCATGATTTTACCAGTCTCCCATCACAATATCTTTAAAACAATTGACTTTTAATCATTTTACTGTAGGCCTAACTAAATCATTTATAAATCATTTATATATTATTTTAAAAATAATTTTGAGTTCACAGCCAACCCTGTTCCTTTATATCCCTGAGTCAGCTATGTTCACCATGTACCTTAACCCTATACAGTTATCGCTCGTCATTATTAGATTGCAATAACAATTGCATAAGCCAGTGTAATTTTCTTTATAGGCCACGCCAAGCCGATTTGAGGCATGGCCAAAAACGCTTTAAGAAACAAATGAGCTTTACTTTAAATGTCACGGTGCGAGACTACGACTCGACCAATTGTTCCCTTCGAGTGTCTAGTCGTGTGAAATACTTCAACGTCAGCTTTAAAAGGCTCTCTACTTCATTCATCCCTTGTTCTCATTTGCTTTTGTAAATAGTACATTCGCCTAAAAAAGACTGTTTAAATCACAAGACTCTATACGAACGAAGGACATTCGAACGGAGAGAAAAAAAGCTTACGAAAAAGTGGCAGTAGCTTAGAACTGACAGTAATTCAATACAAGAATGCAAAACTACACCTTATATCAGGCTGTACCGTACAGATATGCTCTAAATACTCTCAGTGGATGCCGATTTTGGGCTCCCCTTACTGAGTATAACTGGAATCCGTTCAATGTACACACCAAACATCAATAAACACTGTCCCGCAGCGCAGATACAAATTTTACCCAGCGACCAAGGAATACCATGCTGTATTTATTGTCACAGACGCGTATTTCTAATAAACTTCATTGGTAAACTCGATTTTTATAGGAATTTTCTGTTGTTTAGTACCGCAGTCATCTTTGATTTGTAAGGGCGGTGGTAACGTATTGAATATAATCGTCTTGGCTCCGAATATTACAGCACAACAACCTTGAGCGCAGCCTTCGAGGTTTCCAAAACTGATGTTTAACACGTTCGCGGCGGCATGGGAGCGATCGCTCCCACGCAGAACCCTAATGCCATCCTGATGGGTGGGATCGCTCCCAAGCTGCACTGCTTTACAATATGATTTATTTTTAAGCCAAGATCTGAGCTAGAAATCTGAAGCTTTGCACAGCACTGCTCAATAGTACAATGTATTTCGGGACCACGTGGGTTTTTACTGGGCAGTGCTGCTGCTACGGTGGTGTTTTGCAATTTTTACATTCAAGATGGTGATGAGGTTCGAGCAAAAACCTCGCCGCCGCGAACGTGTTTTAACAACGGCACAAAATGACACCTCCGCAAATGTCACTCCTCCTTTCCCGTTATGTCAAATATCACGATCTTCAAATTCCACACGAAACAGAAAAAATAATGACAGAGACAACCCGATAATGAAAGAACAACAAACCGCGACGCAAGGGAGCGGAACGACGATCGTGATTGTGGAGTAAAAGCGGGCGGTCACTCGGTTGACAATCGCCGTGATTGTGGCCACAATAATAACAATCACGCAATCGCTATTGCACTGTAGATGCCCCGCCAATCTGACTATCTGTCTGTTTGTGACTGACACTGTGTTACTGTCTAACAAAAAGATTTCGGATTGTTTCTATTTGAAAACTGCTGTGGCGTTTAGCGTTTGTCAGGGTATAGTATTATAGCCATCGATGATTATGGCTCGTTCTCTTTAGTATCTAATGGTTAAAATAGCACCATCGAAACAGACCTGAGGCGTAATCTGCGAATTTCCAACAGAAATTTGGTGCCATATTAGTAGTTAGATTTGGCCACTTCTGGCTCAGGTCAGCTGCCCCGGAAGCCACGTGCCGGGGCACATAGCTTCCGGTCGTATATTAAATGAGGGGTGAGGAGGTGGGGTGAGCGTTTGAAGTAGATTTGCGCATAAATTAAAAGTTAGTTCAAGACTGAAATTCAACAATTTGGGGTTGAACAAAATGTGCGCATAAAATAACCGGGCTCAACTAAAACTTCGCATAAATTAAAAGTTAGTTCAAAACTGAAATTCAACAGTTGAACAAAAGTAGAAGTTAGTTGAAAAGGAGAGGGGATAATTGCTTCAAGGTCATCCGGAGGAAGTTTTAAAAAAGACTGAACTTCTAAGAGTTCAGTTTAACGGCGATCGTCGTACAGGTCAGTCGAAACCGACGAGCGACCGAAGAATAGCTTCAAGATCATTCCTCGCCGTCGAAGACACATCCGAAACTTGGACAGGGTCCTGTGGATTCGGTGAAGGCGAAGTTCTCGGAGGATTCTCCCTCGGGTGGGTAGTAGACGATATTTCGTGAACTTGTACTTGTTCTTGGTTTGTATCCATCTTCTTGTAGTGTGTAATTTAGAGCGGAGTAGTTGTCGGTCGAAGAGCGTATAGAAGAATGAAACAGGAATTGTCGTGAGCGCACTTATATAAAGAATGGTGGGGATGAAATAGAAAAACCTGTTGAACACAGTCGATAGGTGTAACAAGTTCGAAGTTGTGGAAACGTAACATCGAACGCAAAATGTTGTGAATAACATTATCATCAACGTGAACCTGCGAAGTTCTAACAGAGTATAACGGGTTAAAACTTAATTTCCTCCTCACTTTTGTTAAATTTGTTTTAGTCTTTGAAACCGATGGTTTGTAATTATTTCGTAATATATGTTGTGTCCGCAAAAGTTTCAATTTCAAACATTGCGTATCCATCACAAGAAGTATGTCAGACGTGTAGAAGTGAGAACAAGACAAATGAATGAGATATAACGTCGAGCACGCAAAGGTGATTCAAACAGGACGACATGTGCTAATGTAAATGAAACTCCAGGTTAGTAGCAATTAGACTTGTATAATGAAGTTGGCGAAACGTATATGTAATGAGTAGGAAGGATGTGAACAACTCAAATGCGAGTTAATTAATGGTCGCGGCGCGATGAACAATCTCCTTTTTATAACGGCTATCGCGTGGGAAGATCAGTTCCGCATGAGCGTCCAAGTGGAACCTCCCGTGTTCACTCAAGCGGAACCCCCCCCCCCCCCCCCCGGTGACTAATCAAGCGGAACCCCCCCCCCCCCGTGACTAATCAAGCGGAACCCCCCCCCCCCATAAAAATGGAGATTAAATCCCCCCCCCCCCGGTGTTCACTCAAGCGGAACCCCGCCGGGTCGATGACCGGTCAATGGCCGGTCACGACCGGTTGCTAACCCCCATCTAATTACCACACTTCACATCCCATGCCAGCCATGAACTACTATTGTTTGAATGAAACAGAATTAAACATGGCAGCCACCATGGAAAATTCTAACCTCAAACCTTGGTTTTACGTCACTGCGCATGCGCCGCTCCCACTCCTTCGTTTCATTTTTATGCTGCTATAACTTGTACTGGAGTGAGCCAACTTCACGCTACGGCGCCTAGTCATGTATTACTCACTTTAGCGCTACTGCGAATGCGTCTAGTCTGTATTACTTACTTTAGCGCTGCAACGAGTTCTCCGGATCGGAATCACTCCTCGCTATTGCGCATGCGCCTAGTCCTGTATTACTCAATTTAGCTCTACTGTGCACGGAAAGTTCTAACCTCAAACCTTGGAATTTACGTCGCTGCGCATGCGCCACCCCCACTCCTTCGTTTCATTTTTACACTGCTGCGAACTGGAGTGGATTGAAGACCG
Source organism: Neoaliturus tenellus (assembly GCA_030545055.2). Classification (NCBI taxonomy): domain Eukaryota; kingdom Metazoa; phylum Arthropoda; class Insecta; order Hemiptera; family Cicadellidae; genus Neoaliturus; species Neoaliturus tenellus. The sequence continues at coordinate 264,442,148 of CM061531.1, forward strand.
TACTGGAGTAAAACAATTCCCCCACCACTGCATTAATTACCCCCACCACTCGAAAACCCGAGGAGCGATACGAGCCCGATTTTCGCGTCAGTCGTCAACGAGTTTTCATAGCGAAAAGTCGTTGGCGACTCGGTAAGAGGTTCAAATATATAGTAGGCCTATATATATTTGAACTTCTTATACTACGTTGCGTTCTTTAATGCAATGTGGTATGTGTGTGTGTGTGTAAATATTAGTTGTAAGTTGCACTTAATTTAAGAATTAATTTGCGCATTGCGATGTTAGTTATAAGTTGTGTTTAGCGTTAAGGTTTATTAATTTTAAGAATAATGATGGTATTTGGTTGTGTTGAATTATTTGATATTTAATAATGATGTGTTGTTAGTTTTAAGTGTTGGTATTAATAATTAATGTTGTTGTTTTGCCTTTCAGCTAGATGATAGGGGGTAGATTAACTGTAAATTCAGAAGTTCTGTTGAACTTCACTTAGAAGGGGTGGGACATCCGCACTAGCGGACTAGGTTTTTGCATTTTGTTTAGGAATATGATGGGTGGGATTAGTTGGGTGGGTGTTAGAGTTGCGTTTCTGCATTAGGGTGTTCCAGTTTCCCTTCGAATTCACGGTTACGGTAGACCCGGACCGGACCGTTACGGTAGACCCGGACGGTCCAAACAAAATTGCGTCGATGTCCCTTGCAGAACATAACTAGTGGGTTGGGAGTGGGAACCGTTAGGCAAACAGGGTGGTGGGAACAGTTACTACTGTTCCCATCACCTTGGTTCTTTATAAGTCTTAAATGACCTTGACCCACTTTCGGAAGGGTCAATGACCCCCCCCCCCCCGTGTTCACTCAAGCGGAACCCCCCCCCCCCCGAAAATTAAAATGCCTATAACTCGATAATGGATTGACGGATTAGGACAAGCGATACATCATTGAAAAGGTCTATGTAAGATGAACATTTTAGTAAAAGAAGAATTTAGCTATCTTATTTTAGTCAAAAGTTATGCGAATTATTTGAAATAAATACCCCCTCTCTTTCCTTCCCTCCCACCTTCCCCCACTTAACGGCTGTTAACCCTTCTCATTAGCATACCGTTATAAAAGACGCATCGACCACGGCTAACATTTCATTCTGATTCCAGACGTTACGCTGCGAACTGCGAATAGAACTACCACGATGTCATCCCTTCCGACTACAACTTCCACTACAGCCTGCTCTTCTATCACAAGTTCAACTTCTACTTCTACTACGGCTTCAACTCCAGTCAAAAAAACTCTTCGCTTGAAAAATGCTCCCGATTGGTATAAGAAGCAACTAGACTCGAAACCTTCAACTTCTGGAGCTCCTCTTCCCCCGACCAACAATAGCATACGTCGCAGCATATTTTCACCGCCTTCGTCTTCAAATGACTCCACACCGCCTTCAACTAACATGCCGCCACCGCAGAAGCCAGCTCCTCGTCCTACTACCCCTTCATTTGAAACCTTGCTTCATTGTCTTAGTACACCTGTCATTCCACTGTCACCATTGCCTCCTACCCCACCACTTACTATTCCTAAAGATCACGCCTATCCTAAAAATAAATCTCCTAAGTCTGCTCCTTCAGAGCGTTTCCAATTATTAAAAGAAGAGCGTCGTAGGGCATTTAGCCGTCCCACTACTTGCCCTGAAATGCTCGCTAGGGGAATTAAGAAAGGATCAGCTTGTGGTAGGAAATGTGTTAAGAACGAACGTTTCTGCCGTGTACATATCGTAAAACATCTTTCCGAACCACAACTGACAGAAATCCCCACTGTTGAAGACGATCCTGAAATAATATCCGTCAGAGGAGAGAGGCTTAAGAAAGGTTTGAGATATTTTTTTCTAAGTGTTGTTGACCACCAACACATATTGGCTAAATGTAACGGCAATAAATATAAAATTAGAGTTTGTAAGAATTTGTGTAAAGAGAAGAGACTTATCAATTTAAGTTCTGAAGACTTTCTCCTCAGGGATAAAAAGGATCGTATTACAAGGTGGGGACGTAAACAGTAAATTCACATAGTTTTTCCAAATTTTGCTAAAAAAATAATGGGGGAGAAACACAATGCGTTATAGCGTTGTGTTTCTCCCCCATTATTTTTTAACACTCTAAGTCTCGTGACCTACTTTTCTAAGGTCGTTGTACAGTTATATGACCTGTCTGACTTGCATTGTTTGCTGGTGTAGCTTCATATAGCGTGCAAAGAATGGTTCCTAATGAAATCTCATCAACATTCAAAGACAGAGACTGTTGTTTTGCAAGTTAATTAGTCTTGAAATAATGAAGTAGGAAACGTATATGTAATGAGTAGGAAAGATGTGAACACCGTAAATGCGAGTTAATTAGTGGTCGCGGCGTGATGAACATTTGTCTTCATTATCACACAACGACTATCTCGTGAGAAGATCAGTTCCGCATGAGCACCCAAGCGGAACCCCCCCCCCCCCGTGTTCACTCAAGCGGAACCCCCCCCCCGTGTTCACTCAAGCGGAACCCCCCCCCCCATAAAAAATGGAGATTAAATCCCCCCCCCCCTTCCGAAAATTTAAATTGCTATAACTTGATAATGGTTTGATCGATTACGACAAGCGATACATCATTGAAAAGGTCTATGTAAGACGAACATTTTAGTAAAAGAAGAATTTGGTTATCTTATTTTAGTCAAAAGTTATGCAAATTATTTAAAATAAATATCCCCTCTCCTTCCTTTTTCCCCACCTCCCGGGTCACCTCTTACCCCTCTCATTAGCATATCGTTATAAAAGCGAAGCAAGCATTGTTCACTCCTTCATTCTGCTTTCACGCGCCACACTTGTTGTTTCGTCTCTGCCGTTATTATTTGCTTTAAAATGCTTCCTCACCATAGTGAAAACTTCAATCCTTCCGAAATTGCTGATGTTTTCCAACAGCCTGAAGAAGATATGATAGATTATTATGATAGTAGCAGTGACAATGAAAATGATAGTAGCAGTGACAATGAAAATGATAGTAGCAGTGACAGTGAAGATGAAGATGTAATTGAACTTGATGAACAAATGAGACCAATCTACATCGATGAACAATTTCCTTTTGATACAATAGAAAGATTTATTACGGAAGCACACAAATGGCTAAATTTAGGATTCAATGTTATAATTGGTTCAGCTATTGTGTATAATGACAGTAGGTTCTTCTGTGTAACACCAAATACTAGAGAACGTATGTTGACTTGGCAGGATGATGTTATGAAGTGTTATGAGCTCGAAGTTAGCATTGGTGGCTACTTTGTCGCACAAGTGGTCTAATAACCACATTACCCTTCCCTCACCCCCACCCTATCCCCTCCCAATCCTTATTCCTTCCCCTTCCCCATTTTTAAAACTCATAAAAGGCGGACTATGAACCTCCAGGTTTTTAGTCTGTACTTGCACCGTCAAGATGAGTACTAGACTTGATGGTTTTATAGCCAATGATATTAATATATGGAGTTTGATAACAAACTTGCGTATTAAAATTGAAGAAACAATTATGGCAAACAATGGGATAGGAGTTATTGTTATTGTTTCATTACTAAGACATATTGATTTTTTGTATGATATAAAAGTAACAATCAACAATATTAATGAACTATTTCCCTGGACAATCTTTATTCGTGATGAAGTTGAAAAGCAGAAAATTATAGTAGATGTGCTAGCAATGAAATATAACCTAGATAGAGAAGAATAGCTACAAAATCTTCTCCCCACCTTCCTTCACGTTGTGCAAAAAAGTGGGGGTAGAAGTATATAAGACTAAGTAAGCGATACATAGTTTGTTATTCGAGGTAAAAGAAGTGGTGAACAAATATGTTGTCTAAAGATACTCCATTTGTTAATTATTTTGAAGTTAAAAATGTTTATATTAATACAAATGAAATGGAAGAAGACAATATAGAAGAAAATTATAATGAAACTGATAATGATTCCACGATGGAAGAAGAAATGGTACAGTTTGAACAAGAACTTTTTGAAGAAATGATAAACGATAGTGACGAAGATATAGTTAAGGAAGCTATTGATACATTTATATTAGATTCATCGTTGGATTCACCCATATCACCTTTATTGTCTTCTGAATCCGAATCCGAATTGGACTAAGGTAGTTCCCCCACTTTATTATTCAAACAAGTCTTATAAATTGAGAGTTTTGTCATTAGTAAGTCAGCATTTGTTGGAGCTACATGTATGGTTAATAATGTCTCCTAGAGATAATTCTTTTATACAATTAATTGAAATTGTGAGACAACGAAATATTACGTTAGTTCAAGAAGAAGATGAAGTTGAAACAACCGACACAATACAAAATCCTGTAGAAGAAGCGATGGAAGTAACAGAAATTGATCAAGAACCTTCAATGATGGAAATGGTTGAAACACAAAATGAATCTCAAGATGTGGAAGAAACTGTTTCATATTCAGTTTTTTGGGAATTTGCGTCAAATATATTTGTTGTAATTCAAATTGAAGCTATTAATTCTGAAGAAGTGGTGGGGGAAAATTCTCCCCACCACTAGCTTAAAGTTGGTGGGGGAATGTTCATAAATGTGTTGGTTATTTGCGTAGAAGCTTATTCGTCAGGAAACTGTCGACTAAAAATGTTCAATCCTAACGCACCTACAGAACCTTCTTCGAGTAACTGTCTAGTAAAAACGTTTCGTGCTGTACCTTTTGAACCTTCGTACTATAAAATGATAGGTATTCATGAGATTGCAATCAATGATCAAAAACTGTTCAAAATATTCTGTTCTCGACTTGATAGAACCTTACGTTTACCACCAAATACGTTCACCTACAGGCTACCTCTGATAGACAAAGATGATGTAAGCAAAATACCAATGATTCAAGTGAAATTCCTGGAAGATGGAATTCTTGTTAATTTAAGAGAAGTATATCATAATGACTATTCGAAAAGAATAGCTTTCAACTTTCTTAAGGAAAATATAGGACGTGAAATATACCAGTATCCAGAACCATTTTACAGATACCTTTTTGAAAATGGAGCAAGTGTAACGGTGGAAATAAGTATTAAATTAATGTAATTCTCCCCACCACTAGCCTAAAGTTGGAGGGGGGAGTGCATAAATGTGTTGGTTTTCTGCGTAGAAGCTTATTCTTCGAGATATCGTTGACCAAAATGTTTCGTCATATTCCTTGTGATCCAACTTCTTCGTTAAGGGAGAATCAAAGATTGAAAAGACTAGAAAAGGAAAAACAAGACCGACAAGATATGAACATGGAGTTCAATCGACTACAATTTCAAATACCTGGAATTGCAATGGGAGCACCAAAATTGAAAACCCTACACTGGGCTGGAAGTTACATCAAGTATTTAAAACTACAAATCGAAGCAAGAGATTTAAAATTGAAGAAAGTGGAAATGGAAAATCGAGAAATGAAGAAACTAATATCACATATGTCTGGTAATACTACAGTTCAAAAAGGTGAAGAAGAAGGAAAAGAAATATTAGGAATCTAAATTATCAACAATCTTCTTAGAGAATGGGGAATAGATCACTTTGTGGTAATATAATAACATGCCACTTAGTGATCTATTCCCAGTTCTCGCTTGATATCCAATGACCTTGACCTATATAAAAGTGGTGGGGGGAAAATCATATAAGAAAAAGGTTTTAGATGTAACTATCAGTATAAGTCGAACACGATGGATAGGTTGTTGGTTCTGTGTTTACAAGTAATTATCAATAATGGGTTTCTTTACCATTACATTATGAGATCAAATGAGTGTCAAATACCTAAAGCAATTCGTGAAATGCTCATTGAATTTAAGAAAGACAATTATGGATTTGCTATCTATCTTGCTTATACTTTTAAAGATGGTACAAAAATGTGTCATGATTGTGGAAAAGCGTCTGTTTTAGATTTTGAACAATTCCAAGATGATGGAGGTAGGTTAGTTCATCTTGTAAAAGGTCAAATAATGAAATTCGAAACGTGTAATAACACTTGCGACATTTGTGCACAGTGTTTGTTTGAATTTATTAAGTATCGTGCATTCAAACCATAATACCCCTTCCACATATAAAGGAGAGGGGGGAAAAGAGTGGGGGGTTATAATTAGGTGGGGGAACGTGTATAAATGCAGGTTGTTTGAAGAGAGTTTTATTATTGTTGCGGCATTAGAAGAAACATAATGGAATTCGAAGTGCGTCATTTCAAGATTAAATATGAAGAGTGGACCTCTGTTGCAAATTTCATATCATCGAAAGAGGAAGAAAACAAGTTGATGCAAGTGTATTGTTATATAGAAAATGAGGAAAGCCATCACAAGGTGATGAGCTATCTAAACAGACCGAATGTATCGTCGAGGAGTCCTGAATTTGTCAAATACTTGAAAGAGGAAGACGCAGATGTCACATTGGAAGTATGGTATAAAATTTGAAATGTGGAAAAACAAGTATAAATAATTATGGTGGGGGGAAGAATTTATAAGTCGGTGGTGGGGGAAATGTGATAAAAGAAGTAAAACTTAAAAAAAAAGAGTTCACTCTGTACGACAACAGTGAAAGATGACTGATCCTTCTGCAACACCAGTACTTTCAACTACAGATTGCCACCAAAACTTAGAACCGAAGATGTATTGCAATACTCCAACAACAAATTATTATCAAGCTCAACGGCCGCAAGTATCTCATTGTACTTCAACATCAGTGTTAAAAATGTCAAAACCATATCCAGATTGTATGTACGAGCCTATAACACCATCTTCGGCAAGACTAAGGAAAAACCTAAAAATGAGAGAAAGGTGCAAGAAAGAAAAGATAGAATTTGCAAAATTGCAACTAATAGTGCCTTCCATTCAAGTTGGATGTAGCAGACTGAAAACTTTAGAAAAAACTAACGCATATTTGTTACAATTGTTGGAAACTATTGAAGATTTGAAGAAGAAAAATGGACATTCTACCAAGTAATATTCAAACACTCATTCCCCCAGAAAAACCAAAAAAAAAAGATAAAAAATAACAAAAACCCAAAAAAATTAGATGTAGAATAGAGAGCGAGGAATAGATCACTTTGTGGTAATGGACTAACATGCCACTTAGTGCTCTATTCCTCGTTCTCGCGTTAATACCATATGACCTTGACCTATATTAGTAGGGTGGGGGAAATTGAAAGTGGTGGGGGAAAGTGTATAAAAGACGAGTGTACTATAGTCGAATTATTCTGAAAGCGAACTTGTCACGAGTATGGACTTGACTACAAGTAAAGACAATAAGAAACAAAGGCTTCGGGAAATGGCTAAGGCAAGAGAGTCTAGAATAAAGTTTAAGTTTTACAGACTACAGAGATTGATTCCTGGTGTTATGTTAGGTGAAATACGAACAAGAACGGTGGATAAAGCAGCTGATTACATTAATGAGTTACATACAGAACTAATGATAAAACAAGCAAAAATAGAAGAATTGGAACAAATAATAAGACGACACATTGAAATTTCAAACAGTCAACCAATAAACTATGTAACAAAAGATTCAAATTAAACAAAAAAAAGGAAATGGATTTGGACTTTGGTTATTGATTGAACACTTCTTAGAGAATGGGGAATAGATCACTTTGTGGTAATGAAATAACATGCCGCTTAGTGATCTATTCCCAGTTCTCGCTTAATCTAAAATGACCTTGACATACTTATCAAAATATCATATAAGCCGAATCACAAAGAGTTATTCCTCATTTACTTGAAATGGCTCCTGTGGACAACACCGATTATCCAAGGAAACCTCTTATTGAAATATTGTATAAAATTCAACTAGACGATTTTAATATGGAAGAAGATGATAATAACAGTGAAACATCAGAAGTAGAAAGTGTAAATGATATGGATGTAGATCTAACAACATCAGAAGTAGGAAGTGTAAATGATGTGGAGAATGAAAATTTGGATATGGATGTAGTAATGTCAGAATCTTCATCATCGTTTGAATATGAAGAAGTACATACTGAAACCCCAACTGGAATAGAGAACACAAATGAACAATCAGTTAGTAGAAGATTAATGTTTCGTCCAAGACGTTTGTTTTCCTCGGATAGTGAAGAAGAAGAAGAGGATGATGATGATGAAATAGTGGTGGGGGAACCGTTATAAAAGCGGGACCGTCAGAGCCCATTTCATTTCTCGGCGAAATTTCGAAGAGTAAACATCGTCAACATGTATCATTGCGATAAATGTTCGGAATCGTTTCACGATGAAATTCTACTAGATATACATAAAGAACTAATTCACAACAACACAGAAGAAGATCAAGAACAACAAGAAGAACAAGAAGAACAAGAAGAAATAACAGCAACATCTTCAACTACTTTACCGAATCTACAAGTATTTGCTTTACCCGGTAAAGTAGTAATGCATCATAAGATTCAAAATGAAAACTTTAACTTAGAAGAATTTATTAGAGAAGCAAAACCAATCGTAAGTAAAACTTTAAAAGAAGAATTGAAAAGATTGAACTTTCTTAAATTTGGTTTACTACTAGAAGCTATGTTTATAAATGCACAAGAAGAATTATCACCAAGAGGATTCATAACAAAAAACCGAACTATCATGGAAAGTTCAAACATTGATTCAATAGTCGAGAATTGTATAGAAGAAATATTAACTAAACTTCAGGAACACGAAGGAAGAGGATCCGGATGGAGTCTTACAAGTATTGAAGTATTAGATATAAGAGTTCACAAACACGGATATGGACTAATGGGATCTAGTTACATTCCTTTGCCAAAAATAATTGAAAATACAAAATCTTGTATTAATGTTCAAAATGAAGATAATGAATGTTTTCGCTATGCTATGACGACAAAGTTTGTATCACAAAATCCATGTAGACCCAACCAAGAATATGAAGACGCAAGACACAGGTACAATTTTCAAGGAATAACATATCCCGTTTCTACGAAAGATATATCAAGATTTGAAAAGAAAAATCCCGGCACGTCTATTAATGTTTTTGCATTAGATAGTTCAAACAAAGTGTATCCTTTACGTATTGCAAAAGAAGAGCTACCAGATCATACGGATTTACTACTACTAACGCGAGGAGATGTGTCTCACTATGTGTACATAAAGCAATTCGATCGTCTTGTTAACAAGCAACTTTCTAAAGATCGACACAGAAAGATAATTTGCAAGAGATGTTTTAATTTTCAACGAGAAGGAAGACAAGGAAGAGAATGGTTACAAGAACACAAAAGATTATGTAACAATAATTATGAAGCAAAGATTAATTTACCTTCGGAAAACAGAGCATTCGTTACATTTGAAAAGGTTCATCATCAATACCGTATCCCTTTAGTTGTGTATGCGGATTTTGAATCAACACTTGTTCCAGTTGAAGATGAAAATTGTGAAGCAAGAAAAAGTGTAAAGTATCAAATGCACAAACCAAACAGTTTTTGTTTAATGGTCAAATCAACATTATCAGAAGAACATTTAAACAGATATGGATTAACTTCAGAACCTCTAGTATATCGTGGTGAAAATGCGGAAAAAATATTTCTTGATCACCTATATTCAATAGCTGGAAATACACAAAGATTATATACAAATATTGTACCAATGAAACCGATGGACGAAGAAGAAGAAATTCAACATGAAAATGCGACTCACTGTTTCTTGTGCAAAAATGATTTTACTATTGAGAATTATAAAGTTAAAGATCACGACCTCCCTCAGGGGCAGTGGGCTTTCCACTGTACGGGTGTTTCTTGGCGACCCCGGGGTACCTGAGCCAAGCTGTGAGACCCTCCTCACAGTTCTTCCCGAGCTAGGGCCTTTCTTCTCATCTTTCAGGTCTTAGCTCACCGTCTTTATTCTTTCCTGAGCTAACCTTGCTCACCTTCTTGTTTTCGACCCCGAATCAAGGGTGTCTTTCCACCTTCTTTCGACCGGCGCATGCTGGGGGGTCCTGGGAGTGTCCCTGTTGTGTTGCAGGGACTGATGTGTGCCTCGCACTGCCGATGGTCTCCTCCAGTGTGTCGTCAGAAGCCAGCCGCTTCGGACCTTAGTCAGGGAGTGCGGCATGGATGCAGGGATCGGACTCTGCATTGCCACGGTGCGACCCCCAGCACGTCCGGCACATTTTGTGTATCGGTGCTGGGCAAACGGAGGTTCGGGCCCCGGAGTACCGGGGTAGGGGTGTCTTATCTCCTACGGGGGGTAGACCTCCGAGGGTGTACCCGCTCTCGGCCGATGAAGGGCCGCCTCTTGCCGCACGATGCGCTGGTGAAACAAAAGTATGGATTTAAAAATGCAAAACACGAACGATGATGAAATAGAGCAGGCCGCCTTTAAGCGCAGCTCAAGACTGCAGAGGTCTCCGACCTTGAACACTGGAACGCCGACGAAGGGTATTAAAACCACCCCCCCGCCGGTGCCATTCAAGGCTCTTGGTGGTGACGGATCGTCGTCCAAAACCGGACAGAAGAAGGAGGAGATCGGTATGGCGATGGAGGTGGCCGAGCCGGCAACACCATTAGCCAATATCCAAGGGATTCCTCCCAGGAAGAGCCCTCTTCGTGCGGCATTCGAGCTGCAAATGCTTCGGCAGCAGCAGGACGACGCCCACGAGGAGGAAGACTCACTTCTGAAGAAGATGAAAGCTCTTTTGAAGGAGATGGCCAAGGCCCTCTTAATTCAAAAGAACGTGAACAAGGCGATAAAAGAGGGGATCCCGAAACTCGAAGATGCTCTAGAAGAAATCGAGGAATGCCGGAAAATCAGGCTAAAGGCAGTGAAGCAGGAGCGCGATGTCACGAACCGAGTCATCTCTGCTTCGCCTCAAGCTCACCTAGCTGAGTCCCAGACTCAAGCCAGAAAGCGAAAGAAGAGGCAGAGCGGTTCTTCGCCTGGAAGCCCTGAGCTTGTTGAGGTGGACTCAGTGCCGAGACCGGTTTTTGTCACTGCGGCATCGCAGACATCTCCTGTCCAGGCTACTGAATCCGCCCCGGGCGCTGCCGTGATTCCAGCGGCTACTCCTGCAGAGGTTCCTGCTCCGGCGGCTAATCCTGCCTTGGCAGCAAACTCTACCTCAACACCTTTGGGGGGCTGGAAGACGCGCCTGTCTAAGAAAGAAAGGAGGAGGCAGAAGCAAGCGGAGGCGGCTTCGAAAAGTGCGTCGAGGGTGGAGCGGACGCAAGTCTCGAAACCGGTTGGGGAGGCCTCTGGCAAGTCTGCCAGAAAGCCTAAACAACCCAGGCCTAAGAAGCCCAGGACGGAGGCAATCTTGATCAAGCCTTTAGGGGGGCGATCTTTTGCCGATGTTCTGGGTCAGATTAGATCGCAGGCCAAACCGGAGGAGACCGACACCGTTATCAAGTCTATTCGGCGAACCCAGAACGGGGATGTCCTCCTCGAACTGGGGAAGTCGAGTGACAAGATCGGTTTTGCCGCTTCCCTCAAGACTGCACTTGGGGACAAAGGCTCAATCAAGGCCCTAGAACCGAAGTGTTCGGTCGAGATTCGGGACCTTGATGCCCTCTCCACCGAAGAGGAGGTGACCCGTGCGATCCAGGTGGCACTCCCGGAGATACCAGCTGATGGAGTGAGGGTATGGCTGACAAAGCCCAACCGAAGTCAACTCCGGATGGCTGTTGCTGAGATGGGCGAAAAGCACGCCAATAAGCTGCTTAGCCTTCAGCACCTCAGAGTCGGTTGGGTCAGTTGCAGGCTCAAACGGAGGGTGGTAGTTTCGAGATGCTTCCGCTGTCTCGGTTTCGGCCACTCCTCCCGAAACTGTAAAGGGCCCGACAGGAGTGCCAACTGCTTCCAGTGTGGAAGCCAGGGCCACAAACGCAAGGAATGTTCCTCGAGCCCCTCCTGCTTCCTCTGCAAGGATTCAGGCTCCAGTGCCCTCGGTCACTTACCCGGGTCTGGTCAGTGCGGTGCCTTCAGAGGCGCACTTGAACAGGCAAAAGGCAGCGGCCGGTAATTCGCATCCTCCAGGCCAACCTTCATAGATCCTGGGGAGCTGATAACCTTCTAGATCAGCTCGCCCGAGAACTTGGTGCTGACGCGCTCCTTATCAGCGAACAGTATCGGGACAGAGACCCAAACATTTGGATCTCGGACAGCCTCGGTACTGCTGCATTTTGGGCACGTAATACACGAGATGTCTTGGTGCGGAGTCACGGGCGCGGCCGAGGATTCGTCTGGGTTCGGTGTGGGGACGTGACTATCTTCAGTTGCTACCTCACACCCAACGAGGCCGTCCAGGACTTCCGCGACAAGATAGATAGCCTAGAGGAGTGCGTTCTCGGCACCACCGGGCATGTCGTCGTTGGTGGCGATTTCAACGCCAGGGCCGTCGAGTGGGGAATGCCCTCTACCAGCTCCCGGGGGAAATACATCCTGGATTTCATCGCCAGGGCCGGTCTTGTCGTCCTCAACCAGGGCGACACACCTACTTTTCGGCGCCCCGGGCAGAGAGGCACGATCCCCGATGTCACCTTTGCGTCTGAGTCGCTCCTTCCGAGGATCTCTGGCTGGAGGGTTGTGGAGGACTACACGGGTAGCGACCACCAATACGTCGTGTTTGACCTGCATGATCAGGCAAATCGTCGAGTTTCCGCATCTCGGGAAGGGCCACGCCGGTGGAACACCAACAAACTGGACGTGGTCAAGTTCACCGAAGTCATCTCTCGGGGAGCGCAGGGGAATCCTGGTGAGGCTGGGGCCGAGGCACTAGTAACATCCACGATGGAACTGATCGTCTCGGCCTGCGACCAGTCTATGCCGCGAAGGAAACCCCGACGCGACAAACAACCCGTTTACTGGTGGACTGAAGAGATTGCGGAACTCAGAAGAACATGTTTAAGAACTAGACGAGCCGCCACAAGAGCGAGAATCCCCGCAGACAGAGTTCGTAAGTCTGAGGCCTATAAAGCTGCGAGAAAATCTCTCCGCCAGGCGATCAACAGGAGCAAGGCGAATAGCTGGAGGAGACTTCGTGACGACGTTGATTCCGACCCCTGGGGCCTGGGTTACAAACTTGTAACACAGAAACTCGGCGCCCGCTCTCCACCTTCCATCATGGAGGGCGCCACCATGGGGAGGATCGTCGCTGCGTTGTTTCCTGAACATCCACAGCGACCGCCGGTTGACTTCGGACGGGTAGAGGACGTTCCACTCTTCACTTTCGAGGAGCTAGAAACCTCCGTTCTCTCCCTGAAGAGCAACAAGGCTCCTGGCCCGGACGGGATTCCCAGTGAGGCTTTAAAGAAAGTATTTTTAATCAACGCTGACTTGTTGTTGAGAATGTACAATGCCTGTTTGGTAGAAGGGGTGTTTCCGGCTCCCTGGAAAACAGCCAGGCTTGTACTGATCAGCAAGGGCAAAGGTGATCCCGAGCTGCCGTCGTCCCACAGGCCTCTCTGCATGTTGGACACGGCTGGAAAGCTGTTCGAGAAGCTGATCCGTTCCCGCCTGACTTCTGCCGTGGAAGCTGCCGGGGACTTATGCCCCCGTCAGTACGGCTTCAGAAAGGGACGGTCAACGATCGACGCTGTCACCGAAGTTCAGAGAGCTGTGGAGAGAGCCGAGAGCCACAACCATTTCTCCCGCCGAGTAGTGCTTCTTGTTACGCTTGATGTCAAGAATGCCTTCAACTCGGCGAGGTGGGTCGATATGCTGGATGCGCTTCGCAACACCTTTCGTATTCCTGCATATCTGTTGCGGCTCATCGAGGATTATCTACGCTCTCGAAGCCTGATTTATGACACGAGGGACGGAACGCGGACGATGGAAGTCACTTCTGGTGCCGCACAAGGTTCAATACTCGGCCCGGATCTCTGGAACGTTGCCTATGACAGCCTCCTGAGGTCCGAGATGCCTGAGGAAACCACTTTGGTTGGGTACGCCGATGACGTCGCAGCTCTCATTGCTGCACGCAACGTTGAGCTGGCTCAACTGAAGTTGAACCGAGTTATGCGGGTGGTCAACAACTGGATGTCCGATCACGGTCTCTCACTTGCTCTCAGTAAGACGGAGATCGTGATTCTCACGAAGAAGAGGATCGACACCGTCGTCCCGTTTCGAGTGGGAAGGGAGGTGGTCACATCAACTCGTGCCGCCAAATACCTCGGGGTTATGGTGGACACCAAGTTAAGCTGGAGGGATCAGATCTTCCGTACGGCGGACAAGGCCGCTAAGGTAGTGACTTACCTTAGTAGGCTGATGGCCAATGTCGGGGGTCCCCGATCCAGCAGAAGACGTCTGTTGATGTCCGCGGTCCAGTCTGTGCTTCTTTACGGGGCAGAGGTGTGGGCAGGCGCTCTAGATAAGGAGTGCTACAGGTTGCGACTCGCCCGGGTTCAGCGTCAAGCTGCACTCCGGGTGTGTTCCGCCTACCGGACAGTGTCCGAGCCTGCCGTCCTGGTGGTCGCCGGAGTCATCCCTGTCAAGCTCTTGGCAGGGGAGAGGAAAGCGATTTATCAGAGACAAGGCGAGATCGGCAAGGACACGGCAAGAACAGAAGAGCGCTCCCGAACCTTCCAGCAGTGGCAACACAGCTGGGAGCACGACACCCGAGGACGATGGACTGCGCGACTTATCAAGCAGGTCCAACCATGGGTGGAACGGCGGCATGGGGAGGTGGACTACTACCTGACCCAATTTTTGACAGGTCACGGCTATTTTCGGTCGTACCTGAACCGGATGGGAAAGACCGGTTCACCGGACTGCATTTATTGCCCGGGTGTTCCCGACGATGCGGAACACACATTCTTCCGCTGTCCCCGTTGGGAAGGGCCCCGCCTGGAGGCCACACAAATCTTTGGTGTATTTTCGGTGGACTCGGTCTGCCAAAAGATTTTGGAGGATGAGGGCAACTGGGATTGTTTGTCACAGTTCGTCCGGGGCATCCTCCTGGAAAAGAAAACCGATCTGGACCGCGAAGTGGCCCAGATCCCTTGATCGAGTGGCTGGATAAGGAGCGAGCCCCACGGGCGTAAGCCAAATTTAGGCCTAGCCTGACGTAATGTGACAAACAATTCCAGGTTAGATTCCTAAAGAGTAGAGGAGGTTTTTTAGTGGGTAAACCCGTTTTTAGGGGAGCCCCACACTACAGGCTGGCCACCTGTGTGCGTAATGCATTTTTCCGCCTCTCCCTCAAAAAAAAAAAAAAAAAAAAAAAAAAAAAAAAAAAAAAAAAGATCACGACCACCTCACAGGATATTACAGGGGTGCTGCTTGTAATAAATGCAACTTGAGCTATCGTTTACCACTATTTATCCCTGTGGTTCTGCATAATCTTAGTGGGTACGACGCTCATTTTATAATACCTGAATTAGGAAGAGACGACGGTAAAATCGATGTGTTAGCTGAAACTTCAGAGAAGTTCATAAGTTTTTCCAAAGAAGTTGGAAATGTCAAACTAAGATTCTTGGACTCCTACCGATTTTTGCCGTCGAGTTTGTCTAAACTTTCTGAAAACCTAAGGAAACAAGATTTAATCGAAACAAAGAAGATTGTAAATAGCGACAAACTGGATCTGGTACTTCGAAAAGGTGTTTTCCCATATGATTACATAGACAGTTTAGAAAGATTTAATGAAACATCACTACCTCCAAAAGAAGAATTTAAAAGTAAACTGTACGACATGGATATATCTCAAGAGGATTATGATCATGCATGCAAAGTATGGAACGAATTAGGATTTAGAACATTGGGGGAATATTCAGATTTCTACGTTAAATTAGATGTGACTTTATTATGTGATGTGATGGAAGAATTTAGAAATACATGTTTTGCGTCATATGGATTAGACCCTCTTCATTCGTACACTTCGCCTGGACTAGCGTGGCAAGCCATGTTAAAAGAAACAAATTGTAAAATACAACTTCTTACAGATATAGATATGGTGTTGATGTTAGAATCAGGAGTTCGAGGAGGATTGACGCAAAGTGTAACACGTCATGTCAAGGCGAACAATAAATATTTGCCCGATTATGATGCATCAAAACCAACAACATTCCTGGGTTATTTTGATGCAAATAACTTGTACGGATGGGCAATGTCGAATCCCCTTCCATATGATAATTTCAAATGGATAGACCCAGAATCAATTGGAAACATAATGGATATACCGAAATATGGAGAAACTGGTTACATATTCGACGTCGATTTTGAATATCCCGAACATCTTCACGACGAACATTATGATTTACCACTTCTTCCGAAGACTGAAATTTCTCCAACTGGAAGATGGCCAAAATTATTGATGACTTTAACTAACAAGTCTCGGTATGTTGGACACTACTGGATGATACAACAGGCCTTAGACTTGGGATTGAGAATTACAAAAATTAATCGAGTACTACAATTCTCTCAATCTTGTTGGTTAAAACCGTACATTGACAACAACACAAGAAGAAGAGCCGCCGCTACATCAAGTTTTCAAAAAGATTTCTTCAAACTAATGAACAACGCAATATTTGGCAAGACTTTGGAAAACAAAAGGAAACATAAGGACATCAAATTGGTAACTGATCCAGTAAAACTACAGAAATTAGTGCAACAACCAAACTTTGGTTCATCTGTAATTATTAATGAAAATCTAGTTGTTATTTCCATGAACAAGAAGTCAGTTCTAATGGATCGTCCTTTGTATCTAGGAATGTCAATCTTGGATATTTCCAAAACACACATGTACGAGTTTCATTATAAGAAGATGGTTAACTATTATGGAAGAGAGAACATTGGTATTGCATATATGGATACGGATGCTCTAATTTACTGGATTAAAACAAATGACATGTACGAAGATCTACGCACTTTTATGTATAAAGATGATTTCGACTTTTCCGATTATCCCAAGGACCATCCAAATTACGACTACGACAGAAACAAAAAAGTATTGGGAAAATTTAAAGATGAAACAAATGGTGTGCCGATGATGGAAATTGTAGCATTAATGTCCAAACTATATTCATTTCAACTGTACATAAGCGAAAGGAACGAATATCAAGTCACGAAGAAAGCCAAAGGAATAAAAACCTCTTTCCTGAAGAAGAACGTACAGTTTGAACATTATAAAAGATGTTTGTTTGAAAATGTTGAAACAACTGCAACATTTAACACCATAAGAAGCTTCAACCATCGTCTTTTCAGTGTGAAGCAAACCAAATCGGCATTGAGCTATAAGGATGACAAGAGATACATCCTTGAAGACAACATAAGAACTCTGCCATTTGGACATTACTCTCTAAACCCTATCGACCAGTAAACCTATTCTTCGTCCTCTACCTTCTTCCTTTTTTCCTTTCCGTAAAGAAGAGGGGACATGGCAAGCCCAATGCCATGTTCCCTCTTTTTTACACTAATATGAAATGGCCTTGACCTATATTCAAACTATATAAAAGAGAAAGAACTGTTGTACGGATCAGTATTTTTACAAGCGATGTGCAAGCAACACCTGAAGATGGAAAGTGTGAAGGACAAGATTGTAAATGAACTACATAAACCAGCAAGAAGAAGATTTCCAAGAAGAAGTACAATTATTAAGGGAATGAATGATCTGTATCAAGCTGATCTCATTGAAATGATACCGCACAGTAAATTAAACAAAGGTTTCAAATATATTTTAACAATTATAGACTGTTTTACTAAAATAGCTGACGCTTTACCATTGAAGGATAAGACTGGTAAAAGTGTTACAAAAGCTATGGAAACAACGATACAAAGAAATAAATTCAAAATCAAACATCTACAGACCGATGATGGAAAAGAATATTTTAATAAAGACTTTGGAGCTTTAATGAAGAAATATCAAATAAATCATTATTCTACAAATTCTGAAGTTAAAGCTTCAATAATTGAAAGATTCAATAGAACATTAAAAGGAGCGATGTACAAACAATTTTCAAAACGAGGATCATACGTGTGGTATGACATATTACCACAACTTATAAAAGAGTATAACAACAAATATCATCGTACCATCGGAATGAAACCTATCCAGGTAAACAGCGCTAATGCTAAGGTTGTATTACAACGCATCAGAAATAATACAACACCTAAATTGGAAAAGTTACAACCAAAAAAGTTTAAAGTCAACGATAAAGTTCGTATAAGCAAATACAAAGGTGTATTTAGTAAAAGATATCTACCAAATTGGACTAATGAAGTATTTACAGTTTATAAAGTGCAACCAACTATACCTGAAACCTACTTATTAAAGGATAACAAGGGTGAATTACTTCAAGGTGGATTCTACGGACATGAATTGTTAAAATCAACAGTCGGTGATGTATATCTTGTTGAGAAGGTTTTACAAAGGAAAAAGGATATGGTTAAAGTCCGGTGGTTAGGATTCGATAAAAGTGAAGACTCTTGGATTCCTTCAAAAGACCTGGTATAGTAACTTAATAGCTCATTGTGTGTTTAACCTTGACACAAGATGGAGATTGTACAACAAAAAGATCGATTTAATATCAATAATATTGATGAATTGACGGTTGACAATGATAAGTTAAATCATGGTAAACATGGTGAATTACTACCAAATACAATAAGATGTTTAATAACTGGTCCTTCAAATTGTGGAAAAACAAATGTTGTTTTTAACCTTATAACTAATCCTAAAGGATTGCGCTTTAACAATATATACATTTTTTCAAAATCATTGCAACAACCAAAATATCAATTATTGGATAAAGTACTTGCAAGTGTACCTGAAGTGCATTTCTACAAGTTTAATGCCAGTGAAACAATTATGCAACCAAATGAAGCAAAACCATTTTCTATTTTTATTTTTGACGATGTTTCTTGTGAAAATCACGACACTATAAGGAATTACTTCGCTATGGGAAGACATCATAATATCGATAGCATTTATATTGGTCAAACATACAGTAAGATTCCAAAACAACTCATAAGAGACAATGCAAATATGTTGATCATCTTCAAGCAAGATGAAACAAATTTAAAGCATATATACAATGATCATGTAAATGCGGATATGCCATTTGAGAAATTTAAAGAAATGTGTGGCAAAGCATGGAATGAGAAATATGGCTTTCTCGTTATTATGAAGGAAGAAGATATTAAAAATGGTAGATATCGTATAGGGTTGGATAAATTTGTATTTATGCGTTGAACTACCGATGCTACATCTAGTTACACGTTGAACTTCACAGTGTAAACATGGTGAATCAAGAAAAACTATTAAAAGAAATAAAATCACTCAGTGATTCTATTAGGATGAAGAATCGTGCATTGAGGATGGGTTTAAGTGAAAGAGAAGAATTTCTAGAGACTACATTTAAACCTATTACGGAACCTTTAAAACAGATATCAGAAACTATTGGTAAACCTCGTTATGAAGGAGATGTTTTACTACCAGTTTCTAAACAAGAAGTACAAGCATTAAAAAAAGAAGAAGATGATGATTCATATACCAGTGCTAGTGAGCAAGAAGAAACAAAAGAAGAAGAAGAACCAATTGTTGAAAAGGAAGAAGAACAGCCAATACCTGAAGCTGAACAATCTATTCCAAATTTAACTCAATTGAGTAGCGATATATTACAACATGGACCTCTTGGAAGAAAATATATAATGAAAATGCTACATGACATGAAATCAAACCCGAATTTGAGTAGATCACACGTATACGGAGCAAGAATTGATGGGAATGAATTAAAGATCGGCGATTCAAAGCTTGAAATAACACAAGACGATTACATCATTATTGGTGAGCATAAATATAAAGGAACAAAAGGACTTTATGAATTAATTTTTAAAAACATACCATTAAGATATTCATCCAAAGATTTAAGTGTTTTTAAGGAAATTCTACAAAATACTAACGCTCATAAAAGAAACTACTTAAAGGATGCAATGATTAATCGTTCACGTGCAACAAAATATAACATTGTTATAAAAAAGTTGTTTCCTCCACGAAAATTGCCAACATTACGTACTGCACCAGCGGTGAGACAACCACTGAAAAGAAAATCTTTATCACTTATGGATTTATCACTTCTTGAACAACATGGTAAAAAGAGTAAAGGAGATACTTCAACATCTGGCAAAGGATTGATGAAAAATCTATACAATACGAATGTGATTTACTACAACGACATCAATAAATTGGTTGATAGAATGAGACTATTGCATGAAGCCATGGAAGCCGGTCATACAGGTTTAAATAATGAATGGGTAGCTCTGATTGACGAACTCAGGAATCGCGGCATAATCGTATAATTGTCCGCGGATATATAAGAGTTGCAGGCGTATAATGTGTCAGTTCTAACATGAGCGTCGACAAGTTCGGACGATACTCCGCGTTAGGAGTGCAAGTTGGAGAAAACAGAAAAAGAAGTGGATTACCGCAAACACCCGAAGGTGACTATAACATAAATAATAAACGTTTAAAGTTTGTTAAGGATCCAGAAGAAGATGGAGATGCAACAAATTTAAAAACAGTAAAGGAGGAAACATCTACAAGTTTAAAACTCGACAACAACCAACTGTATGATGCAAAATCTCACAGGGTTATTAATGTTGCAAAACCAGTCAACAATGGAGATGTTGTTAATAAAGGTTATTTTCTATCTGCGATGGAATACGCTTTACTGTTGGAAAAGACTAAAAGTGGAAAAAAGTACAATGCTTTAAATTATAAAATAACTAATGTTGCAGATCCAACCGAGGATACAGATACAATCAATAAGCGTTATTTGCATTCTGTAATACCAGAAAAGAAAAAAGATGGATTTTCCTTCTATAAATATACTATAAACGATATTGGATATCCTAAAGAAGAAAGTGATGGTGTTAATATTAAATACATTAAAGATAATTGTATTTTATATAATGGTGCTGTTATTGATTGTCATGGAAAAGTGTTGTCCAATCTGAAAGATGGTTCAACTCCATCGGATGCTGCTACTGTGAGACAAATGAATGAAAGCTTGAAGAAAGGAACATCCGCTTTTGTTAAACAAAATCAGGTGGTGTCAAAGAAAGGTGATGAGTTTGTGCAAGGAAGTGAAAAGTTTACCTTACTACAACTACAAAATAACAAGTGGGATGGAAAAAATAAAAGATTGTCAAATATAAGTTTAGGCACGGAAGAACATGATGCTGTTATTTTAACACAAGTGCCACAACTATCAGCTACTGGTGTTAACTTTATATGTGGAGGCAGACGATTAACCGAAGTTAAATCTGGTAAAGATGATCAGGATTGTGTTGTTGTAAAACAAACTATAGTTAGAGATAAAATAAATAACGTATATGATGGAAAAAATAAAAGAATATCTAACATATCAGCAGGAATAGCTCCGAATGATGTTGCTACTATTAATCAAGTTATAGCAACCTCTAATAACGATCCATCTGTGTATACATGTAATGGTAAACGTATCACAAATCTTGATAATCCTACACGTAACAAAGATGCTACTAATGTAGAGTATGTAATGAATCTTGTAGGTAATGTAGTTATTGATATGCATAATCATTTGATTAATGCATCGATGAAACACAATAAAATCGAAGATTCTCAGAGAAACCAATGGATTAAAGATGAAATCATTGATAGATACTAGTAAAACTTATGAATATTTAAGTATGGAATACACAAAAAAAGGATTCATTATCATAAAGTATTTCATAGAGTGAAGACGTTGGTTACATAAAACAGCATAATGAAGACCGTATCGCTCAGTCGTCGTCAAGACAGCGGCAAGAGAGGACGTGGTTTAACATCAGCTGCATTATCCCTGCTCAGACGGATTCCAATTGGTGCTGTTGTGAATCGAGCGATAGACGCTTTACCATACGAATTACATCTGCCCGGAGGTTATCAATATTGTGGACCTGGAACTAAGTTGTCAAAACGTTTAGCAAGAGGAGATCCTGGAATTAATAAATTAGATCAAGCTTGCAAAGAACACGATATAGCATATTCAAAGTATAAAGATTCAACAAATAGATCAATAGCGGATAAAATTCTAGCGGAAAGAGCTTGGCAAAGAGTAAAATCAAGTGACGCAAGTATTGCAGAAAAAGCAGCGGCTTGGGCAGTAACTACAGCCATGAAGACGAAAGCTAAATTTGGTGCTGGAAGACGACGTCGCAGAGGAAGACCTGCAAAGAGAAGAGCTCCCAAAAGAGGTGGAAACATTAAGAAGAGACGTCGTAGAACTCGTAAAGCAACAGTAAAGAAAGCTTCTATTTGGTCAATGGTAAAAAACGGAGCAGGTTTATACCTAAGACCGTACCGTGTGTACTAAATAAGAAGAATCAATTGATAATTCCAAATAAAGCCTTAACAAATCATCAGTTAAATGATTATGTAAAATGTTTGAAAATACCATTTTTTCGAGGAGTTTTTATGAAAGATGCATTACCAACTAAAATATGGGAAAATGAAACTGGAATAGTAAATTTGGATTCCACCTATGGTCCAGGCACTCATTGGGTGTGCTATAAAAAGCTCGGACAAACCGTTTACTACTTTGACAGTTTTGGCAATCTACCACCGCCGAAAGAACTGCAACATTATTTTCGAAACTCCAAAAACATTTTTTACAATTACAAAAGAGAACAACCTAACAATACTGAAATATGTGGGCATTTATGTTTGGAGTTTCTAGCGAAGAGTGTCAGTCAGCTTTAAGATGTCATCGTATACAGTGTCACTGAGTGGAAATTCATCCACATTGAAAAGTACGCTGTTCCCAGCATTGCGTCTATCCAAGGAAAGATTATGGGAAGCGGCATTACTTGATTTAACTACCTACAACTCAATTCCCAATGTTACGGAAGGAAAGAACAATTTACTACATTATTATGAAACTAAGGATGCTTCAGGAAAATACTCAGAATTGAAAATAATTACATTTCCTACTGGAGCTTATGAAATCGATGATATAAACCAATTACTACAAAAACAACTCGGAGAAGAAAATATCACCGTTAAAGGAAACAATAATACTTTAAAAGCAGAAATAACTTCAAAATATTATATCGATGTCAGCTTGAAAAACTCCATTGGCAGTTTACTTGGATTTACAGATACAAAAAAGAATATATTAACTCCTGGAACTACTCATTCAGGTGATACAACTGTTACAATATTGAAAGTCAATAGTATCGATGTAACGTGTAATATTATACACGGATCGTATAGAGAAGGAGTGAATCAGCATATTTTACATACATTTTATCCAACAGTGGCTCCTGGTTTTAAAATTGTTGAGAAGCCACAAAACTTGATATACCTACCGTTAAACACCAGTTTCATTTCAGACATCGTACTGAACATATTGGATCAAGACGGTGTTAGTGTTGACTTTAGAGGAGAAACGATAACTATACGGATACACATCAGAGCGGCAACATAAAGGTCAACATGGGATTATCATTTAAACCGCAACGGAAGAGTCGGGAGCTCAGTAGCTCCTCGACATTGGAAGAGTTAACATCGGACAACATTCGTTTTCTACAGAAGATTGGATTGAAACTTAACAACGATGGATATCCTGGATATATCTCAAGGACCGACATTCGACGAAACACTATGGGAGAAGGAATATCACACGCACAACCCTTACACTTCATCAAAATTAAACAATAACGATGAAATAAGGATTCCCATTCAACAACAAGATATTTACACATTACCGTGTGAAAGTTATTTGTACATTGAAGGACGGGTATTAAAATTGGATGGAAAAACTGCTTCAACAGTTCCTTTTATAAATAACCCGATGGCATATCTTTTTGATGAAATAAGATATGAGATATCAGGGGTGACAGTTGATTCGACAAAAAAGGTTGGTATAACAACGACATTGAAAGGATTAACATCATTAACACCGCATGAGAAGAATTCAATAGTCACCGCCGGATGGGTTGCCCCTGATAAAGACACTATAACACCGGATTCCAACGGTCACTTTGATTTTCATGTACCCTTACGATTGCTTTTGGGATTCGCTGAAGATTACAAACGAATAATAATAAATGTCAAACAAGAATTGGTATTACTCAGATCTTCAACTAACAAGGACTTGATACTTGCAGACCCTGCAACTACGGAAGATAAACTGGAATGGCAACTACAATTGGATAAAGTTGTTTGGAGAGTACCTCATGTAAGATTGGCCGATGAACATAGAATCGTATTATTGAGAAAGTTAAAGTCTGACCGTGATATTGTGATGCCATTCCGAAGTTGGGAATTCCATGAATATCCTACACTACCTCAGACAGAACGACAAACATGGACCGTCAAGACATCAACTTATTTGGAACGGGCAAGGTACATAATACTCGGTTTTCAAACTAAGCGAAAAGATGTTATCACTGCAAATGCCGGTCAATTTGATCACTGTAAAATAAAGAATTGTAAAGTTTTCTTAAACTCTCAATTCTTTCCGTATGACAATTTGAATGTCATGTTCAGCAAAAAACGTTTTTCCATTTTATACGATATGTATGCAAGATTTCAATCGTCATATTATGGAAAGACTAATACACCACTATTATCGCCTGACCAGTATTATTCCAAGGCTCCGATAATTGTAATCGATTGTTCAAAACAAAATGAATCGGTAAAATCATCAAGTGTGGATATAAAAATTGAAATGGAATTTGAAGAACCAGTAGCAGATGGAACTTCAGCATACTGTCTAATTCTACATGATAAAATAGTTACTTACACACCGCTGACCGGAATTGTGAAGAATGTACTTTAAAAAGAATTAGTACAACGACTGCAGATTTTTGAGGTTAGAATTATCTGCTTCAATTTTTGAGGTTAGAATTTCGTTTGTGAAAAACAAGTTGAAAACAAACATTTATGTGATTGTATAAATTTCAAGGATTTCACGAAAAACATAAAAGAGAGAAAATCATGAGTGGAAAGTTCATTTTATATTCGACCGTCGTATGGGAAACATCGTTCGCAAGATGAGTTCTACTAACGGAGAAGAAAATACACCTCTAATGGATGAGAATAGTTCAGATATAGAAAAACAAGTTGAACGAGAAATGGACGAGTTCCTCAAGTTTAACAAACATAAGAAGAGAGAAGAAGAAAAAGAAGAAGGAGAAGCTGAAAAAGAAGTAAAAAGAAAAAAGGTTGAAGTTAACATTACAACTAATATTTTAACAGAAGTATTTCTTCGGATTTTCTACCCCATTTCATCATGCATGACGAAAAGTATTTCAGTTGGAATTTTAAAATCATTGGATTATTCACCGATTGTTATTTTAAATCATGGAAATAAAATGGTTACATTCACTGAAACTTCTTGGGAATCATTTATGAAACATTTACATCTTTTGGAATGTTATTTGAGTAACAACACATTTGGAAGAAGAACAAGATTAAGTTTATTGGAATCAAATATTGAAGTTGATATAGTGAAACATCGTGGGGGACAAATGGTTCGCTTCAGAGATTTAACTAGACATGATGTAAAATTACATTTGACTAAAGAAGAATTTTACACTTTAAGTTGTACTACCGGTCCCGTCACCAGATATTTGAAACAACTAATATTTTCAAGTGCAATAATCAAAGACTATCTAATCGATACATTGGACAGACAACCTTTCGTTCCAATTCTATACGGTCCTGTGGATACTTCAATTTTTAATCGAATACCTCAAGAAGTGGATATGTGGAGACAATTGAACAACTATCACACCAACTTTAATATCGACGAAGAAGCGCAAGAAGTTAAAGAAGAACAATCGTGTTTGTAATACAAGTCAGTTGCTGACGAGACTTCATCATGGACAAACGGGTTTCGTTTTCTAATGCGCCACATATAATGGAAGTTAAAAAAGGTATAATTGAATTTCAAGCTTTTCGAGGAAATGATGGAAATTTTATTATAAAAGAATTAGTAATTTTGGATATGAACACATCTGTAGTTTATCATTACTTATTCAAACCTCCATTACCATTCAATAGACTAACAACTAAAGCGAAAGTTACAAACAAATGGTTGTACAAACATTTTCACAACTTAAGATGGGATGAAGGTTTTATTAATTATAACATGATGCCGCACATTATGAATCATTACTGCAAAGAGTTCAAAACTATCTACACAAGAGGATTGGAAAAAGCTAATTGGATACAATCATTTACAAGCAACGAAGTGATAAATGCAATAATAGATAGAGATTTCCAATGCTATTTCAATGAACTTTGTATTTCATCAAAGAGTTTTAAACATCGAAGGTCACAGTGCGCTTTGAAGAATGCCTACCGCTTGAATAATTTCCTTCAACAGAATGGTGGGGGTAATGTCGGTAATAAAAGTGAGAGCGCTACCATGACGCAGCATGAGTATTACTCGAACCTCCGAAGAGACAACATCTCCGACGGACATTATTATTAACAAGAAGATTAACAAGAAGATTAACAATAACATCAAGATGGCATCGCAGAACTTTCTTCAGAATTTGGTTGATCAATTCAACGCTCATTCAAAATCAACAATCTTACCGACGAAGAGATGTTCTGAACTAAAAGAAGAAAAACATTACATCATACATACAATCAAGAAGATGGACACTTCAGTTGGTGATGCTATTAATTGCACATTGAGCGAGGCGCCGTATACAGTTGGTGACGAACCGAAGTTTCAGATATTCCTACCGAAACGATTTGTACAACTTTTACAGAATGAAGATCTTCGTGTTATTCAACCCGGCGCACTCTATTTGGTTTCACACGGACCGAGTGGAAACAACTCAACTGAACTAACTATTCATGTAACACCTTCTACTAACTAGTTTGTACATAGCATTGTAAATATATGTGTTTGTAATGGTTTCTCAATAAAGATGATATAAAACAAAAAAAAAAGATAAAAGAAGCAACATATTGTTATGTCTTTGTACATAGCAATATGTTGCTTTTTTTAAAAATTCCACGGGATGACCTTGACCCAATTTTGTGTGATAATAAAAGTGAAAATCAACTTGTGAAATTCATCAGTCTACGACTAGCTTTCGTACCGTACACATCTCGCTCTCTATAACTAAATACAAAACTTCAACATGTCCCTAAAGGTCAAGTGTGCATCTTACGATACCAACACCATTACGAGTTTTGAACAACTTGAAGATTTAACCAACGAAATGCGAGTTTTACTTACCGGTGGTTATCACTTAACTGTTGATGTTAGTGCTACTAATATAAGGATGTTTACTAAAACAAAATACTGCGATGATGAAGTATTTCTTTCTACACAACCTACAACATCTTCATCGCCGACTGGTCAACATAACATCAAGTTTCACAAGTATTACCAATGTTAAATAACTTTTAACAAGTAAAATTAAAGAATCACGTGATCAATGTCAAGTTGATAAAAAGGGAATGATACTTGTATAAATAATCATTCGCTTCCCGACTCTCGCTGCGTGAACACCTAATTTTAAAGATGTTATACAGAATGATGATTGAACTTGATGGAAAGATCTATGGAAAAGATTACAACACTGTTGAACAAATGACCGAAGATTTAAATATATTAACTAAAGAAGGATATCAAGCTAAATTAATTTTAAAATTTCCTGAAGTACATCCACTATCGACTGAAGAACTTATCGCTATGGCTAAAGCGGAGAGAGAGAAAAAGGCTGAAGAAAACAAACAGAAACAGACAAAGTCTGAAGAAGATAAACAGAAATGAACTTCTTAAGTATAAACATTCCTTACATTAGTAAGGTATAATTTTTTAAAACTTCGTTTGGATGACCTTGAAATTACCCCCACCACTTTTTGTAATACATAAAACTGACTATTCAACACTATACACTCTTATTCTTTCACTGGACTCAGCAGCGTCAACATGGAAGAACAAAAGTACAAGTACGAACCTCGTTACTGTTGTGAACAACAATGTACAGATTTAGGACCAATGATGGTGGACGGGTTAGCTTGCACTAAATGTGAATTTTTTGGATCTTGTTACTGCAAGTGCAAAACAAAACAACTACCGCCGCCGGAATTGCGAACTTTCAAATTTTACAAATCAAGATATTTTCATACATGCTGTCCTCAAAGATGTTTCAAATTTCATCCTCTCGATTTAGCTCATTGTCAACGCACCAAGTCTCATCAAGATGATTTTTGTACACATATGATAAAAAGATGTAAATACAGGTCAGATTGGTATTCCGATCCTGTAGAACAATCGAATGTGTAATTTTAGTTTTACACTCTTTTTTAAAACTTCAATTGGATGACCTTGAGATTTCCCCCACCATTGGTTTTTAGACTTCCCCCCACCATTAATTTAAGTTTTGTATCTTATTGAATCCGCCTTTGTATTATTTCACTTCCAACACTCTAACTAACAACATGGGATCGCCTTTCGTCAAGTTTCAACATATAATAACTGACAGAGAAGAATTGGAGGAAATATTTCAAAATTTGCTCTCTGTCATGGATAGATATCCTATGAGATGGATCAGACTTGATGTTCACTATTTACGTCCTCGTGATTCTTCATCATCTAGTGAAGACGAAACAACGACTACTACTTCAGCTAGGATATTTCAATTTTCTTCATCATCGAGTGAAGACGAAACAACGCCTACTACTTCAGCTAAAATATTTGAATTGAAAGACGAAGAAGAGGAACTTGGCTATTTATTTAATAACAAGCTCATGCTCACCGACAAATAAGCCTCCTTCCTATGCACCGATCTTCATTCAATCACCGACTCTCGCACGATGAACAACTCTCCGTTGGCACGAATGAATTCTAGTTTCGAAGTAAATTCTAAAGAAGATTTGCAAGAAATATTTAATACTTTACACGAAATTGTTAGTAAATTCAACACTGTTAAAATGAATCTGGAAATAACTTACGCCTGTCCTATTTGTGATAAGGTTGACAGTTCTGATGAAGATAGTTTGCTTAATCTTACTCCACTTACACCTCTACAATCAGACACGACAACAACAAGTACGGAAGCAAATGGTGAGCAACCTCCTTCCCCCACCACTTCATTGTGATTCAACTTCCCCCCACCACCTCTTTGTAATTCAACTTCCCCCCACCACTTCTTCGTTTAACTAACGTTCCTCGCTTTCACTTCTCATTCCGTCTCCAACATTTGAACTATCAACATCACTTGTTTCAAAATTTCAAACACCAAAAAACAACACTAAAGATGGATATGATGGATGAAGTTTCCTTCGTCACAAGGATGGAAGAGGAAAAGATGAAAGAAGAAAAATTGAAATTGGAAATTAAACGTTTGCAATTGGAACGGGAAAACCAACTCGAAATATTACGTTTCTTCAAACTTGTCAAGTATGTCATCTGGGGACTCTGCCTGTACCTTATCCTCGTCGTCGGCGTTTGCTTTTACAACTCCGTATTTCATCACAAAAATTCAACTTGTATTGCACATTGATTGTATTTGTTTTTGCACATTGATTGTATTTGTTTTTACGAATAAAGTTCAAAACTTAAATCTACCTATCCCGCTATCACCGGATAGTTCAACTCTCAGAACTATTTCCTGTGGTAGCGGGATAGGCTTTTTTAAAACTTACTCGGGATGACCTTGACATACTTTCCGTAACCCAATTATCAAGTTGAATTTCAGTTTTGAACTAACTTTTAATTTATGCGAAGTTTTAGTTGAACCCGGTTATTTTATGCGCACATTTTGTTCAACCCCAAATTGTTGAATTTCGGTCTTGAACTAACTTTTAATTTATGCGCAAATCTACTTCAAACGCTCACCCCACCTCCTCACCCCTCATTTAATATACGACCGGAAGCTATGTGCCCCGGCACGTGGCTTCCGGGGCAGCTGACCTGAGCCAGAAGTGGCCAAATCTAACTACTCATATTTTTTCTATTTATTTATAAAACCATAGGATCGAGTACGTATAGGTTTGCCACCATATGGGTTGTGTTGATTTAATATTACCTAGCAAATGTACATATACCAAATTTAATCAAGCTACGGTATTTTTTACAATTTCCCCATAAACTACATGGGGGATGAGTACGTATGTTTGCCGCCATTTGGGCTTTGGAAGCAAATATAGGTTAAACCCGTCCTAATTAATGTACATACCAAATTTTATCTAGATATGCCGAAAAATAAGCAGGATAGAAGTTTTTGTTTATTTTCCATAAGAATAACATGGGAAACATATTTTTGTACTATCTCCGTAACCATTTAAGCTACGACAGTAATTCAAAATATACTAAATTGGTCATTTTTAAGCTATTTCAAACGGTCTATGTTAAAATTAGTTATTAAAAATTAAGGTGAAAAAATGCCAAAACCCCATTTTTGATCCTTTTTAAACCCCATAAACCCCGCTCCCGTGGTCCGATCACGCTGGTTTTTTTGACATAGTCACGGGCTTAGGTCTTGCCTTGATTCTCCCGTAATAGCGCATTCTCTATAGGAAAATTCGCTAATAGTTAGTAATAATTAATAATTATCTAAGTTAATAAAGCAAATTCAGTACAGAAAAACAAATACCGGAAACAATTGTTATAAAACAATTTTAGTAAATAAATTGACCTAAAAGACATAAGACGCAAAACTAACACTGCAATTCACTTAGAAATTAAATGAATGGCAAAGATGATTAAAACATGGTACTATGCAATGAATAATTTTAATTTTGGCATTTAAGAAATCAAAAAGACGTATGAAATGGAATCCTATACTATAATACGAGCAATGTCTGAAGGGATGTGTGTTCCACGATCTCGAAATCTAGCGGTTAGATTTTGCTTAAACTTTGCATTTAAGAGTGTTTTGGCATAAAAATAAGATTAGAAACAGCCTCAATCTCAGAAAAAATCGAATTTGGTCTAAATTTAAATTTTAAAATAGTAATTTTTAACGTTGCTCTTATGGGTTGCTATTTTGGTAACGAAATAACAACTAAAAGTAAACAAAAATAAAGGAACATTTATTTTGATTTGAAAGTACCTATGAGGAACAACAAGGTTTTTTAACAACTGTTATCAGTAAAGAGTCTCTGGTAATTTAAAAACTTGATTACCATGACACTTTAACAAAAGTGGATTAAAACCAACGAGCAAGGCTCGGTAAACCTGGTACTGAAAACATAACTGTAACAAAACCCTCAGGGGGTGGATTGTAACAGCACTCAGAGCCTAGTGCGGCTTCCCGCGACGACCTTGACAAGTTCAAGGACTTTTCCGTTTGTTTATCTCACTCCCCGTTAGTTTAATTCGTTCCACTGCGCCAGAAAGTGTTTATTGAGGATAGCTTTCAAAACTAAACGATTCCAAAACTAAAATCTTTTTAAATAATAACACAACAAAGAAATATAGCAATAGATTATAAAATACTAAAAATTCAAATCATTTATTGTTTTAGTATACAACATCTACCCCCTATCCACTACTTAGTCAATTTCATCTTATAGCATTAGAAATTACAGAAATGACGACAGTTCAGGAAAAGTTAACACATAAATACCGTAGAATGTGATGTATTAATTTTCTGATGCGTTGATAGTAAGTATACTATAAGAATCAGTAGCAGAAAGGCCATCCTCTCGATTTATAAGTAGAATTTTCAAGATCAATTAAAAATGATTTTATTCAGAACATTCAGCATTATTACTCGATTAACACCGAAACTATTCAATAGAAGCAACCATAGTAACACCCTACGACCGCACCCTTCCCCTATACCCCGCTGGGCCAATATTACGCCAGGTGAATGAACCACCTGCTCTTCGCTCGAACTTCCTGTTAAAGGCGGCTTCCTTGATAGAAATTAAAAAGGATATCCTGGTTGAGCCAACAAAAGGAACAAAGACATTCGCTTTTTAACTTTAATTAATAAATTCTACCGGCTCCCAGGTTTTGGGAGTGGTTCGAGAAGCGAAGAAGTCTGCGGTGTAGCATACGCCAAAATCCTCTTGTCACAATTATTAAAATTCCTTTAGGGGTCGTCTATAAATTACGTCATCTGAAAATAGGGGGGGAGGGTCCAGATTGAAAATGACGGTAAGGTGATGTGCAAGGGGGGGGGGGTCGGCTTTGATATGACGTCATTTTAAATATGATGATTCATATCAAATTTTAACAGTAAAACAATGATATATTCTAACACAACTCAACTATTATAAAATAATTATCTATAAAATACATTAGACTACTTTAAGGCGTTGTTTTATATTTTATTTTTCCATTGAGAAAGTCATTTATGCTTTATTTCTGAAGGTAAATTAAGATTTGATTGGTCAATTTTTTTTATCTTATCATGTAGCGTTTAAAAAGCATTATTTTTACTTAAAACGGAGGTTTGTTAAAAATGACGTCATTTTTTCGAGAGGGGGGGGGTCAGACAAATTATGATGGTAGGATGATTTTAGGGAGGGGGGGTCCAAAAATGGCCAAAAAACGATGACGTAATTTATGGACGGCCCCTTACTCACTACACGAAAATGATTAACACCAATTAGTAATGTAATTTAACTCTCATGTGACACATTTAAACTAAATGTTCGTAATAGGACCTTTAAAAATTTTTTAACCATTGAAATGTATAGAACAGAATACCTGATAGAGGGATCATGATCTTAAGGGCGTTTTCATCTCTTCGGCAGAGTATAATAAGGTAAAATTACACAATAATGGCTTAAGGTTATTGAGTTTCCCTACTCCTTCATTTCTCTATTTAAGTCCCATTAGAGCAAATTCCGACGTCACACCAACAATAGACAGAATCTCTAAACATCAAGAATTATTCCCAGTTACTGCCTTTTTCATGGAGATTCTAAGGCTTAATTACCTATTCCGGAGCGCAAGCCTTAAACCAACATTAATTCCACCGTGATTCCGGATGCCAATTTTCCAATCTGCCGGTGTCGTATTACACGTAACCGACCTGCCATTACCCGCAAGTGTGATGAATCGCCACCAGATTGCAGCACAAGGTGAAGGCTGGACCAATCAGCTGGCGATGACGTCACTTGACACACCAATCAGCTGATTGTGTCCATGACGTCAGCGACACTCCGTTACCAGTTCATTGGGTAAGTGGATCCTCATTCCACGCCGCGCCGACACGATGACATTGGAGTCCGTTGAATGTCTGGGTCTGAGCTACGTAAGGTGTTGTGATAGACTCTGACTTGGATGGGCGAAGGTTATGATAGCAATTTTGTAATGGTTTTTAATTTTAACTAGTTTCCATTGAATTAATAAAATGCGTTGTCCAAAATGGAATTTCATCAGAGGCTGAAATACACAACTGCAATTAATTTGATTTAAAATTCACTGTTTTTCCTTTTACTGTGTGACAGAGAAAAGAAAAACAAAAATGTTACTTGACCGCTCCAAAATAATAAAAAAATGATAATTGCAAATCAAGAATACTAATTAAGTGTAAAGCAAATCAAGCCGACACAACGCTATTATAAAAAATATTTGCCTCAACCAACCAGGCACACATAGACTAAGTAGCTCTTTATTTCAAAATACTCTTAGTCACAATAAAAACTGTGGCCCTCGGGAATTCGCTGAGTACGCAGGGCAATAATTATTGCGACGCCACGCCATTTGTTCCAATAAAACTCCTAAATTAGACTACAGTTTGTGATTTTCAAATACATAATACTAAACTGATACATGGGTAATCCAGAATGCAATCAAGAGAGTAAAGCAACGGCTGAGCGTTCTGTCCGTGAAATACGTCGTAGGCTGTACACTGACACTGACACTGGCTACGACAACCACGGTCAAGGCTTAAGCTGATGAAATGTCATCGGCCAATTGGCAAGTATTCAGCCATTTGGTAACTTATTTACGCCACGCCCGTCTCAAATTATGTAAAATGTATTTAGATATTGTTCAAAATTGATTTCACCTTGATACCGATCCTTACAAAACCATATACGGTAAATGTTTTGAAACTATAGAGGCTAACCGATACCTTAATTACCTTAATTACCTTAATTACCTATACCTGCGTCGTTGACCAGACTTCTGGATTGACTGCGTCACAAATACTTTAAAAAATACACAAAACATTTTATACTATTTACAAAACAAGAGGCGGCAGCACTCAGAGCCTACTAAAAATCCTTGTCATCTTTTCTTTCATCAAAGAATTCCTTGATCGAGTAAAAAGGCCTTTCAAGCAACCATTTTTTCATCCTCTCCTTAAATGGTGCCAAACCCAACTCTTTCACTAGCGGGGGGAGTGAGTTGAACATCTTTATGGCTATGTTCGGGAAGCTATCCTTAGTTTTACTAAGCCTACAATATGGGAGTTCAATGTTGTCCTTTCTCCTTGTGTTGTGGTAATGGACATCATATCTTTTGGTGAGGCTGGCCATGTTATGCCGTACATGTATCAGGCTGAGGAGTATGTACTGGTTGAAAATTGTCAAAATGCCTAACCTTTTGAAAATGGGTCTGCAGTGTTCTTGTGGATGACTGAATGTCAAGATTCTAACAGCCTTCTTCTGCATGAGAAGAACATCTGTCGAGCCTGCGGCATGACCCCAAAGTTCCAGACCATAGCTAAGCCTACTATGGAATAGGCCATGGTATATTATCTTTAGGTATTC
Organism: Neoaliturus tenellus; assembly: GCA_030545055.2. NCBI lineage: Eukaryota > Metazoa > Arthropoda > Insecta > Hemiptera > Cicadellidae > Neoaliturus > Neoaliturus tenellus. Next base: position 264,476,775 of record CM061531.1, read on the forward strand.
CTCCGTTATTTCATTTCTAAGTTTTCTGAGTAAAAATGTGACTCGAGAAAGTTTAGTGCACAGGTCTTCAGTGTGTTTGTTCCAGTTAACCCTGGTGTCAAGAGTCATACCCAGAAGAACAACATTGTCTAGAGATAGTGTCTCGTCTCTGCTCAGCGAGCAGACAAGATGCTGTGTCTTGCTTTCATTTAACTGTAGCCTGTTCGACTTAAACCATGATTTTGCTACCATGATACGCAACGAAGAATGAGAAATTTTATTGTGAATCAAAATTCATCCATGAATGTTGACATATTTAAAAAAATCATAAAGTGCAATATAGACTAGGCCTACACAGTAACATGTTACAGTACACTGAAACCATTAACTAGAACGATTTAAAACTAGAAACTGCATAGAAACAGCACAAAATTACGGTAACACCAACACAAAACTAATTAGGCCTTTTACATTAAGGGGGGGGGGGGATTAGTGTCCCCCGCTTAAAAATGTACGTAATTGAAAACAGCTTAACACATTTTTGCTAAGTCAACTGCAGGGCTGAAGTCCAGAAAGGACATGGAGGAAGTCGATTATTTTCCCCACTGCTATTAAAACAATTAGAAGAGCCAGTCAATATAACGGTATAGTTGCCGGTCGGCCAACCTCGCCTAGGCGCTTACTGACACAGTAGGCCTACTGATCGCAGTAGATCATCTACTGGGTAAAAAGTTTGGATACTTACAAACAGATTAGTATAAAAATAAAAGTTTCCTCCTCATTAAGCAATTATTGATAAATAATAGCCTACTATTTAGGAAAAAATTTTAAATTGCTGAAAAAAGTGTTTTCTCTACTCACATACTTTGGTAACGCCCCTTCTCATGGTTCAATACCATGTCATGTATTGCCAAACCAACTTTTTTCATTAAGGTAACGTGACTACAATTGCGTTCTTCACATTACGTTCACAACTGTGAAAGTAAGGGCGACTTACACAATAGAATTCAAAATGACAAATTTTTATGTTGTTTATGGATTTGTTATGTTATGACAGATGTGAAATCATAACGGAAGGACAACTTATCTCGTCCATCATAACGTATAGGCGGTGCCAAAACCCAAAACACCACCGCATGAGTACTGGGCTGCCTAACCTATAAATCGTTGCCCCCCGCTGCACACAGAATAGTGACAGTGTACACGTCTCTCGGGTCGTTGAACAGACAAGTTGTACAGAGTGTTCGGACACTCCCTGCCGAAACTCCGTGTGATGATTCCTTGGATCAAAACTAAAAAAAAATCATTGGAACATATGTCCTAAAATGCTTTGTAAAGCCGCTAGTCGCCAAATTTAATTTTACACTATTTGTTTCCGTAACGGGTAGGTGTATTAAGTTTATATTTTCCATTAATCTTTTATCACATGAATGTTCATTTCCAGGATTTTTTCCGATCCAACCTATATCTCAAAATGACGGTCATTTAAAGTTTTTGAACTAAAATATCTCAAGACCGACTTTATCAATATTGTACAAATTATAAGGGAATTACAAAATCAATTTTATCAAACACTTTTCTTAAGAGTTAAGACTTGAACTGAGCTGTGTACCAGGCTGTGTTTACAGATAAAATGGAGTATCGGATAAAATGATACGGTACGGTAGCATTTTATCTGGGATTCTGGGTGGGAGAGCAATTTCCCATTCCTATGATTCATAAAGTCCATATCCCAATAAAAAATTTCACCATGCTTAAATTCTAATGTTCTGGAAAAGGAGAGCTGTATTAAAGACCTCGTCTTGAAAACGGGCACTTACAGTTTATTTCAGAATATTAACCCCATAGTATCATTGTCTGTCCCTCCATAAACATTGTTAGGCCTAATAGATTATATTTTTATAAATATTGTTTTTTAATTTTGACCTTTTAGTTTAAATATGTGTTTCAGGAGTGATAACTGTTACATAGTACGTTGTGTATATGTCAAGTATTTGGTGATTTATACAGAGATTATGCCAATGGTCAAAACTGTCATTAAGTTTGATGCGGTATGTGGGTGTAATGTGGACTTACTACAGGATATAGTTTACCATCCTAAACTCAAAAAGTACACGAGTAAAAACAATATTTTGAAAAAGCGATTCTAACGATTAATAAACAAAATGACGTAGATTTGCCGATTGATCTCCTGATCAAAATTATACCTTACCATTACCTACAAAAAATCGGGGTCAAAAAATAAGTTGTTGCAGTATCTGAAAAACATCATAGTAGGTGTCATGGTTAAGCGAGATTATTCCGCCAGCATATTTTATCTTTAAAACAATGGAATTTAATGATTTGTGTAACCGGTTTCCTACCACCATTTTCCCACTAAATCGCACGCGCCACAGCAACACGCAGTGCATGGATCGCCGCGACCTGGCCCGGCGGTGACCGCCAACAATGATGACGGGTGACGGTGACAATAGGACGGTGACAAGAAGACAAATGCAACGCGGAAACCGACACCCCCTCCCCTCTCACTAGCTGTCGGGGCATGATGGCGGTCCGTTCAGGGAGAAAAGTCAAACAAAATTTTCATAATGCGTGGTTAGTCTAATCATGGACTAACTACGTCCAATGCTCCAAGACTTTAAGGATAGCAGATTGTTGTGCGACTGAATATGCTGTTTTAACATCCACACGCGTACTCCAATCCTGGAATACAAGGATCACAATATTGCAACCTAAGTTTAAATTCGTGATTCAGAATAAACAACCCAAAATGAAATTTCCCAACGGAATGAAGGACTAGGACTAGTGTCCCCGCTGTGTGAGGACTGAGGAGGTAGCAGACCAGGTAAAGGTCAGTGTCAATGTCGCCGCCGAGGACGCGCTCCGGCGAGGCTCACAGGCACTACACTCCACACTGCAGGAACAGGACCGGTCCCACAGGGTCAATGACTGGGGCGGCCGCCGCTCTGGCTCGGGCTTCCGCGACCGACACCGCTCCGCACATGAGACACCAGGTTCCTCGGCTGAACATCTCTCAAGGTGAAGAATTCCGACACAGGTTACAGTGGAACTATGAGTGAAATGTTTGTTCATTCATAATATCTTTCTCCGCCCCAAATAACCGTGCAAGTTCCATTTTATTCTCACATTCTCGTGGGTTATGGATTGATAAGATAGACGATTAAGTAAAAATTTAAAGCACTGCACTATATTCTTTTTTGGTAATGTTACAGCCTACAAAATAAATCTCGATCTGAAACATAATTAATTATGTCTAATATAACTTTTTGCAACTCATAAGAAAGCTTCATAAGAATACTGTAGGAGATTCCAAAGCAAAATACCCCCGTCGCAGCAGACCTGCGTACTCAGCGAATTTCCAAATTAGTAATATTAATTTTTACCAGACAAACCTGAAACAAAATTTCATCACGTGCTCATAAATAGGGAAATAAATGTCTATTCTCCTTATGATATATACAGGGAAAGAACAAGCAGGTATGCTGCCATGGGGAACAGTAAAAGTAGGTTTTTAGCATAAAAAAAAAATTATTTAGACCATAATTTTCAGCCATATACTAAGTTTCATCTATATCTGTGCATAAATAAAGGAGTAGTTTGCCTATTTTCCATATGATTAACATGGGAAAAGAGTATGCAGGTTTGCTACCATGATAAGCACAAAAACCAAGTTTTTTACCATTAATGGATGAATCTCAACCAAATGAAGCTGAATACCAAGTTTCATCCAAAAACATTGGTTAATAAGTGAATAATGAACACATCCTTATTCTCCGTAAGATTAACATTGGAGCCCCAAAATACAATGTAGGCCTACTGTCTTTAGATTTTTTAATACCTCGGTAACCAATGGAAATAAAGCAAAGCTTCAAAAAACTAAATTGTGTGTTTTTTAGCTAAATCCAATGGTCAAAATAAAAATTTAATATTTTTAAAAATTACCTATGAAAAATGCAAAAACCCCATTTTTGGGAATATTTTACAAGCCTATAAATTAATAGTGAATTTGTTTTTGTTAACACTACTCCCCCCTTATTTATGGACAAATTTTACCCTTTCACGGGCCAAAAGATTAGTCTCCTTTTGTAGTCCTGCAGTGGGGTTTTATATTTTAGATAGCCCAATACTAGTTAGTTCTCCGAGGGGCCCGGCAAGGGCCAATCTTACAGTTTGTTTTTTTCCATAAGGTTGACATATGGAATAGCCTAATTTTTATTGAATTACGAACTAAAACTGCTGATAATAAAACGTAAAATAACAAAAGGACACGTATAAGCAATCTACCAGACTAAATTCAAACAGAATTTTATTACAGTAATGCTGAGCATTGCACTTCCCAACTATTCCTGATTCCTGGTGCATATGGCCTACTAATTGGTTGAATGCGAAATAGGCCTACACAAACTCACTTTCTCATCAAGGAAACAAGATAAGGTTACAGACTATAGTGGAAATATTTCTACTGTTAATACGTCCAAAGTATACAAAATCCAATGGCCTACTTTGATACGAGGAGTGTCTGTATCAGTATCGATGCATTTTATTTCAATCTCAAAATCTAGAGATCATGTTTTATTTAAAATTTTGGATAAAAGAGTTTATTGGCTCAAAAATGAGTTTGTAAACAGCCCAAACCCCATAAAAATTCGTTTTAGTCTAAACAAAATTTTAAATTTTGAATTTTTAACATTGATTGTTAGGGTTGTCATTTTTGTACGAAAACAAGCATTTTGGTACAACAAAAATGAAAGAACGCTACTTTAAAGCATTGGTTTGAAACAGCTGTTAACTGTGAAGTTGGTTGTTACATAAACTTCATATAATTTACAATGATAAATTCACAAAAGTTAATTAAAACTAACGGCCAAGGCTCGGCAAAAGCGGTAATGAACTTTGACGTATCTATTATTCAATAGTTCTAGTTTTTTGTAGGCCCTACCCAAAAAGCTACACTTTTACGCCATACCGAATATGGGACCTATATCATATCCCAAGGTAATTTACAAAAAGGAACATTTTATGGCCCGTGAATACAGCAAATATCACCCTTACAACCATAATAAATTATGTTAGCCGTAAAAACTGTGAATTTATACTAAATATTTTATGGCCCAATGGTTACAACGGCAAACAATATGCTAACCTCTTTGCTTGACACCGTGAAATGACATTAAGTGTGAAATCAAGGTTTTATGATAGGCTCTCTAGTAATGGGCTATAAACAGTTCGTTGACTGGCCGAATTACAATGCCATAACGGCGAAGATAGGTTCGCACTGCGAATGTCAAATATGCCATTAGCATTATATTATGGTGGGGCCAGTAAAATGTTGACTACGTCACCGTGGTGTGACGTCATGGATAACAAATATGTAATCAGCGTTGTAACATATGTAATATATTTTGAAGAGAGCCTCAATACAGTCTCTAGCATGGGGCGAAAACTGGCATAGCGACTGTGCGGCATCATTACCCACGCTAAAATGTGACGATGTAGTTATACAGTACACTCTCGTTCATCGGACTCGGCGACATCGGAACTCCGCTTCATCGGAACTGAAAATCGGGATATTATTAATTTTTTTTTCTTACAAAATAAATGATTTTTCCGTTTTAGCGCCTTCAATTTCCATTCGTTCTATCCGCACAACAGTGAAGTATCACATTTTGCGTCTAACGTCATCAGGCGTTTTCCATAATCTGTACGTATCAATGTGATTTACGAGGCCGGGAGTATTAGCACAAAAATAGAAAGAGGAAGGGGGCAGGAAGTGAACATCCGTTTCGACCGCTTCCCAAACTGTCATTCAGTCTGTCTCGCGTCGCGACTGCACCTGTGTTACGTGGAAGTCAGTTGACTGCTGGAATATGAGTGATAAATATGGAATATGAGAATAACGATTTTGGATCTTTATTTCCTGCGTTGTTTTTATTCCTATAGGTTCATTTGTTACCATGTTCAAAGTTTGAGTGCCTTATTTTCATATAAAATCTCTAGTGTTGCCTTATAAACAAGAGTGAATACAATCACGATAGGTCACCGTACGGGCGGAAATGATGACTCACGACGGCCTCCGCTTTATCGGAATTTTTTGACATCCGAACCGGCCGTCCGCCACATTAGTTCCGATGAACGAGAGTGTACTGTACTGTAGTGTATATATGTGTTTATTACACAAAGAATTTGCTATTCCTTTTGGGAATTCCAAAACTCGTGATCTCAGAAACCGCAGGAGGAGATGGTCGTAGCCAGGACATGATGCTAATGTGATCCTATCCGAGCTGCCGGCACCGCTAGCATTTTTTTGTGAGTCAAATGATTTCCGTCGTCGTCTTTGTGGCCATTATCACGGAGGCAGTGGCATTAGCCGTGATGCCAGTGTCTGCTTCTGCTGTGTCACCGCCATCGCCACTGCCACCGTGGGCGGTGAAATCCGCCGACAATCGCAATTACGTACGCGATTACGTGGCATTCATGTTCTATTTTAAAAGCAATGACTGCAGATTCTCAAGATATGCTGGCTGTCAGATTGAATACTTTGTTCGGACCTAGAACGTTGCCTGCTGTCGGACCTCATGAAAAAACAAACTGGTTGCAACTTAGGAAATGCATCTAACGTAAGGATATAGGAAGTAAAAAAAGGAATCTTTTTTAAACTTAAATAAGTTTAGCTAATGATCACTGAGTACAGGCCTAAATTATTATATTTTATTTCATATAGTGTAGGGACTTGTAAAATACGCCAATTTTTTGCATTGGTCTAAGGTCTAAGAATATTGCTCTATTAGATGTATAGCCTAATTGTCAAACCAATTAACTAACACTGCGATGTATAGATTGCCATCGTACATTAATTCGTTCAGATTTTTAACACAGTTTTACCAAATTCTCAGAGTCTAATGGAAGAATATTAAAAAAATTATTTTACTAAAGTTAGTTTTAAATTTACTAATGAGCATTCTTTCATCCTCCAAAAATAATGTAGGCCTAAAAAGAAATAAAAAATGTAAAACTGATTAACATTTAACCATCACCTCATAGCTTTATATTAAAAACTGCCCTTATGCTGTAATAAAGAAATAAAAATTACACAATATCCGGGGGCAATTTGTACACCTTCAACGCGTGACATCAGTAATTACAGCGATACTGTGTTATCATTGTACGCGCTGATAACACATGACCTTGCTGTTTATGATCATTTATCATACAACATCTTAAGTGGAAATGGTACATGGTCGTGATTTCACTTGATTGCATGCACAATTTCTCGTTTTGAAGAATTTCTATTCAAGATAGCATAAGCTTTAGTTTATAAATAATAGGTCTACCTAGTATTTGTATTCAGGAGCACAAGCAGGATAAAATTCAAATAAAAATCACGCACTTTGGAGCTCAACATTTTATTCACGTCCCCAATTCCCTTTGATCATTTGGCACCTCGAGCACAAAAAGCAGCAGGGCCGGCTAGTGGGGAGTCAAAACAGGGTGAACGGCCCAACCAAACATTTGTGCGAGCAGACGACGCGACACATGCCCAACGCAGCTGATGAAGTTATTGATCTGTCTGTCAGCTGACCGGTTCGCAACAGCTGGTCTTTACAGGCTGGCCACCACAACAGCTGGCCTGCACAGTCTAGCCACCCTCTATTGTAAACAGACACCGCAACGCATAACGGGATGGACTCGGGCACACGTGAAGTATCTCGCAAACCATCGATTGTTTGTTCCTCTTCGGTCGTTGGACGCCGGCCAAACTTTTTGTCATCACAGATGTCAAGGAGAAATGGGGCGGGCTTCCGTCTTGGTATTTTGAGAATGTTTGATTCAAGGGTAGTAAAGGTTTTATCAATCCATATAAATATTGCGTTTTTAAAGGTTTAGAATAAAACCCTAAAAATATATATTAGTTAACAACAATCTCTTGAACTAATTTGCAACAATGTTTGGAGCGTAACTACATTATGCGTTCTTTTAAAAATGTGATACATTGCATGAATGTAATTTGTTCATCGTATAAAAGGAAAGCAATCACATTTCAATGGATCAAGATAGGTTGTGCCCCCATTCTCTAGAAGGCAAAGTAGGCCTAACAAAATCTGTGATCAATTATAAATAAATTCCAAGAAACCATTAGGATACTGTATCAATGTATAATAATTATTAAATAAATCAGTAGTATTAATTAGGATACTGTATCAATCCTATACTATAATACGAGGAATGTCTGAAGGGATGTGTGTTCCACGATCTCGAAATCTAGCTGTCAGATTTTGCTTAAACTTTGCAATTAAAAGTGTATTGGCCCAAAAATAAGTTTAGAAAAGGCCTCCATCCCAGGAAAAATCGAATTTTGTCAGAATTTAAGTTTAAAAATCGTAATTTTTAACATTGGTCTTATGGGTTGCTATTTTGGTAACGAAATAACAACGAAAGGTATACAAAAATAAAGGAACATTAATATTAAGCAGACTTTTTGAAACAGCTGTTAACTGTGAAGAGGTATAGTTGGTTGTTGGGGGAAATTTAATAGCTCTAATGACACTATATCAAAACTGAATTAAAACCAACGAGCAAGGCTCGGTTAACCTGGTACTGTATAATAATTATTAAATAAATCAGTAGTATTATGGTATTTTTACATATCAATTCTTGGTAGTGTATGGCCATCGTCAAATTCAAGCATTTTATTTAGAACCCACGATAATCTGTAAAATGCAATTGGTTTGAGGATTGCGATAATTTTCAAATTTGTTTTGCCTATTGGTATTTAAAACAACTTACAGCAAAACAACATTATGGTTTTTACATATCAATTCTTGGTAGTGTAAGTTATGTCCATCGTCAAATTCAAGCATTTATTTAGAACCCACGATAATCTATAGAGTGCAATTAGTTTCAAAATTGCGATAACTTTCAAAGTTGTTTTGCCCATTGGTATTTAAAACAAATTAAGTTACAGCAACACAACATAATTTGTAACTATTTTTGTACCGTACTTTGTATGCTTAATATATTTTCTTCTAAAAACGTTCGTGACTTACTACCCATAGTTATTAGCAAATCGAAAAGTTAAGACAGAATTTCTTGAAATCAATTAATTGTTTAATGGGTACAACATACCCATTAGCCTTGTTTAGGGCCTAGTTAAAAGTTATGTTAGAGATATAAGTTAGCCTACAGCTTCTTTTCAGTGATGGAACCGCTTAGCAACTGTGATTTATATTATAATAAAAGATTCATTGTTAGCAAACTCATTGTTGATTTGTTGGTAAAAATTCATCGTCATTATCACTTCATTGCCGGTTGACATATGACCCACCTGCTATCCGCAGCACAGCCCTGTCCGCCGGGTCCAGCTGAAGGATGCTCAAGGGCTTATCCTTCGCCCACTCCTTCAGACTCTGGTCCGCGTCGAAGTCCATCTTGTAAGTCCTATCCATTGCCGAAGCGTGGAGTCACCATCACTTCACTCACTGTCACTTCACGACTAACTACAGAGGGGACGAATAACATTCCGAGGACTCGGAACGGCTCATTATGAACAAGTATGACAATAGAGAATAATGGCGTAATTTGTAAACAACGTTATCGCCGGGGTAAACAGATAAGCAGCGCACCTCGGATTGCTGGGGCTCCGGTACACCGTCGGACTCGACTGCCGGTCTGGTCTGGCTTTGTTTACAAGGGTTTACCGGGAGCTTCCGGCGGGCGCCGCTAGTGGCGCGGGTGTGCTAATCAATGACGACGTCTGGGAATACCTTCCCTGCCGGCTACGGTTAGTCACCACAACAACAATCGCTGGCTGTCACGTTGGGCGGGTAATATACAATTTGGGAGAAAATTATCGTCACTACTAATTAGATAAAATTGTTATAGGCGTATATCGCAAATCAATGGGACAAAGTTGTAGATATCCACCAACACCAATTCATAAAGGTTATGTTTCACTTCTGCAGACAACAACCCCAATCGATAACACAACACTCAATAAATTATTCGATTCGATGCAACATTGGACCCCACAGTCACTGAAATAATCGGTTGACAACTGCTCAGTTACTACTCACAACGTTGGAATGACCCGCAAGAATTTATAGAATGACGGTAAACAAGAGCGGAACACCGACACCTCCGCACCTCTAGCAGCCGACACGAGACTGACGTCACTCAGTGGTGCCACTCACTACACTGCGGCTGTCCGTTGGCAGCAGTGCCGGCAACAGCTGATCACTGCGTGGCGACGAAATCAAGCCGGCTACGGCCATTGTTGCAATCGTTTGAACCGGTCACCTACTACTGCGGCTTTTATCCATTGTTTTGTGGTTTAACTTATTAAAAATTGCTCGAAAATTACTTGTAAATTGAGGACAGACTGTTTAATATTTTCATCACACTACATCGATATCACCTGTTTTCGACCCTCGTTTCTACCGTCGAAACACCTGTTTTGCCGGCCTAGGCCTGCAAAATCAGCTGGCCTAGACCTTACATAAAAACATTCACAACACGTTGTACAGTATCACAAAAACATGTGACTGCACAATGAAATGAATTGGTTGCCTAGCAACCGGAAACTCAAGCAGTACATCTCGCTAGGTTAGTTGATGTTATTTTTTGTTTGTTATGAACGAAAAAGTAATGTTTTCACTTGTTTAGAATTTATTGAATTGTGTAGTGTGATGAAAAATATCGTTCGTAACTCGGGCCGAAAGCGTTTTGCCAACCCTCGATCGTTTCAAGTTCTCGACTTCGTCTCGAACTTGAAACACGATCTCGGGGCCGGCAAAACGCCACTTTCGGCCCTTGTGACGAAATATACTATTATGTATCCGTTGCAAATAAATAAGTTTTGATGGATGGTTTTTTTTACCAGTGCCTATCGCCTCTAATATACAATAGATGTTGAAATTTGGTTTTCTCATTACAGAATAAAACTTACCTGAACTTAAATTCCAGTATTAAATCTTTATTTTAAGATTAAGGTTTAAACTTTATGTGTTAAAAAACCACTCGTGAGATATTTAGAACACTTGCTTCGCTCGTGTTCTAAGTTACACCTAACTCGGGGCTTGAATACCTTAATAATTCAATCGTTGCATAATCTACTATAATAATACATCAGGATTATATTCGAACCATCATCCATAGTTTTTAACAAATTTTCATATCACTAGAAAACTAAGATTTTAAAATAAATGTAAAATAAAATGTTTAACAATGCAGGGAAAATTCTTTATTACTATTTATAGGCCTACACATGTGTATGTAGTATGTGTATGTGTATAAGCTGGTTGGGCAATCAATTTAACTTATAATAATTAATCGCACCGTGTGTAAATATTTTACATATTAAAAAAGTTTTGAATTAACAAACAATTTTTACTGTAGGATCTAATTTTTTTTTTTTTTAGTATTTCAACTTCTAAATTATAGTCATTAATAAAGTTATAAGGTTATTTATTATCAAACGAATAAATTCTGTAATTTGTCCATTCTATTACCAACTAATAATTTACTCACGAAGTTAAACTTACATATAGCCTAGACGAGACGGAGAGGACGAGTTTGGTAAGCGTAAGCATTGGGACAAGGAAGCAATAAAGTTGTTTGTTACGTTACAACCAATCTCTCAGAAACAATCCCTGACGTTATGTATATGACGTCTCATGTATATGAGAAGACGCTTTACCACGGATATTTTGTTGTTTTCGCAAATGCTGAACAACAGAAATTTCAAAAATTGCTATGCACTGGTCCTTGCCATCGTCAACACATAAACTTCATTATTGTATGTTACGTATCTTTCATTCATACAATAAGACACACCAAACTAGCGCCGACGTCTTAAAGGGTGATAATAGTGCAGTAACAGCAGTTTTCCCAAGTCCTGGCAGTACATATCCAATACCGGTACGTTAATATAATATGCCATTTTAATATTGCGACAACCCTTAGTTAGTGAAAGGGCACTATTAACACCCTCATTGAGTTATTGAGTTCTATAACTTTCTAAGTTTGCCAAATCATAAGAAAAGCAACACAGTAGGCCTACTTTTTTACTTGCTTTGAAGGATTATGTGTGCCTATAAATATCTATGGAATGTAACCTTTTGCCCATTATATTATTACAAAAAATATATCTCTGTTGGCCTGATTTTGTAATGGTATTTATTTTTACACGATGTTCTTTGTTTTCAACAACCAGAACACAATAAATTCCGTTAATATACTTAAAGTGCATCGCACGTGTTGCTCGACGTCGAGCGATTTATTTTGATACAATACACACGTTTCATTTAATTCTAAATCAATGACATCCGACCAATCTAATATTTTGAATATCAGTGATCACCAAAATATACAGCTGTACGTTAACAGATTTTTAAAGTGCTCAAACCCAAGGAATCTAAAATAAATAAAGAGAAGGTAGGGGTCAAGACATGCAACGACCTATATTCATCAGGTGTTCTTTTGCACCAATTACATCACCATTCACTAATACTGGTAATGATAATGATGATGTCATATAGTTGGGAGATGACTTGTTGGCTAGTGAAGGGGAAGATACCCCCACCACCATCAGCTGTTAAATAGCATTGAATTAAAATAAGACATTAAAAATTAACCAATAGGAGATCTAGAAATCACTGAGGTGGGGGTAACCTCCCCTCAATCCCTTTTTCCCTAGCTGGCCAACCAGTCATCTCCCAACAGTAGGTGCAAAATAAAACCTGGTGCATAGAGGGCGTTAATGTTACTCTAATGTAGAAAATTTCAAATTTAATTTCTGAATAGCACCCTTATTTTAAATCCGATTCTTATCATTTTTTTGCGGAAACAACTACAGACCTAGCCCTATCCAACGACTCCAAAAACTTGAAAATCGGTTGAGAATTGTAGGATGAGTTCTCTACACAAAAAAACCCCTAAGCTATTAAATAAGTATAGATAGATAACCTAACTAACTTTAGAAAATTATATTTTGTTTCTTATATATAGATAGGCTACATAAGCAAAACTCCCTGAGATCTACCATCAGTAATTATTTCATCTTTCTTAGCTCTGGTATAACTAATGTATTTTTTAAAACTGCAGTATGGCCGAAAATTTTAATTTAGATTTAAAAAAAATCTCGATAAACTGCTGCCAAACTGCAAGGCGAAATGGACGCCAGGCTACTTAGCATAATTGCTGCCTTATTAAGAAGTCACATGAGGCAGGAAACGGAAGAATGGCAATAAATTGCAATAATGCGACACATCCTGTGTTCTAGTGATGATTATTTCTTGTGGGACTGTTGGTCACAATGGCGTAGGCTTAACAATGGAATAGCCACTGAAACTACGAATTGCTAAGCGTGGAGTCATCGGTTTGGTCGGTGGTAAGGTGGGCCAATCAAGGACAGTGCTGAACACTGCATTGCTGCCTGAGACAAAAATCTAAGAGTATGATTGGTCATTTAATTTGAATCAGAGAGAAATAAAATTGATATTTTATTATAATAAATTTTTTAAGTAACCGGAAGATTATAACCCACATAGCATAGAATATTTATTTTTCGTCAAATAACTTTTCAACTTATCAAATTGTGTAAAATAAAGATTTGATATTTATTTTTGTCTTTATGTGGTAAGCAAAATATCAAAGTCAAATAACGTAAATTTTTATATTCATTTTAACTTAATTACTTACAGTTATTTGTTTGTCTTAGTTGGTAAAGTCCATATAAAACAAAAGTGTATTGAGTTTATTAAAGTTTATAGACTTAAATATAGGCTATCGCATTTAGCCTATTTAATATTCTTTTAATGTTAAAAATAACAATTCAATTTATATGACATATGTTACATTCTAAAACTTTTGATTTAATTGCAATGACATTTTTAAACAAAATAATGTTCAATTTGTTAGTTACTTCAAGTTTGGGCCAAAATTTTTAACTTAGACTTGCAAAACTTTCAAGTGCACCAGTGTGAAAGCCGAATACATGATTTGATAGGAATAACGTCAACTATTCGTACTTCTTATTCTTTTTCGTTCTTATTTTTATTTTTACTTGTTTCCTGATAACACGGAATTTTCACTAACTCGTACGGGTTTGCGGGACTACTGTATACTATATATAGGGGTGGGCGTGCATAAAGAATATTTCGTGAATACATTTTTACGAACCGTGAACAAAACGAGACATGACATGATTTAATATAAATAACTTTAGGTTGATCTCTAGGTGCTCATAAAAAGTTGTAGCATTGTGGACTTGCAACCAACCCAAGAATAATGTAAATTGTCAACTCTCGCAGGGCGAAGTCCCGGATGAAAGTTAAATCGACGGCCACAGCCACCAGGGACCACGGTCCACGACACCGCGACCCGCGTCCGACGTGACGAGGGCAGGCAATGGTCAAGGTCGGCTAGCGGTGGGGACAATCGATTGGTTGAACCCTACCAGTCGAGGTCGAATTCATCATTATCGTTCTGTCTCTGTGGAAATATAGAGCTAGACTTGAACATTCACGTGTTAGAAAATTTTATAAGAAACTGACCGCTGCTGGCTGCTGATGATGAACGGTAAATCGTTCGAAACACGTAGGCTACAGCGTGAAGAATCTCTTTTTGGCACCTCAGGATGTTATTACGTAAGTAATAAGTCATAATATATAATACCACAGAATAATGAAACGTTAAATCATTAAAAGAATAAATTGTAGCTTGTTTGTGATACCACTTATAACTTATACAAGTACCTCGAAAAGCTATCTCTAGAAGAGACCACACCTCAGACAACTGGGAATAAAGGGACAAACGTTTAAAGCCCTTCTTAATAATAGTAGGCCTATTCTATCATTAAAATATCCTGGGATATTTTAACGTGTAAAAAGCCATAAGGCAGCTTATTTTATATGGTAAAATACTTTCCAAACTCTCGCATAGAATACCACCGAGTTTAGGAGCATTTTTATCCTTTTTGAAAACAAAACTCAAGATTCTAACATTAAAGGTCCAACGAATTTGTTTAAGATATTACCAAATGAAATGTATGCTCAAAATCAAAATGTTAAGGAAGTATATAACAAAAACTTGCGACTGTTAGGATGATGTTGACATCTATGTATTTGGACTAACCCTTAAAGTCAAGGGTGAAGGATGAGAGCCTCACTGACAGGGTATTGAGATGCTATGGACTTCTATGGCGGTCTCTGAATTGAATCTCACCTTATCATGAACCGAAAATTTCCAATAGAAAATTGCCAAAAATATTTGCTGCCACTGACAGCACTTGGTTAGAAAATTTAAAATGTTTTGATTCCGATTCAAATGAGGCAATGGCTGTATTTACTTCTCGGAGATAACGGATCGGTTGTTTGTGATAAATCAGCCCCTGTCGTCGGTAAATCACCAAACTGGTTCCTACCGGCTCCCTGGAGTCCGCGGCCGATGACGACGAGAACGAGAACCGCAATATAAATAACAGGTCAAGGTGGACGGACAGTTGAAATCCTTTACATTCCCTTTGGCTCAATTCTGAATAAAATCAAGTTCATGTTTCAGTAATATTTTTTTCGTAGCTTTATCCAGTGGCACGGTCGTGTCACGTCGCCAAGTCCCACCCAACCAAGCAGACGACGCGTGCCTATATAGACACGAAGCAGAATACGGCCAATTTTCACTTCTCAAAAGGGCACAAAGAGGCCATAATTAATTCGGAAATCGTTTTCAATCCGTTTAACTGGGTCAATAAGCACTAAAAATCACCAAACTTAGGACTTTAAAAACCGTCCGTGAAATAAAATATAAGCGTTCAAAAGTAGCCTAAAAAAGTTAGAAATGTAAATATGTAGTTTCCTACGCACAACAAGCATTTTTAGACAAGGCTACAGCCTTTATCACTGATGGGAATCACACGAAACTTTGCAGGAATCTTCGTATATGTACGTAGTGCAAACCTTTGTGTATAAAGATAAAGTTCGTTCCCTTTAAATATAACAAAATACATCAAATATGAGTTTTATAAAACATCTTTGTTTACATTTCGCAATTTAAAAGGTAAACAAAGCAGCAGACGTTCATATTATAATTTAGACGAGCCAAAACATCTGTTACCCTATTCATTTAATTTAATCAGGTGACATGCTTAGATTAAGTTGGTAAAGTTCACTCTACTGGCTTTCAATAAGCCAGTTTATATAATAACCCTCTTAATTGTAATAATCCTTATGAGTTTTCTGAAATCCAGTGGCACGTTCGATCGCATGTCTCACCGCCAAGTTCCACCTAACGAACAGACGGCGCGTGCCAGACACGAAGCTGAGTAGCCTACGGTAAATTTTCATTCCTAAATCAGCAAAAGAAAGGCTGTAACTAATCCTTGTTTTCCATCGTTTGAACTTGTAAAAATCGCTGAGCTTACCTCGAAAAAACTCAGTGAAATAAAATGTATATGCGTTCAAAATTAGCCTAAAATTGTAAAAAAAAAAAAAAAAAAAAAAAAAAAAAAAAAAAAAAAATAGTTTCCTATGCACAACAAACATTTGTTTAGTTTTTAGATAGGGCTACAGCCTTTACCACTAATAGAAATTCCATGTAAATTTTCACGGAGTTTCTTATCTTGACGTAGTGTATACCTCTGTGTACAAAGATCAAGTTTATTAAATTTAAATATCACAAAATAAAACAAATATGAGTTTTTCCAAAAAGCACTTTTATTTCACTTCGTAAATTTAAAAAGATGATTGACTAATGTTCATATTCAATATAATATTATATAATATTCTAAATAGAGTACTATAATGGAACTGTCACAATAAAAATCGTATCCATATAATCATTGTTTCAACCCTTATTTTAATCAGCTCTGCAATATTAAATCAATATAGCTTGACTTTCGTCTTAAACCGCTTCGTATCCAGAACACAAAGAAGTTATACAGCAGACATGTGGTATACTAGCAAGGCCAACTACACACCAGGCCGGAGTGCTCAAAGAGACGACATTACAGTAGTGGTGTACCAGCTGATCGGTGTTGCCCAAAGCAGGTAATTTAACCGATTTTCGGGGATTTAAGCGGAAGTTAGGTCAATATTTGTTTATTTTAGGTGATTTCCAGGTAATTATTCGGGGAATTGCATCAAAATCGCGTCCTTCCAGATCAGCTGGCCCACCACTAGTGTGACGTTTTAACACAAGAAGTTTTTTTTTTTATCATTTATTTTGGCTACATGACAAATATGTCCATGGCTTGCCATAACTATATACAATTTGGAGGAACATTAACAATTATACATTAGTAATGATTAGTCCACTTAAAAAGTTATACATTGATGTTGCTAGATAACAAGAATTTGCAAAGAGCTTCCAAAATCTTCTTGTCGTTTCCCTCGAGAAGAGACATGGTATTCACTGGAAAGAACACATTATTTTTTCTCAGGTCTTGAAATAGACATAATCGGTTGCGCAAAAATTGTTGACACCCAAAAATTATATGGTCAATAGAACCGACATCTTTTCCACACTGGCACTGGGGGTTGTTTACAATATTAAGTCTATTTAGATACTGAGGAATAGCGCAGTGACCAATGCGAAGACGTGAAATCATTTTCAATTTGCGTCTAGAAGCCTTGAAATCTTTAAACCAAGGTGGAGTCGTAACGTCTGGTTTTAATCTAAAAACTCTGTGTCCTTTAAACTGTGCAATTGTTTGCCATTCCTGTTGCCACTGTATGTTGGCTTGTCATATTACATCTGGGTAAAAGTCCTTAAAACTTGGGATGAAAGAGTTATTGATTGCGTCTATAGCAAGAGCGTCTTTAGCGAATGAATCTGCTTGTTCATTCCCATAAATGCCAATGTGGGAAGGGACCCAAAAGAAAGATATTTCAAAATTCAGGAGTAATAATTTCATAAATTTTTGTTTAATTTCATACTCTAAATAAGACGTTTTAGCATCAAACTTACAATTTTGAAGCGCCAGAAGAACACTTTTAGAGTCTGAAAATATGACAACTTTACTTGGAGGAAGCGTTTCTAGATAATTCAAGGCCGCTAATATGGCAATTGCTTCGGCAGAGTAGACGGAAAACGCATCGTTCAACCGAAGAGAGATAACCTTGTCATTAGTCCTGTCATACACGCAACAGCTAGTAAGATTATTGTTTTTGTCTTTAGAGGCATCAGTGTAGAGGTGGACGCAATTAGGTGACCAATTAGAGACTATTTCTGATTCAATGTATTTTTTCACATGTTTAGAGGAGATTTTGGTGATCTGAGACTTGGAGAATGGATAAAAGAACACAGGGATGGTAACAAATAGACCGCTATATCTTCCCCCAAAACAAGGGTTCAAATATGATCTCTTCATTTCAATGTTGGATTGAATCAGCCAACTGTAACCCAACAGGAGAAGAGGAGTGTCGTGACCAGTCCAATATTGATTCATTTGGTTGAGGAGGTGCATTGATTGAAGATTTTTAAGAAGAGGGTGACTTGTTAATGAGAACACTTTATATATATACTTATGAACCAAAAGTTGTCTCCTTATATGTAGAGGCATGACAGCGCAGTCAACTTCCATTGCTCTACACGGAGACGAGTTCATGTAGCCCATGCAAATACGGATTGAACTGAATTGGATCTTGTCAAGTTTACCTAAGATTTTTTCCGAAGTGTTTCCATAAATAAAACTTCCGTAATCGATTATTGACCTTATCAAAGATTT
The DNA here is from genome assembly GCA_030545055.2 of Neoaliturus tenellus. Classification (NCBI taxonomy): domain Eukaryota; kingdom Metazoa; phylum Arthropoda; class Insecta; order Hemiptera; family Cicadellidae; genus Neoaliturus; species Neoaliturus tenellus. Next base: position 264,495,493 of record CM061531.1, read on the forward strand.
ATACAAGTTCAAAAGACAAGCGGGATCTGCACCCCATCGATGTCCAGCCACTGTCCGAAGAATGTTTTGCCTCTTAATACACTTATTATATACGTAGTCCACGTGATGTTCCCACGTTAATTTTGTATAAAAAACCACTCCCAAAAATTTGAATACACTTTTAAAAGGAATAACGTCACTTTGGAGTTTTACTTCAATAGCAGGAGAGCGCCGTGATCGAGAGAATATCATTGCAGAAGATTTTTCCGCTGATAGGTCGAAGCCACTTTGAATAGCCCAATTTAAAATGGCAGAGAGGGATTGATTCATTTTGTTTTGACATCTATACAAATTGTCATCCGCAACATATAAAGCAATGTCGTCTGCAAATTCTAAAGAATGGACACCATGACATAAAACTCGGGATACATCTTTTATGTAGATGCAAAATAGTAGAGGACTAAGAGCCGATCCTTGGGGTAAACCTTTGCTAGTACTTCTTCCATAACTGATTTTATTATTGACCTTCAATTGGACGGATCGATTTTGGTAAAGTTGAGCTATAAACACACATACATGTGAGGGGATTTTCAACTGAAGCAATCTTGTAAATAATATAGCTAAGTCAACGTTATCGTATGCTTTAGATATATCAATGAAACTAGCCAGAACATGCTTGTTGTTAGCAAAAGCCGCTTCAATTTCTGTAGATAGAATTGCCAAATTATCAATGCAGCTTTTGCCCTTTCGGAACCCAAATTGGGTTGGGGAGAGGTCACAATTAACTTCTACCCACCACTGAAGTCGGTTGTTTAAGAGTTTTTCCATTACTTTGCACAAAGTAGAAGATAGAGATATTGGTCTATAAGACCCCGATCTCTTTGGATCCTTTCCTGGTTTTAAAATAGGAACTATCAAGTATTCTTTCCATGACGGGGGAATTTTTGAGGATAACCAAATTTTATTTATGATGTGAAGGAATACGTTGTGAACGTTTTCTGGAAAATGAACAATGAAAAGGTTAGGTATAGTGTCCTTTCCTGGGGATGAGTTGTTCAGGTTTTGTACTATATAATTGTACTCTTCACGGGTAAAAGGGGAGCATAGAAATAGTGACTTGGGGTCAGGATCATTAGAAACATTTCTACCTAAGGAATTCATCACATATGCGGGGGTCAATGATTCAAGGAATTCATCGGAGCATTCCTGGAAACAATTAGAGATTGGGATGTCATTGCAATTGTTAAACCTATGCTTAATTTTCTTAACTTGAGTCCATACTTTGGAAACAGGAGTTTGTCTGTTTATTGATTCACAGAATTTGATCCAACTTTGTTTCTTACAAGTTCGAAGGAATCTTTTCGTGAGAGCTTCCTGTTTTTTGTAAAGTAAAAAGTTTTCCAAATTGGGACACCGTCTGTATGCAATAAAACACCTCTTTCTCTTCTGAATTTCTTCCGAGCATTGAGGAGTCCACCACACAGCAGGGGAAACTTTTGTTGTGGAGGATTAGATTTTGGAATAGTTTCATGAGCTACCTTAATCAATAGGTTATAAAAAGCATTGTACGCAATAATAGGATCTTCTTCAATTTGGAAGTTAACGAAAGAATCATTCAAACGTTTGCCAAACACTGACCAATCAGAAGAACCAAGTTTCCACTTTATTATATCAGAAGAGTTGTCGGTAAGAGAGACGTTATGGTTAGCTCTGGAATTATAAGTAAGCAAAATGGGCATGTGACGAGAACCACACCGATCTTCCAAGACTTTCCAGTCAATAGATAAGGAAATCTGCGGAGAACTTAAAGACACATCAATAGCGGATGATCTTTGACGGGGACCCGGGACGTAAGTGTGAGACCCCGTATTAAGTATTGACATTTGACAATCGTTTATAAACTTATAAAACTGTACACCTTGCCAGTCATTGGACAAATTGTCATAGCTCACATGGTGAGCATTCCAGTCACCAAGTATTAATTGTGGACTTGGGAACTGAGAAAAAAAATTGACCATCACATCTGAGGAAACCTTATGTCTTGGGGGAGCATAAACTGAGAATAAGTAAACATTTTGGGCGTCGATTTTAACAACTATT